>JBAKGM010000002.1:13307760-13323803 GCA_037177215.1 Asparagus racemosus | reverse complement strand
GGGGCCTCCAAATATCTGCTGATTAGACCAACTCCATAGGCTATATCTGGCCTTGTACATGTGAGATATCTCAAACTCCCAACAATTTGCTTGAAATAAGTAGGATCAACTTGTGCATCATCACCTTCTCGAGATAATTTAGTACCAACCTCCACTGGAGTTCTAACAGGATTGCAATCAAACATCTGAAACCTCTTTAGCAACTCTGCACAATACCTCTTTTGACATATGAAAATCCCATCATCGCCTTGAACCACTTCAATGCCAAGAAAATAGGACATCAAGCCAAGATCTGTCATCTCAAATTCATGCATCATCGACTTCTTAAAATCTTCAATCATACTAATGTTATTGCTCGTAAAAATCAAGTAATCAACGTAAAGGCATAATAGTAGTATACCACCAGACTTGTTTGTCTTCACATATAAGGCATGTTCAAAGGGGCACTTCTGAAATCCACTTTCTTGAAAGAAGGAATCAATTTTTTTGTTCCATGCTCGTGGTGCCTACTCAGCCTGTACAAGGCTTTCGTCAACTTGTATACTTTATTCTCGCATCTTCACAAATCCAGGTGGTTACTTCATGAAACTTCTTCTTCAAGTAGCCCATTAAGAAAAGCTGACTTCACGTTCATCTGATGAATATGCCAATGCTTCTGTGCAGCCAAGGCAATTATTAGTCTAATAATTTCAATTCTAGCAATAGGGAAAAATACCTCTTGGTAATCATAACCAAGCCTTTGCGCGTAGCCTTTCGCCACCAATCTTGCTTTATGCCGCTCAACCTCACCGTTCACTTTAATCTTTATCTTGAAAACCCACTTCACATCGATTGCTTTATGTCCTTACAGGATATTAGTAAGCTCCTATGTGTTGTTCTTCTTGATCGCATTTATCTCTTCTTTCATTACATTTATTCACTTAGGATCTTGAATAGCCTCTTCAAACATAACTGGCTCACAATCTGCAAACATTGCAAAGTGCACTATATCTCCATCTGTATCAACATCGTCATCTTGAGTTACTTCATAATCTCTCAAGAGAACTGATGGTTGGTGATTTCTTCTTGGTCTTTCAACTTCTAATGAAATTTACAGGGTTGGAGCTTCAGGAGCATTGGTCGGTGGTGCTACTTCAGTTGCAACAAGGACACCGTCTTCAAGAATATTAAGGAGAGTACGCCGTGAATTGTTTTGTGCTTTCAAATCCCAATTCCAAGCTTCTTCTTTAGCAAACATAACATCTCTGCTTACAACCACCTTCTTTGTAACAGGGTTGTAGAGTTTGTAACCTCCGGACTTGTAGCTAATAAAAAAACTGTCTTCTCGCCTCTGTCATCAAGCTTCTTTCTTCTTTCGCTAGAACATGTGCATAAACAATGGAGCCAAACACTTTGAGATGTCTTACACTTGGCTTATAACCAGTCCAAGCCTCTTTGGGAGTGAGATTATCAATGCTGTTTGTTGGTGACCTATTCAACAAATAAATAGTGCATGAGACAGCTTCACCCCAGAAGCAATTTGGCATACATTTGGCCTTTATCATGCTTCTTGCTATGTCAAGTATGGTCTTGTTTTTCCGTTCAGCGATTTTCTATTCAACGACGCCGTTATGTTGAGGTGTGTAGGGAAAAGTGACATCACACATTATTCCTTATTCTTCAGAATACTTATTGAATTCATTAGAAGTGTATTCACCTTACCATCTGTTTTATAGCACCTTAAAAAGTAACCACTTTTCTTCTCAACTAAAACTTTAAAGCTCTTGAAACAATCAAAGACTTTAGATTTTTACTGTAGAAAGTAGACCTATATTTTCCTTGTGAAATCATTAATAAAAGTGAGGAAGTATCGATTATTACCATTGGATACAGTGTTCATAAGGCCGCACACATCTGAATAGACGAGTTCAAGAGGCTTCCTTGCATGCCAAGTATTTTCAGCATTGAAGGGTAATTTGTGTTGCTTTCTAAAAATACAACTTTCACACAACTGCTCAGGATGATCTACAACGAGCAGGCCCTCACCAAATTTCTTTGAGCAAGCAACTTCAAATTGCGAAAGTTTAGATGTCCAAAACGAAGATGCAACAACCAAGACTCATCTTTCATAATAGCATTGAAGCAATGATAAACATCGCTCTCAATGTCAACTCGAAGCACGCGATTATTTATCATAGGGGATTTAAGGATAAATACACCTCTTTTATCAAAGATAAAGAGTTGATTACTAGAAAAATGCAGATCATACCCCTTTTCAAGAAGTTGGCCCATACTGAGTAAATTGTTTTTCATATTCGATACATAGAACACATCAGAAATAAACTTGTGGTCTTTGTTCTTCAACTTGATGAGAACTCACCCTTTTCCCATTACTGGTATAGTGTTGTCATCAGCAAACTTGACTTTGGACCGCATCGACTCATCTAGATCCACGAACAATTCCTTCTTTCTGCACATGTGATTAGAGCACCCAGTGTCAACAAACCATGTGTTGTAGTTTGATTCTTCACCGGCTGTCGTGACCATCAACAAAGTGTGATTTTCTTCATCACCTCTTTCTTGTTCAAATCATACTTCTTCTCCGGATTGAGAATTATCCTAGTACTTGCACTCTTTTGCATAGTGGCCATATCTGTGACATATGTAACATTCACTATTTAATTTATTAAAATTTCCTCTACCATATCCAAAGCCACGACCTTACCTCGTCCTCGATAATTTGAATTTGATTGATATTTGCTTCTCTGATTGTCGTCATCTCTTTGATTGTTGTTATAACTGCTACATCCTCGATTATTGTAGTATCCGCGTCCTCAGTTGTTGTAGTTCCTGTATCCTCATTCTCTACCACAGAAATTTCCTCCTCGCTGGTCTCTTTCATCCTGCGCTCTTCTGTTATTTTTTATGAAAGCTTGACTTTAAAAAGATTTCTCAAGGGGCTATTCAGTTGACCTCTCGTTCATGCGTTGCTTGTGAACTTGTAGGGTACTCATCAACTCATCAACTGTCATCTTGAACAAATCCTTTAATTCTTCAATTGCCATCACGATATGATCAAATTTTGTTGTAAGAGATCACAATATCTTCTCCACAATTGCTAAATCTGCAACATTCTCCCCATTTATTCTTATTTGATTTGTCAAAGCAAGTACTCGAGTCACGTAATCTGCAACACTTTCAGCGGGTTCCATCTATAAAAGTTCAAATTGACGTCTCAATGTTTGAAGCCTAACTTTTTTCACCTTTTCAACTCCATGATACGATGTCTCTAAAGTATCCCACGTTTGCTTTGTCGTAGTTGCTCCGTCGATCTTCTCAAAAACTGAATCATTCACTCCTTGATGGATGTAAAATAACGCCTTTCGATCCCTCTTCTTGATCTCACCGTGGGTTTTCTTCTCGGCTTCACTTGCACAATCTGCGAGATCGACAACTCTGTTCTCTACGACACCCAGTATATCTTGATATTCAAACAACACCTTCATCTGCACTCTCCACCGGTGATAATTATTCCCATCCAATATAGGAATAAAAGGTGACGTCATCCCGTTTAGCTTGTTCATGGCTCCGATACCACTGTTGGAGCAACTATTAAAAAGGGGCAATTAATTAATCAAGATATATGAAGAGAGGGGAAGGGAAGAATAAAACAATACTATGCTCTCTATTAACTTTTTGCTTGCAGGTTACAAGAAACGTGTATGCATATTTAAAGGCCTAAATCAATGTACTCTATTTGCAATAGAGTTCTAAGCTAATAGTAATTACTAAAGATAAGAAAACTAGTTGTAGGTAAGTCATAATCCTAATTAAATACAACCTCATAAAGATAAACCTTTAGAGATATTCTAATCAAATTTGGGTTAACTTCAACACGCACTCCCCATCCTTGAGCCTCATTTGTAATTACGTCAACCGGAATTTGGTGCAAATTTTAAAAAATAAGGAGGTAAGAGGTTTATAAACTTTTTTAGGCAGTAAAAGAATTAGCTTGACCGAGGAGATGAAGAGTTTGAGTTCTATACGATATAAAAGAAAACGAAATAAGAAATTAACTTGTGTTTAATAGAGTGAATTTGTTGATTGAAAAGAGTGTCAATTTCGATATGGTTGGGTTTTAGACACAATGGTAGTAAAAAGATAGATTTAAAAACCCAATAAGGAAAGGGAAATTTTACCCGAATTAATAATACAAAGTTGATACTTAGTTGACAATACTGGCGAAGATGAACGCTGAAAGATGAAAGTTGCTTTGCCTTGAGAATGCTACATTTGGAACGGTTTAAATAAATGGAAGAAATAAACAGCAAAAGGGTTTTATTTCGAAAGAAATTGAAAGACATTGGATTTATTTAAGGCCTTTAATTAGAAATGAAGTTCGTAATAGGCGGGAGAAATTAAATGAACGGAAAAGAAAGGAGTTTTAATTCATTCATTTAATTAGAAACAAAGAGTTAATTAGGTGTGAGAAATTCAAAGGGCTATAGTTCGGCGGGGAAAGAAATATCAATTAACTACAGGGAAGATTAATAGTCAAATCTTTAGAATTATGACACGTGTGCAACTAGGGTATTAATTAGTATATTAGATAGATAGATAGATTAAAAATTTTAAGTATAATAAATTAGGAAATAATTGCAGCGAAAATGAAAAGATAATAGTTAAAGGGGTAATTGCTGATTAGAGTTGAAATATTACAGTGGAGAGAGAGATTTAAGGAGACATTTGAGGAACTGGTGATGTGAGAGAGAAAAATTACGCGACAGAGAGAGAGGGAGGGAGAGATTGAAGGAGAATTTTGAGGAGTTACTGGCAACGGAGGGAGAGATTGAAGGAGAAAATTGGAGATTTGAAAAGATAGAGAAGATAGAAAAATTCAACGACACAGAGAGAAAGAGGGATTGAAGGAGAATTTTGAGGAGAGTGGTAATGGAGGGAGTGATTTAAGGAGAAAGTTGGGGATCTGAAAAGACAGAGAATGATAACGTTGAGAGGAGATAGAGGAGAGAGATATCAAGGAAGATCTAGTTATTTTTTAGATTTCTTCGTAAATTTATTAGAAGTTTTATAGATATATCATATGCTTTAAAATTTTGACACGTGTCAATGCTCTAGAATTTTTTAGTTAGGCTACTGTTCTTTTAGCCCTTTGGGTTTGCCGTTAGCTGCCAACAAAGGCAAAAGGGCATAGCTCTTTGACTCGTTGGCTTTTTGGCCCATTGAGAAACAAAGTAGCGATCTTTAAGCTCGATACTGCCTACTTGGAAGGATTAAATATAGTTTAATACAAATTTAAATTACTAAAAAATATATTAGAAATAATTTTATAATTGTAAGTACAAGTTTAATATAATTAAAAAGGTAAAAAAATTAGAAAAAAAATTGGACGAAAAACCCATGGGCCTACCTACGACCCTCGGGCCATGGGATGAGTCAGACTCGACCAGCACCTAGGCGGGTCGTTGACCGGATTGGGTCCAGTCCTAGGCCCGAGATCAGGAAAGTAGACTCGCCCACTCTGATCCGGCCGAGCGCGAGTCAGGCCTGGCCCGACCTTGAACCTGGCTAGCCGGGTTACGGGCCTGAACCGACCTGGCCCACGCTCACCCCTACTGCTACTCTAGAAGTACTTGGAGATCAGGAGTTGCCTCTAGATATTGACTTTGAGCTAGTCACCTTGGATTCATGGAAGAACCGAACAAAGTGATATCCTAATTATGAATTCAGTTGTCTTTTATTTCTTCTTCTATGGAAACGGTTAAAAAGTACCTCTTTCCGAGAGTGAGTAAGAAGATTGAGGTTAACAGATTGCTACTAAGAAGCCGATTTACCACTAGACGACACGAGCAAGTGAAAAGTAAGTTACACGAAGTAGAAGATTGGCACTAAGCGCTAAACAAAGAAAGGAGTGGAGGTTACGGCTTGCTTTGTTCTTTTCTTACCGTAAGCTGCGGATCCAATACCACCGAGCTGTTCACTAAAACCGGAACATTAAATAGATCTAGCTACGCCCATGTCTAATGACCTGTAGCGTCTACTTATCTCAATGCTAGCGATGCCCTTTGCTAAACAGATGTAATCACTCTATTCTATTTTGAAAGAAAGTACGATGTCGGAAATGCATTTTTGTCATTAAAAAAATTCTTAAAAACAAGAGCAATTTTTGCCATAAAATTAATCAGGAGACCATTTTTAAATGGTAGGAGGGCAAAATGATTAGAAAGTAAATCTTGAGAGGCAAGTGTTGAAAAGTAAATAGGGGAATAAGTGCAACTATGAGAAACTTTGGAGGGATAAAATGGTACTTACCCTGATTAATATCATAAGACAAGCTTTTTTTAGTCTTCATAACACGGAAATGCAGAGGACTTTCATATTATATCAAAGATTAGAGATTCAAAATGTGAAATTCCAATGTTGGCAAATGCTGTCTTACATTTTTTTCTGAAATTGAATTATTTCTGAACCTATAAAGCATGATACAGTTTCCATGGTGCACAACATTAAGGTAGACAATTGTGTGTACTTCACATAATTCCCAACGTTCACATAAATACTGATCAAGCAATTATTGTCCATTGCGTGTATTCTGTTTCAAGGAACTCTCTGAAGTTGGCCATCCTTGTTTAGAGTCGACGGACTACCATTAGAATAAATCTCATAAATAAATGGTGTACATGTATCAGAGCCCAAAATACTGATTTGCCTCCAAAATTATCATCTTGTATGCACAGGTACAGATGGTGAAAATTGTTGAATTCTGTTCTCATCACCAGAGCTGCTTCTAGTGGTGTTTTTACCTTCATGAATATGTTCCAAGAATTCCATCACCACGGCGTCAGTCCAAGGAGCTCCAAAGGGAGCTTCATCTCCTGATACCCAGCCAAGATGACCACCTTGTGGGGTAACTATAAGCAGGCAATGAGGATTTTCCTGGAGGGGATCACATATGTAAAGAAAACAAAAGGTAAGAATGGTTTATTTCAGAACTGAGTTTCCACTAAACATGAAAGGGACAAGGAATCTGTATTTTACTATACATACAAACAAGGAATCTGTATTTTACTATATATACAAACAGCACCTGCGAGTGTATTAAAAAGATCATAACCATCAATTATATCCAAGATAAATTTTTTTAATTAGTACTATCAAACTAATGTGTTATTCTTTCTTGTTATATATAATATTTTTCATTTGTTAAGACTTTCCTTCATTAATAGTGTTCTTTCCTGATAAAAGTTTCCTTTCGTATTACTCTCTATGAATATCCTACGACACTTGTACTTATAAAGGTTCCCCATCAATGATCATCTCCTCACTCTCTCTTGGCAGCTTAGACACGCGGATAATCTCACTTTTGTTTTCTTCCAACATCATCAATCCCAAACCTGGGGAAAAAAAACCATGCATCAACTTTTCTTACCATCCGCAGCAACCTAAACCTACCTAAGGACACGTGTGATTGGTCAAAATTTCTCCAGCGGCCCATGAAATTTTGCTAATTGTAGTTCAACGTCAAAGGGGAGCAGTTTTGACGCAAAAAGATGTCGCCCCTCATGCAACTCCTCTTCCTTGTCATTGTATCATCTTCCTCATCATCATGTTTTCTTCATCATCGTTGCTCGAGAAGCTCCCCTTCCTTGTTAATTCATCGTGTTCCTCATCACTTTATTCTCTTCCACGCGGTTGCTCATGAAGTTTATTTTCCTTGTTGTTTGAAAGATCCTCTTCATCATGGTGTCATCTTTCTAGTCATTGTGTCATCTTCCTCGTTGTCGTGCGGATCTCATCAACAACACGTCAGAGCACAATAGTGTGGATGGTAAGATTGTTTCATCCATGCACCAGGCAGCATGACAAGCACAATATCATCATCATCTTCATTTAACAACACTCCTCTTCCTCGCTGTGTCGTCCTCCTTATCAGTTCATCGCTCTTTTCTCTATGATTCTTCGTCCTCTTGGTCTCTGTTGTCCCTTCTACAAGATCTTCCAAGTAATTATTTAGGAATAAAAGCTAGTTGATGTTAGAACTTTGTTCGGAGAGAACGCTGTTCGTGCAATATCTCTTGTTTGGTCAATAACAAACTTTCATTTGGTACTAATAAGTTTGTGAGATGATATATTTCAGAAATAAACAGGTGCGAAAAAATTTTGGCTTAAAACGATGCAAAAATCAACACGAACAGTTGATTTCAGGCATTAACTATCGATGGTCACGAGGCAACCATCAATGGTCGATAAGTCATCGATGGATCACAATCAACAATCTGTATTTTTCAGAAATGAGAAATCAAACTATCGATGGACTACAGTCAACCATCAATGATCCATTTAACCATCGATGGACTACAGTCAACAATCTGTGAATTTTCGAAATCAGAATTTAAACAATTGATGGACTACAAGGAACCATCGATGATCGTCATCAACCACTGATGATCACGTTTAACCATTGATGGTTTGGACGCGTTTTGATAAATTTTCAGAGTCAATCTCAGCCATTTGATCACAGATTTGATCTCTTATTTCAACACTGATTAGAAGACTTCTTTCCAAGGCAAGGAGGGATTGGAGAAGGGATTTTCAACAAGAAATAGAGAGGATATTTGCACAAGTTTGTGAGATCAAATTCTAGGGTTTGAGAGAGATTGAGAGTGAGAATTTGATTCCTTGAGCCTCGTTCAGCTTCTTCTTGTTGCGCTCAACATTGGAGCCCCGTTCAGCTTCTTCTTGTTGCACTCAACATTAGAAGATCGTTTCAGCAAGGAGTGTCTTTTGCGTTCAACTTCAACATCGCTTCTTTATGGATCATCATCGACATCGATTTGAAGAACGATTTATTTTAAAAGGGCTGTAAGATCTTTTCAATTGTGCTTTAATCATTTAGGGTTGATTTTGTATTTCAAACTTGAGAGTTTGACAGCGTACTCAAGCCGGGATAATTGAGGGTTAGCGTGCTCAAGCTAGGGTAATTAAGTGTGGCTAGATAGCGCTAAGTTTTTTCTGATCATTGTGAGGAGTTGGGTATCTCGACTAGTTTAGGGTAGATTCTAGGATCCTGTTTGTAAAGCCTACTGAATCGGACTATGATTCAAGGATAACTCTAGTCATAGTGAAGAAGACCCTTCGTGAGAAGGAAGAGTAAACGTAAGATTTTGATCTGAACCACTATAAAAATCTCGTGTGTTCCTGTGTTGGTTGCTTTCTGTTTTTCACATATTTTATTTCCGTTGTATATTCTGAGTTTAGTCTAAAAGTTGTAGCAATTCTATTCATCGCCCCTCTAGGCTTGCATCCTGTTTCCAAAAGTTGACGCTAAATTCTTAAAGAAAGATATGCTTTAAGCGAAAGTTAGAAAGAAAGTGTTAAGAGGCTTAAATAAGCATATGCAACAATTACATGTTAAAGTTGGTGCAGTTATATCTCATAAATTCTGGTGCAGGAGATGGATTATCATGCATGATCACGCTGTTCTCACTCACCGCCAGATTCCATGTAACAAAGACCTAGCTCTCGGCTTCGTTCCTCCCTTCTTCAGACTCCTTCCTCAAGTATGTCAGGAAACTACTTTCTAACCAGCAATGGAAGTTCTGCTCTTAGACCCTGTCTTTTGCTTATCAGGTGAAAGCCTTCAACGATGGCTCTCTCATCTTTACTCTTCTCATCATATACAGCTATTTTGGCTCTAACTTCTACAAAGAATTCCTCCTTTCACAGCTGGTGCTACAGACCACTGAGATTTTTTCCATCGATGAAATATTCCTATTGTTCACCTACAATCTCATTATTCTCCATAGATGCCCTTGTAATCCTATCCTACACCATCTATCTCATCATCAATTCTCTTGGATTCTTATCCTTCGAAATTGTTCTCATCATTGTAGAGTTTTCCTTATCGTTTGCCCCAGATTTCTATTTTAGGCCATCATTGCAGAGTTTCCTTATCATTTGCCCCAGATTTCTATCCTAGGCCATTGATCTCGTCACCACAGAGCCTCTGACTCTTTCATTAAGTCTTAGCTAGTGTTCGATTTTGATACTCATTATCCAAACTCCCAGTTGTTGGTAAATGTGAGATTAAAGGAATCTTAAATATAATATTTTCCTTTATTATAACTCTCCATTATATTTTCATTTCTTATTAATCAATGGTCAATGAATAATGATAAATTTCTTTTCATAACATGAGTAATTTCTTAACAAGAGTAACTTGGGGAATCGCAATAAATTTTGTTTCAGAAAACTTAAATTAGTAGCAACCTATAATTCTTAATTTTTGTCTTTCCTTGTTTGCATAAGCACTTGGATAAGTATCTATTTTATGATAATTTCTTAATACTCTTCTAGATTAACATGCATGGACTTAAGACTTCAGTAGAATTACTTAATGTTAGTTTCCTACGCTGCTCTCTTATATAAACAGAAAAAGATTATTAAAGAAAATATATTCCTCTAGATATTGCTAGTTATTTTATATACATAAAATATAATTTCCTATCACCATTGAGTTTCTAGAAAGTTTCTTTTTCTAAACACGTACAACACACGCCAAGAGACCATGCTTTTTTTAAACATGTATAGCAAAAACTTAAATCTTATGTGCAAAGTGTAAAAAATAAAAATAAAAATAAAAGAAACTAAGTAGGCATTTAGAGATCAAATGGATTCAATCTTTCACTTCAAACTGAATTTGGTATTTAATTTATAGTAAATCATGTTTACTGATGACGGGTTATTAATAAGAAATACTGAAATAGGAAGTAGAAAAGGATAGTTATGAATTAAATAAACTAAACTTTGATGTCAATGATGCTCGGACAGAGTGATGTGAATTCATGGAAAGTCTATGTGAGAAAGAAGAAAATATGAATCAGATTTCCAGAGATTGAGTTTGATACTTTGAGATCATATTGGATTGTCATGAGAATTTTATTAGATTTAATTTGATTGTTAGAGATTTTAGTTTCCTTTTTATGAGGATTTTTATTTTCTTCATTAGAAAGATTGTTGCCTTTTGTTTTTCTTTAAATAAGGGATGTAAGCCTCTAGAGAAGGTAGACTATTTTGAGAAATAAAAATCTGAATTTTCAAATTGGCATGTGAATTGCTATAAGCGTGTGAAGCCCGGGTGTGAAGCCCATTTTATTTAATTGTTCTAACCAAATCACAGCCCTTCATTACACCCTCAACTCATTTCTAACCCTCCACTCAAACAAACCCTAACAACTTTCAAGATCTCACCCTCACTGTTCACGTGAACAGTACCTTCTTAGCAGCGATTACTATTCTGGCCGTCAAATCACTATTTGTGGCTCCGAGTCAAGCACCCGATTACTTGAGCATCAGAATGACCTTTAGGATAGAAACGATAGGAGACTTGCTAGGGATGACCGTGGGGGCAGGCCCCAACAAGTTAGGGAACATGACGCACTAGACGCACAGAGGGGTTATGACCAGTATTTCAATCTTGACGACACCCATTCCAGATATAAGGAAGACGATATTACTAGGAAAGTGAAGATAGAGGCCTCATCCTTTGACGGTAGGCATGAACCCCAAGAGTTTAGTGATTGGATAGCAGATATGGACGCTTACTTTGATTTGTATGATATGTCCAAGAGTCATAGGATTCGATTTGCTAGGATGAAGTTAGTAGGATCAGCCAAAATCTATTGGACCTCAGTTGAGAGACAGCTAGCTAAGACACATCAAAACCTAATTGAGACGTGGGATGAGATAAAAGAGAAGCTCAAAGAGAAGTATCTCCCACCCTCATATCTAGATAGATTGATGGATCAGATGTCCACATTGCATCAGGGAAACTTGTCTGTGAAAGAGTACATAGACAAGTTCGACGACTTAGTTTACCGTTATAACATCCAGGAAGAACCTTGGTTTGCCCTCTCTATTTCGTACTAGATTGAGACCTGATACCCATCATGAGATGGCCCCACATTTGGTGATTTCTATAGATGAGGCATATCATTTGGCTCTAGAAATGGAGCGCTATCTTAAGACACCCACCTACAGCAAGTTCACATCTCCAGTAAGGGACTAACCTAAGCGACAATTCGATAAAAATACTAAATCTAATAACATTACCGCTCAGGATCAGAAGGGCAAGTTCGTCACTGGTGAGTCGTCTAAGTAAGGACCCAAAGGACCTAAATGCTATAATTGTCAAGGGTTTGGACACTTTGCTTACCAGTGCCCCTATAGCCTAGAGAGACTGTGCCGCTACCGCTATTCAAATCGCTATAGCGGCGCTATCCGCCGCTTTTTTCAACAGTGCCTCTTACATATGGCAAGAATTGTACTCATGTAAGAGTAGTTAAATATTAACTTCAAAGAAGTGTCGTATTTTTCTTTAATTAATTGCCACACGTCAATGGAAGTTTTAAAAGTTTCAAAAATATTAATCAAATTGTCTTCCATGAACATGAGCATAAGGATTTTTGCCTTTCTATCTTTTGATTCCCACTCCTTAAACCCGTTCTTTACCTCAGCAAGAGAGGTTTTAGACTTTCAGTTAAGGAGCAGGACTTTCGATTACATCATCAACATTGTCATGTATAGGGCCATATCCCCTTTTTTTGCACCACATATCGTAATTGCTACCATTAACCTTTTCAATTTTAGCTAATTCACTTAGCATTAGTTTACTAGTCATTCCGAAGAAAACTAAAACGAAAACTAAAAGTGTGAATTTTTTTAAATGTATTAAGAGTAAAATACAATCAATAAATACTAAGAAAAATAGCGTGAAATAAACTGAAAAAACTCAATTAAGTGAGATTAGCCATATATCAAACTTCCAATAGTCAGTCATAAAACAGCTAGACATGTATTTTTCTACTTCAATTCCTTCACTAATAATAAGCTAAATTTTGGGGCAGAAAAGACTCCAACTTTGAATTCATTGACGACATCCAAGTAAGCAAAGAACAAAAAGCACAAGAAAATCAGAAGGCCCAACCTCTCTTTCCTCTGAACAAGCTGCTCCAGTGCCTGAACAAGACTGTGCTTAACAGTACAACAAACGCATCCATTAGCGAGCTCCACCCATTCCTCGACCGGAGCTCCGCCTTCTCCCTCGTTGATCATCGCCCTCTCCACTCCGATCTCCTCCCCAAACTCATTCAATATCACAGCTATCTTCTTACCATGCTTCCCATTCAGTATGTAATTTACCAGCTGTTCAAAAAATAAAATCGAAGTAGAATCAGAACCCTAACCCTACCTATGATGGATTCGTAGCGACAAGGGTGAGAGAGATGACCGTGGACTTGCCGGCGCCGAGGTAGCCGGTGATGACGGTGACGCCGACGGGGGATTGGGCGTGGATTCCGGTGGAATCGTGGGAATCGTTGAAAGTTGCCACTGGGTTGGGGATGGGAACGGCGAGGGGAGGGGAATCGTCGTCGTCTTCCATTTGAAGAGGAGCACGCTGCGCTGGAATTTCTATTCTCTGCTCTGATTTCGAAGGGGAACAAGGGTTTTACTCGAAATTCGGGTAACTTGTTTTCCATTCGGGGCTGTTAGTGAATCGGTATATTTTCATGCGACTTTGGATAATGGTTAAAGTGGAATAATTTTTTATTAGTGGGATATTGTAATGGGATAATTAAGAGTAATTTTGTGAAGCGGGATATTTTGATAAAATGATGTGGGATAATGTTCGATAATTATAAAGTATGTATTTATGTATTTTGATGATGTAAATACTATTTATATATTTTAAACTTACTATTATTGATTGATAATTGTTTACAAAAATGCTAATTACTATTAAATAACTTTTGGTTAGACTATAAGATATTGTCAAATATTATTATAATATATGTTGTAGTTTTTTTATTTTTTAATTATTATTATAGTACAAGTCTAAAAAAAATTTCATATTTTCCTTCTTTTTTGCTCCCCGGTGTCTCTTTCTTTCATCTCTCAATTTTATGTTTAAATAAATTATGAATCTATACTTTCTTTACTTTTAATTTAATTATATTATTATAATATTCAAAAAAAAAGAAAATATAAGAGATGCCTAACAGGAGACGAGATCCGATTTGACAGCATGGTCTAATGATGGTGATGATCATTAGAGGAAAGAGGTAAAGAAGAAAATAAAAGAAATACAAAAAATAAAAAATAGGAAAATAAAATGGAGATTTCTATTTTTTACCACCTGGTTCTAAGCTAAAACTTTGGATAATTTGAAAGGCTAGAACTATCATTTTTATATAGAAAAATAAAAAAGGGGATAATTTTGTACAATTATCCCACTTCTAGTTTTGTTACAGTTCTAGATAACTAACACTGTAAAATTTTATTCTATTTTTAGTTCCCGTTGACTAACATTATAAAATTTTATCCTACAAATTATCCTAGTTCTACTTTTGAGTTCTGTTTGACTAAACCCCGCCCCCCTCCCCCCTCCCCCTTTCATGGGTTACTTAAATAGAACTCAAAACTATAACGATAATTTGTGGGATAAAATTTGGCTAAACTATCAAATTGGTATTTAAAAAATACTCATTTTATTGATTTGTTATTTAAAATATATTTGATAACGTCTGGATATTTAAAGTGACTTTAAATTAGCGCATAGGTCCGAAATATCATCAGTGTTAATTTTTTCGGCTGAAAATTTTCTTTCCACCCCCTGACCTTTTAAAGTTTGTATTTTACACTATTTTTTACCTTCTTCCCAAATTTAAATTTCTTTTAGCCATCCCTCCTTCAACCTCTCTTTCTCTCTAATCAATGGAGTCTCCCCCTCCTTCAAACTCTCATCTCATCAATAGTAGTGCTTCAATCTCTCATCTCATCAATAGTAGTCATAAAAATTAGTGGAGAGTGGCCCAAATTCATTTCCAATTACATCATACTTATAACTAAGTATTATAAGATTGTGAGAAAACGCTGAACTAGGATTTCATGTCCAAGATAGCAACATCCTCCAATTTTCAAAGAGGTCTACTATTAGGTCCATCATTAATGGGCAAAATCCCAAATTTTGGCCACCTCATCTTCCCCCTCCGTTGTGTTCTCATCCTTGAAACCATCACCAACCTCGACCTTATCTACTTCATGTTCATTGTCGACATCGAGATTAAAGGAGGGATGGCTATGTTCTTCTGTATTTCTTTTTCTTCTTTCCCTTTTCTTTTTCTTCTTGCAGCAGCAGTAGCATTTTCACTCGTGAGTGCCTCTATAGGAATGGCTAAAATATATTTGAATATGGGAAGAAGAAGGTGAAGAAGGGTGTAAAATACAAACTTCAAGAGGCCAGGGGGTGGGAAAAAAATTCCCCGTCAGAAAAAGTAATGCCGATAACATTTTGAACCTATATGCTAACTTAAACTCACTTTAAATACCTAAACATTATCGGAGATATTTTAAATAACAAAGTGGTAAAATGCGTCTTTTTTAAATACCAATTTGGTAGTTTAGCCGATAAAATTTTATAGTGTTAGTCAACTAGAACCAAAACTAGAAGAAAGTTTTACAGTGTTAGTCAACTAGAACTCTAACAAAATTAGAACTGGGATAATTGTACAAAATTATCTTTTTTCTATAAAAAATGAGAGTTCTAGTTTCTCAAACTATCCCAAGTTTGCTTGAAACTAGGTGGTAAAAAACTAGAACACATGTTTATTTTATTATTATTTATTTTTTATATTTATTTACTTCTTTCCTACTATGGTCATCACCATCATTAGACCATGCTATCAGATCAGATCTCATCTCTTCTTAGTCATCTCTGATATTTTTTTACCAAATATTATAAGTATATAATTAATTTAAAAGTAAAGATTGTATCAATCCATAATTTATTAAACAATAAAGAGGAAAAGAGATCTCGGGGAGCAAAAAGGAAGGAAAAAAAGAAAAACTTTTTTTAAGACTTGTACTATGATAATAATTAAAAAAATAACAAAGCTACAATATATATTATAATAATTGTCAATATCTTATAGTCTAACCAAAAGTTATTTAATAGTAAATAACATTCTCGTAAACAATTATCAATCAAT
>JBAKGM010000002.1:13271165-13307660 GCA_037177215.1 Asparagus racemosus | reverse complement strand
GAACAGTGTCAACTTGATCAAACTGTTATGTTAACAATACACCTCTACCAGTTTGATTCCAACATCATCCTCCCCACCAAAGATGTCATTACGATACATTAACATTACACCTCTATTGTGCACACACCCCATGAAAACAAGAAGTGTCCCCGTCGCTGCAAATTGAGACATATCGGCAGCAAGAAGTACTTCTTATAAACAAAATTCAACGTCGAGCCAGAGTCAGCCACACGACGTCTAATTATGATCTAGGATCACGTTCGTGATACCTAGTTACTGTAGGAGTCTTCACTTGTGGAGATCCAAGGATCCTTCTACAAGCGCCACTTCAGTTGCCGAACGGTCTTACACAGAGCTCGGCATTCGAAGCTTCACGTATCTCTATTACGATTCAACTCACCCCAAGCTATCGACTAGTTCTCGACGATCTACTCGAGCATCGCCTTTTCGACCGATAGCAACTCTGCTAGAGGGCGAAGTATGTGGAGTTCATTCGCTTGATTGCCCTTCATTTGGGCAAACTCCTGTTAGAGCTATTTTATTTCATCTTCTCTATCGAGAAGCATCTCCGGTCAATGCGACGTTGGCGCAGACATGGAGAAGGAGAAGAAGAAGAAGAGATGAAGGCGGTGAGAATGGAAGGGATGGCTACTATTTATAGTCTCTTTCAAATCCTAACTCCCAAGAAAATCGCATCTTTTCGAGATTTGATTGACAAAAAAAAAAGAGGCTAGGTCTTAGCCTAAAACTCGGTCAAATCCGTAGCGGATCCCATGAGATCTTCAATCAAGAGATCTCAGCCATAGATCACAGCACAAATCAAGAGGTGAATCTCAACAAACTTCGCTGGCCAGCGAACGTCGCCAGACAACAAACTTCGCCAACACAGTTTAAATTGATCTATCCACACTATCTCCTGCTTTAATGGCAATTTAATCCACAATTAAAGGGGCTATTAACTCCCTTTTAGCCTATAAAAGGAGAGGAGATCACACATTTCGAGGCAGCAAAGAAGAGCTATCAATTGATCTATCTGCGGATCTACTACGCATCAATGAAGATCAAATTGGTTAGCCAAAAAATTCCTACACACATCGCACTTGCGATCTTATTGAGAGATATTGCTAACAGAAGACTGAGTTAGCTTCCGAGCAATTTAATTCTCATCAACAGCAAAAGAGACCCATTGTCTTAATTGGTGAGTCGACGGAGTACAAGATTGACGCTTCACTAGCATACAGAAAAGAACCCCGAAAAATATAAACTTTTCCTTGTTTCATTATAATCTTTTTATTGTAATCTGTGTCAATTGCAATATAAAATACCCGAAACAAATATAGGAAAGACAAAGACAGCTCTTCCTTCTGATTCTATACACTGTATTGATGAACAAAGTCATCACTTTAGCATTATTTTTAGAAGTATATGCTTTGGATATGCCATATTGAGTTGAGTATGGGGAAATATCTTTTTTTTCTCTGTGAAAAGTTTGCTTCTGTGCTTTTTCAGATGCTGCAAAACGATCGCCATTTTATTTTCTTGCATAATTCATAAAGTTTCAGGTGCACTAGACGAGTCTGAGCTTGATAGTACGATTCAATAGTATAGCGTTGGAGATTTATCTATAAAACTGAATAAGCCAAATGGTCATATTATAAATTTTGATGTTCAAGTGGGCTTCTTCCATCTGCCTTTACTCCTTTGAACCTCCCCCTAGAAGGAACATGGTTTTCCCTATTGTGCGTCCACTCCTCCTTCCCTTCCGAAATCAACACACCTCTGCTTCTTGCTTCTCCTCTGCAGCTTCCTAAAGGAAATCCTGGTCTCCCACTATCAAAAGCTGCTACACCCTTACCATCAGAAGGTTTGAATTATGTATAGCAGATTTCTTTTGTGGCTATATCTAAGTAAAAAAAATCAATATTATGTAATCTCACTAATTAGAGCGCTTGTAAGTTAAAGTTCATTTTTCATATTTTGATTCTAGAAGTTAAAATCAAAGAAAGCATGTGCAAAATTAGAAAGCTTCATCATCATTAATGTATTTAAATAGTTAACGTCCATACAATATTAAGTCAATGAATATTGATTTAGTACAAAACAAGAATTTGGAAGTTAACTATACTTATTAGATGAATAAATTATAACTGAACAACTTAAGGTGTAGATAGGATTTACCATGCTAGAATGTAGTCCTGAAATTGAATTCAGTTATTTTCTTTAGAATTTGATTAAAATGTGCAGTGTCAAAGAGAAGCATCCCTTTCTGAGAAAATTTAATAACAAATAAAGGAGTTAAACAACAGCAAACATTAGAATCAAGTAGGTTTGTAAAAGTCTGCTTCAGGAGGATCCTTCTATTCCAGCTAGGAGACTGAAATTACAACACCTTGTAGAGTCCTATTACAACTCGGAGTATTGAGTCCTATTTATATTAGGACTAAAGTCCTATTGTAATTAGGAGTATGAGTCCTGTTGTGCTTAGAGCATGAGTCATATTATGATTAGGAGTCTATAGGATCTGAATTACAATGTCCTATCTTGATTAGGAGTTTGTAATTACAGATTTAGATGGTGTCCTAATTGATTAGGAGTTGTAGTCCTATTCATATTGGATGCTATTTAAATAGAAATTTTACAATAGAATTCTATTTAAATAGCAAATCCTATTCATATAATAACTCTAAATAGAGTGCTATTCAGATTTGAGATATCTATTTAAAGAGATAAATTGTAATTTGTAAATCAAGTTAGTTGAGAAACAATACAAGAAAATCTTAGGAGTACAGCATTGCTCGCTCTGCAAAAAGAATCTCTTTTATCTTTTTTGATTCTTGCAGTTGTAAATTCTCTTATACCCTCTCTTTGTTCCATCGGATATGTTTGGTGGATCAATTGGAATCAAAGCAAATAAGATCCTATAGTGGGGGTTTACTGTGCATGGTCGTAAACTCGACAAAGATCATATGACATTGGAATTAGATCAAATAAAGAACTCGAGCGACGATAGCAAAAATACCTCAACAGATGTTAGAAGATGATCTTGCATCATAGATGGCTAGGTTGGAGGCACGCATGGATTCTTTGACGACTTTGGTAGAAAAGGTATTGTTTCCACTATAGGTAGTTATCACCATCCAACTTCCGGTCGGTGATTTTGGTAGATATCACCTCTGAAGTGGTCTTCATCTACATTTTTGCTTCACCCTTTGATCAAAAGCCATTAAATAAAAGAAGATCCTCCAAACAAACTTCAACATTCAATCGTCAGATAGTCTAACAAACCAAACGCCAATAAAACCCAATCATCAACTAGTCCAACAAGCCAACCTCCAACAAGATCCAAGGAATATCAACCACATCAATCAGCAACGAAAACTAGCACATCCAATGAACAATCCCCCCAACCAAACCAAACGCAAGCATATCCAACAATCAACCAATCTCCAAAGGAAAAAATTTTAAAATAAACCTTTTTGAAAACAATATAAGCAAAATCAACCATTTGATAATAAAATTAGCAAAATCGACATCATTTTGGCCTTCTACCCAAAACAAGATTGATTTTGCAAAACAGAAGTTTTAATTTACACGGGACTACTAGTCTTGTGTGATCAGGAATCAACATGTCTTCTAGTGCCGCACCAATAATGAAGATTATTGTGCTCTAATTACACAGGACTAGTAGTCTCGTGTAATTCCCAAACCTTTTTTTAGCAAAATCGACCATTTTCTACCAAGATCTATGATCTTGGCAGAAAACGGTTGATTTTGCTAATTTTGCTATAACAAGGTCGATTTTGCTAATATTAATTCAAAAATAGTCCTTTTTAAAAAAAATTCCATCTTCAAAACAATGCCAAAGGGAAACAAGTTTCTTTTTTCTTACTGGTTTAACCTAGGGTTCTGTTGAGAGATAGGGATCTCGTCGTGGGAGTGGCGGTTGCTAGGAATGATGGCGTCGAGATCTTGGGTAGCTGTAGGTCAAGGGTGGTAATGGGCAGTAGCAGGGTCGAGGCCGGCTGTGGGGCTAATGTTCTTTGTGGGTTCTCATTCATGTTGCGGGGTTGAGGGCAGCAGTAGGGTTGAGGATGGTTGTGGGACGACGTTCGTTGTGGGATCTTGTTCGTGTTATGTGGTAGAGGGTGGTAGCGGGGTCGACGTTTGGAGCAAGGGTGGTAGCGACAGCAAGGTTGGATATAGGCAGCGAGGCAGCAGGCAGCGGTGTCGACATTAACTGGGCAGTGATGGGCTGGGTTGGCAATGTCTTGGGTCTGAGGTTAGGGAATGGGTGAAGGCTAGGGTTTGGGGAAATTGATGTCTAGGACTAATTGAGGGGGAATTAGATGGCTAAGATTAATTGAGAGGGGGGTTTTTAATTAGATGGCTCTGATACCATGTTATTTAGTTAATCAGAGAGGATGATTTGTCCCTCTCATCTCAAGTCTTACTAATAATATTAAGATTATAAAATAACTTGATTCTTACCAATGTGGGACTAAACTAAATACAGGAAGTTAAACTAAATATAGGAAAGGCTGTCAACAAAACTATAATGTTAGGACAGCTCTTCCTTCTGATTTTATACACTGTATTGATGAACAAAGTCATCACTTTAGTATTTTTTTAGAAGTATGTGCTTTGGATATGCATATTGAGTTGAGCATGGGGAAATATATTTTTTCTCTATGACGAATTTGTATCCATTACCATGCATCGATGATCTAATTGATTAGTTGCAGCCGGCACGATACTTCAGCAAACTTGATTTGAAGTTGGGTTATCATTAGGTTCGGGTTAAGGAGGAATATACTTGGAAGACGGTGTTTAAGACTAGACAAGGACTGTTTGATAGATGGTGATGCCATTCAGTTTATGCAATGGCCCTGCTACTTTCATGAGATTGATAAATAAGATACTCCATCCTTTTTTAGAGGACTTTGTCATTGTGTATTTAGATGACATCTTAAAACATAATCGAAGTTGGGAGGAGCATATTCCCCATATCAGAAAGGTGTTAGAGGTGTTGAAGCAACACATGCTTTTCTTAAGTAAGAAAAAGTGCAAGTTTGGATAGTCAGAGTTGGTCTGCCTTTGTCTTATTGTAGGAGGCGAAGAGTTGAAGGTAATCCATCATAAGTGGATGTGATTCGGAAGTGGGCTACACCAAAAATAGTAACCGAGTTTGAAGTTTTCTTAGAGCATGTCAATATTTGAGGAAGTTCCATAAGATACTTTTCGTAGATTGCAGCTCCATTGTAGCATGCACAAACGTGAATCAAAGGCTTGAGCAAACAAAGAAGCATGATGATACTTTTAATCTACTTAAGAAAAAGATATGCTGAGCACTGGTATTGACTTTACCCAACTTACAGAGACTGTTCGAGGCTGAAGCCAATGCATTAGGATATGCGATGGGGCTATTTTGACACAATATGGGAAATGTGGGCTTGCCATAGTGAGATATTTCATAAGCCAGTAGTGACTTATCCAATTTATGATAGGGAGCTCTATGCACTGCACCAATCAATTAAGCATTAGAGACCATATTTGTTAGGGAGAGAGACGATTGTTGACACCAACCGTCAACAACTACAGTACCCACAATCACAATCTAAGTTGTAACAATCTAGTCATATGAATTGGATGTCCTATTTACAATAGC
This sequence comes from Asparagus racemosus, assembly GCA_037177215.1. NCBI lineage: Eukaryota > Viridiplantae > Streptophyta > Magnoliopsida > Asparagales > Asparagaceae > Asparagus > Asparagus racemosus. Next base: position 13,301,995 of record JBAKGM010000002.1, on the reverse strand, counting down.
TTTATTTTTTGGTGAAATACAAGAAGTGGATAAATGACAAGTTGGCAAACATATTTTCAAGACCCTCGCAAAGAGTAAAAACCTAGTTAGTTGCCTTCAAAATCTAACCTCTATGTCATGAAGAGTATGCATCTCTGTATGAGAGAGATGATGTCTTTGGGCAAGAGAAAGAAAAGCTAAAATCGTGAAAACCCACTGAGTTACTTTTGAAGGAGAGACTGTTATATAAAGGAGAGCTATTATGTGTTCCAAGTGAAGTAGACATAACCAGCTAGATAAGAGAGGCTCATACATCTAAAAGTGGCAGGACACTTTGGTGTAGAGAAGAATTTTTTCAATCTAAGGCAATATGTTTATTGGCCAAGTATGCAATATGATGTAACTTGTTATATTTGAGGATGCATGCTATGTTGTACTTCAAAGTAGGATAATCAAAAGATTGAACTTTATACGCCCTTACTAGTACCAAGCCGACCTTAGGAGAGCATATCTATGGACTTTGAAGGGGTTTATCGAAGACCAAGTCTAGTGACAACTACTTGTTTGTGGTAGTAGATCGATTCAACAAGATGGTTATTCTTATTCCTTGTAGGAAAATGATTTCGGCAGAGGAAGCTACAAAGCTATTTTTAAGTTTATGTGGATTCACTTTGGACTTACTTCTTCTATTATTTTTGACAGGAATAGTTGATTTCTTAGTGCATTTTGGAGAGCATTGTAGGCTATGATGGACACTCGACTAAATCAGACGGAAGTTGTTACTCAGACTATGGTTCACATACTAAGAGGCTAAAATCTTCATTTTCTTTAGTTTGCCTTCAATAGAGCCATACATAGTTCCACAATGAAGTCTCCATTTAAAGCTTGCTTCGCTATTTACCACAAAGTCCCTTTGATATCGAGTTTTCAGTTACTACAAAGGAGTTGACAAAGAACAATGAGAATGAGCAGTTTAGAGCACAATGTTTTCTTGAGTGCATTCGTAAAGTGCACAAGGAGATTGAAGTGCAATTGTAGTGATCTCAAGAGAGATATAAAGACTGGCATGACAAGCATCAAGTTAAATTAGAATTCAAAGTGGGTGATTTAATTTGGTTTTGAATAAACAAGGAAAGGCTAAAAGGTGAAGAAAAGAATATCATGCCTATTCGATATGGTCTATTTAAAATCTTCAAACAGTACAGAGATGATTCTTATCAACTCAAGTTGCCTGCATATATACAGATTTACTCTGTCATGAATGCTGAAAATTTAAAGCCATTTGAGCCATCCGTATTAGATGAGAAGGATGATTAGTTCAATGAGAAGGAGGACCCACTTAAGGATGATTGTGTTCTACAATAGAAAGTTTGTGCGATAAGGCAAGGGAAAATCACCTGATTTGACTGAAATGTCAATTGCTAAGCCGAGTGAAATGGTCCACCGAGGAGAAAGGAAGTAGTAGTTTCCCCACTTAAAGTTCTGAGCTTGTGGGGTTTCGCTCTTCCAAAATGGGAGAGTACTGATCCAGGAGGATCCTTCTATTCCAACAAGAAGACTAAAATTGCAGTACTTTGTAGAGTACTACTACAATTAGGAGTATTGAGTCCTATTTGTATAGGAGTATAAGTCCTATTATAATTAGGAGCATGAGTCCTCTTGTGCTTAGGAGCATGAATTATATTATAATTAGGAGTATTGTTTAAATAAAATTTTTGTAAGAGAATTCTATTTAAATAGAAATCCTATTCATATAGTAACTCTAATTAGAGTGCGATTCAGATTTGAGATCTCTATTTAAGAGATGAATTGTAATATATAAATCAAGTTAGTTCAGAAGCAATACAAGAAAATCTTAGGAGTAAAGCATTGTTCGCTCGGCCAAAACAATATCTCTTCTTTGTTTTTTTATTCTTGCAGTTGTAATTCTCATCTACCTTCTCTTTGTTCCATCCAATATGTCAAGTGGATCAAAGTCGATAAGATAATGTGAAAAAACTATCTATATTCAGTGGTATGAGTATGCTCTACAGATGGTCATATGTAGCTAATAAAACTAGTAGAATTCTACGAAGGCCACGAAAAGTGAAAGAATATGGTGAGGTGTTTTATCTATGAAAAGACATGCTTTTTAGATCTTAAAAATGTAGGCGGTCAAAAACACACAAGATTCCCTAAATGAAGAAAGGTCTTAATCAATGAAATTGTGAAAATAAATTAGAATGGGATCACGAGTATCTAGGGTCACAAAGGCAAAAGCTTCGTGAGAAGTTGAAGGGTGCGACCGAAGTTAGATTGTTGAATAAAGCCCACTCCGCATAAACTGACACCAAATGGACCTATGGGAAGAAGGACAAAATGGATTAATAGCATCTTGTCAGGGATAAAGGTGGGACTATAGTAAATGCTACCCATCCACTACAGCCAATTCATGGGAACTGTGCGAAATCATTACATTTCTACCAAAGATAATAGTCATGGGGCTCGTAAAGTTGCCGCGCCCGCCCTTCAATTTAACATCTAGGGTCGCAAATCGGTCGTCATTCACCTATGTGACCGACATGATAAGTTGTGAAGCCACGCCGGATTAAAGCAAGCGGGCAGAATTGACAAGATGGAGAATGACAAGTGGCAAAAACGTCATCATTATCTTTTTAGCCTATAAATGAAGCTCTCCAGCCAATAAAAAAAGATGGACATAGAAGGGAAAAAGAAATATAAGAATACACTTGTTCTTTCCCTTGTTGTTGTGAATCTTGAGAGAACTCCTCCCGGCGATTGAGAGTGAGTGCCACCCATCCGAGTCAAAGGCTTAGCCAAAAATAGTTAGTTCCATCCTCTATCTTGCATCATAAGACTTGGCCCCTCCTAATCCCTCATTTTTATGCGTACCTTCTATGAGGCTCGCCTACATATTACAAAGAAAGGCAGTCTCATTAGAAGAATTCATAACCCCAAAACTCATCAACAACACGTTGCTTGTGTGGTCTACAGAGGCCATTGTCTCTATCGCCATAACTACCCAGAATCTCTGCATTTATAATTTGTGTACAAATGTAATTCTTTCTAGTTTTATGAAGTACTAAAATTACGAGCAACTCATCAACCGTTCCTTCTCATGAGAAAACAATGGTGACTTCGCACGGGAGTCACCTCTCCTCCAATGAGAAGCTAGTGTTGTAGCATGATGACATCATGGTAGGGTCAACAGTCAAGACCCTCCAAGTTGAGTTTGATTATGAAGCTTGTAAGGCATATTTAGATGAGAAGAAGCTCCCCCTCCCCCCCAAGTGCCCATCAAGGCACCACTGGGTCGCCGCTCAACACAAAGCTCTATGAGCAGTTGAAGTGGATACCTCGCATCATAATGAGGCCAAAAAGGAACCCAATCATGGAGGAAGGAGTTTAAAGGCTGAGATCATTCCCACCCCTGTCGCAACATGTAGCACGAGCGGGAAGTTAATATCTCACAGCCATTATGAAAGAAAACAAGTATGGAGGCAAGGCCTAAAGGTGATAAGGATGCGAATGTGGACTTGCTCAGCCACGATCACTGTCAAGAACCTCGACCTCTAAAGTCTTAAGGGCAAGGACTGCAAACATCAAGAGACCTTGCCGACCACTTCCCTCAACCCTGTGAGAAATATCTAGTGGGTGATGTCCTCAAGAAGGGCAAAGAAGAAGGCATCCACAAAGCGCGACGATGCCCAGGCAAGAAGTACATGATCTCCACTCTATTGCCATTATCGTGAATCGCCACTGAAAGCCTCAATCCTCGATTAAATAACAAGGTCGAGGCCATGATCTCACTGATGATTGTCCACTAGGGCAACTGACGATAAATGCTTCTTTGTGACTGTTAACATGATGGGATGACAGCAGCAATATTCCATGGCTAGGCGTGGCAAAAGAAGGGTGCAGAGGGAACATCGCTATGATCTCCCCAAATTCTATCAAGGACCAGCATACTGTATACATTCTAAAGTGCTGAAAAACACTGAGAATAGCCGAAACGAAGAAGGAACACTCCTCATGCTCATTAGACGGCATGGTTACCTCCTTCAGATCTAGAGACACTAAATCTAGGGTAACAGATGCATCCACAAAGGCGATACACCTACTGGAGGATAGGAAGCAGATGAGAGGGCTAATCAACATGATGTCGCACAACGAGCCTAGTATAGTGATGGCTGACGGACAAGGTGTTCTTGTTGCGCCCACACCACCACTGATCGATATGAGCGAGATAGCGACACTAGTAAAAAAATACATTAAGAAATGATGAATAAGTTGTTGGAGTCCCACAAAATGATGTCCCAGGAATGGCATATGTTCATCATGGCCGGGGTCCCGTTCACCAACACTACGACACAACCAGGAACAGAGAGTAGGGAGAAGGTTATGGATCCCTCTTCGGCACCAAAGTTAATAGTGGCTACAGATTTTTTGGGGGGGGGGGGTGTGAGAACCTAACCTCCACTACACTCTTAGAAATATGACCTCGACGAGGGAGGCTGAAATACCAAGCCTGCGAAGTACTTTGATCACCATGTATAAAGCAACGGAACATCCCGCAAATGGGGGTTTCTCGACTGAACGAGCTGAAGTAGCCTCCTAACATAGATCTGCAATTCTGGGGTCTAGCAACAGGAGGGAGTATGGAGAATACCTGTTCGCACCTCTTGGAACAACAAGATCTTCTAGAGGAGCATTCTCACCGGTCTCTCAGCTTGAATCATCATGAAGACAGCAGCACCAGACCCCGCCACGACTGTAGCTATACCTCAACTTGAGGAGCATGCCGTTGCTAAGAGGAAGGAGAAGATAGCGTTGGAAGTGAGCTAACCAAACATTTTTGTATATTAATATTTCATATCATATATATAATAAAAGAGTTACACAAAAGCCCCTCCTAGATTGCAAAATAAAACAGCCCAAGTGTGCACCCAAAAGAAGTGAGGCATCCCTTCACTTTGTACAAAAGTAAATTATGAGCCAACAAACAAATAGGCTCCTGAACAAAGGAGGAAAGAAAGTTACATGCAAACATCATGGATCCAATTAGCGGTTACAAGTATAGGACATACCCATCCTGTCGAGCCAAATAAGTCGCTGAATATGCATCAGAAGGGCAGCTACATCAAAGAAGTATTGAATCTGAGTTAGGGAGTGACCCCACTTAGATAAGCTATCAGCAACAAAGTTAACTTCCCTGTAGCAGTGGCGCACTGAAGTGGCATGGAGGTCTGGTGCATGAATTTCCAGCGATGGTGCAGCTGCCAATAGGGACTCGGCTGCCTGATACTAGTGACTAGGCTTATAGAGTCAGAAAAGGCAATCGAAGGATGGAGACCCATCTCATCAATTAGTTCAGCTCCAACTGCAAGAGCTTGGATTTCTCCTTGCAGACTACTGCCTGAACCCATCGGACCCGCATAGGCGCAAAACGAACTGACCCTCATGATCACGATTGACCCCCCCCCCAACAGCAAGCTGATGATTCCTATAGGATCCATCGACATTAAGAGCATACGAGTTCAGGGGGGAGAGGTCCAGGCACAAGGGAAAGTTCTTTTGGCCAAAGGGGATCTCGGGGTAATGCCAATAGCAAGTAAGGAGTCAATGCCATATTTGGAGGACTCCATCATAGGCTTAACGAGGTGATCAATGTGCTGGAAGGAATCAATAATCACTAATCTAGCGTGCAAGTGACTTTTCTTCATACTACCATAAATCATGTTGTTTCTATAGCTCCGTATTTGTCTACAAATGGCGATACATGCTAGGCGCCCCATGATAGAAAAATGAGAGTTGCCTTTACAGTTCCTGAACCACCATATGATTTTGGTGGTGATAGACTGGTGAGAAAAGTAGGGGATTGAAAAGATAGCTCCAAAATAAGACCATAGAGCAGTAGCCAGTTCACCATGAACAAATAAATGATTCAGGGACTCAACTTTAGGGTTAGAGCAACATACACACTTAGAGGCTATAGACATACCACAATCCTGAGATCGTGTGTCAACAGGGAGAATATTTTGGAAAATTTTCTAACATATAACTTTTGCAGTAGCGGGCATAACCAAAGACCATATATCCTCAAGGATTTGCACAACAAGAAGATGACCACGAATTGAGTTTCAAGAAGATTTAGTTGAGAAGTTACTAGCCTTATCAGGAGTCCAATGTCTCGTATCATCATCCTCCAAGAGCGTAGGGGCAATAGAGTAAAGAGCACGCACCATCGCTGAGCACGCACCCTCGCTGGGCCAAGAGTGGGAAGGAGATCATCAAAAGACCAGGCACCATCATGATAGAAATCCTTGAGTTTCAACTTGATATCAGCATTTGGATTGAAGAGATTAAGCTGAAACACAGGGTGCCACCGATAGAACCAGAATGACACGTTGCTTGAGCCGACAGACCAGGCACAATGATCTGCAAACTCCTTTTTGATAGAGAGGATATTTTCCAACTCAACAGAGTACCTTTGAGGCCCAAAGTACGCCATAGGAGATATACGGACTTTATATTTATCCTTCATAAAAGTGGCCCAAAGTGAGTTTGATTGACATATATGCCAACATTGCTTTAGGAGAAAGGCTCTTTTCACATTAGAAAGCTTTCTAACACCCCCCCCCTCCTTCATTCAGAGGATAACATAATTTGTGCCACGCTAGCCAGTGCCTTTTCTTGCCAAAACCAGAGGACCCCCAAAAGAAGTTTGCAAATAATGCTTCAATCAAGGAAAAAACTGCCTTAGGGATAGATATAGCAGAGAGTAAGTGTATAGGCATGCTACTCAAGCCATGCCCAATAAGAATTAGCCTTCCCGCAACACTTAGCAATTTGCAATGCCACCTTAATTATGCCAATGAGTGGTTGATAGAAAACAATTTTTCTATGTCCTGGTCCAATAGGAACCCCTAAGTAAAACACAACTGAGAAATTGCAGCTGCATATGCAGGATTTTAGCACCATAATCCACTCCCGAGAGAAACCAAATTTCTGTAGGATAGCCCACAAGAAGTCCCATTCGAGCCTATCATAGGCCTTTTGCATGTCCAAGTTGAGAATAATATTAGGATGCTTGGCCTTTTTATCAAGCTCTCTGCATATTTCCTAGGCAAAAGCAATGTTATCAGCAATAGTTCTTCCTTTCACAAACGCTCCTTGATTGGAAGAAATAAGTGAAGGGAGAATGGAAGCCAATCTAACATAGAGAGCTTTGGCAAAACTTTTATATATTGTAGTGCATAGACTTATAGGTCTGAAGTCATGTAGACATCTTGGGTGATGTTTTTTTGGGGATGAGAACCAATATGGTGTGCGTAATAGCATCAGGGAGCTGTTTAACTTGAAGAAACTCATTAGCGGCATCAAGGATAGACTGACCAACAAGATCCCACATCAAAGTGAAGAATGAGGAGGAGAAACCATCCATGCCAGCAGCATTATCCATAGGGATAGAAGAAGTAGCGTCGAAGATCTCCTTCATTGTGAAAGGCTCAGGAGCATGAGATTAATGTCATCATTGACCTTTGAAGAGATCAAGTTGAGGAAGTCTTCATGGAGGTCATGATGTTCAGAGCTGAGGTGCTGAGAAAAGTAACTGATAGCCGCATCATGGATGGCAGATGGACCAGTTAGAGTTTCATCATTGGGTCTTTTATACTGGACTGATTTATTTTTCACAATGTCATGAAAGAAACGAGTGTTAGAGTCTCCCTCCCTAAGCCACTTCATCCGAGATTTTTGTTTTCAAAACATCTCCTCACATATACAAGCTTCCCTCCATTTAGATTTGCAGTCCATTAGTTTAGAATTAATGGTCAAATTCTAGCCAGCCTACAGTTGAGATTCAAGAGAATTAATATCAGTCTCAATAGAAGCAATGTGGTCAAAGATATTGCCAAAGGTCAGTCGATTCCATTCTTTGAGGGCCTGTCGGAGTTTTTTGACCGAAAAAGGAGTGGCTGCAAGAGGCGTGCGCCAAATATCATGTACCAAGGCTTTGAAAGAGTCATGGCGACTCCACAGCCTAGGGCCAGGAATAGGAGTCAAGGCACTAGGATAGGAGGATGGGAGAATGGTAAGAGAAGTTTCTCTGAAAGGCAGATTCTGAAAGGTCAGAGAAGGTCAGAGGATTGCATAACACGATCAAGCACCTGCCAAGTTCTTTAGAGACCATCCATGTTGTTACACCAAGTAAGTTTGTTCCCTGATGTAGGGATAGAGGCCATCTGACAATCATTAATACAGCAATTGAACTCCTCCATGGTGCGAGGTTGGGGAGCACAGCCACCAATCTGCTCATCATGAGATCTCATAGTGTTGAAGTCACCACCCCATATTTAAGGACCTTGGGCTTGCGAATGAATGAGTCTTAAATGATTCCAAAGGCCATGCCTTTTCTAAATAGTGTGCTTACCATATATGGCATATAAGGTGAAGTAATGGCTGCTAATGTCAACCAAAATAGATATGCCTTGGATTTCTTTGAGGATGACAGTCACCTTCACACCCGATTTCCAAAGAATCTAAATCTTTCCTCCCATATCCTCGTTGGCTAGCCAGTTGGAAGAACCACAAAAAAAAAGAATTTCCTGATGTATTTTGTAGAGACAATAGGCTCTATAATTATGAAGACAAGGGGTTTGTAGATAGAGATCAGCTGACGACAAAAACCAAAAGTGTCAGGGTTGCCAACACCTCTGACATTCCAAAAGATTATGTTATTCTGATTCATTTGGAGGATGGGTTGGGGTCTTTTCTGACCCTAAGTTGGACATTGAGGGGCTGATTTGGGAGCCCCTTGCTTCTCTTGGATCTATTAGGGACTTTAAGTGAGCAAATTATCCGTAGAGTGTCCATCAATGGTGGTGGGTTCTGTCAAAACGTCCTCCCCTTCTGAGTCATACGTCCCAAGGGACACAGATCTGTAATAATCTTCAGGGTCCTGAGCATCTAGAAGGAGTACAAACGTGTTACTGGTTTGAACAGCGGTCTCAGAGGAGGAATCTGAATCATCATCTATGTTATTGTTAGGATTTTCATTAGTAGAGGGAACTAGGGAGGGCTCAGACTCATCAGAGTCATTATTAGCCAATGATGGATTAGAGGGAGGGGCAGCTGCTGGAGTTTGTACTCTAGCTTATTCAATAAGTGCAACCTGGCGATTGACTGCAACCCAAAACTTAGAGTTAGCCTTTACGTTTAAAGGGGTGGGCTCTAGAGGCTTGAGATGGGATGTCTGATCAGCAAAAACAATTGATTTAGCTAGTCTCGCTGGTCGCTTAGATGATGGTGCATTTGATTTATGAGGAGTGGTGGGATTGGGGACTTGATGCGCATCCTAAGGAGCAGGGGTGGGGGCAGGAGGGTTAGCTGGAGAGGAGGAAGGGGCTGTCGATATAGTAGGTGTCACAATGTGAGATGTATTAGAAGTGGTTGTAGGGGAATAGGAACCACAGGGTTCGATGGGGCATGCTATCGAGCAGGTGGTGGACGCACCGTTAAAGTTGGAGATCGCTCTTCAGCATAAGAAGAGGGGACCTCGATGCAATGTTTGGCACACTCCAAAATGGTGTGTCCTTGAGCAGGACAACCATTACAGTACTTTGGCATCTTTTCATAGATCACTGGTTGATTGAATCCCTCAAACAATCCAACCCAAATAGATTTAGGTGGAGGTTTACGCAGGTCAATCTCTACACACATCCTGACTGCACTGGGGCGAGCTAGGGTCACTGTTGATTTATCAAAACAGAGGAGACATTCAATCTTGTTGGCTACCGATTCAAGAATTCAAGTATGAAACAAAAGAGAGAGAACGAACTCCATCTCCATCTAAAACTTTGTAAGGGAAAGTAATGAGCATTGAAGATGGCTGAGTAAGGACCTTAATCAGGTCGGTGTTGTTTTGGGATCACAATAGAAAAGCTTTGGAATGTAGAGGACCAATTGTAAAAGGATGTTCAACACCCAAAGATCTGATTTCCTTTTGCCTGGATTCAAGAGAGGGGCTTCCTCTGTAAAATCTCATCACCAAAGCATTTGAATAGAGGTCCTTCACTCTTAGGAGCTCTGAGTGAACAAAAGAGAAAGAAGGAACTCCATCTCTAGAACCACAGGCTATATTGACCCCTGTGCGTGGAATCCACGCAAAGGACTCCACCTCATTGGCATGGGCTCGCACAAATCCTGAGCCTCTAGGTCCCCTAGTAATTTGGGTGTAAGATCTTTGCTCAAGGGACTACTCTGATGGCCTTTTCTACAACTGGTGAGACTGAGAAGCAGGGGCTATCTTGGATGGAGCTAAGGATTGCTCCCTAGATGGAAAAGAAGGTTGGGGATGAGGGGGAAACGATGAGGGGGGGTGTTAGAAGAGGGTTTGTGAGATCTAGGGGGTTTAGGGGTTGATGATGAGGTTTTCGATTTGGGGATTGCTGGGTTTAAATTAGGGATTGTAGCTAAGTTTGAGGAGGTGGTGGGGTCAGAGGTGGTGGGGTGAGAGTCAGGGGGCAGCTGGTGAGGATGAGGGTCTAACATGACGGAGGTGGCCGGTCGTGGACAACTCCGGCCACCCAAGGGTGGGAGATTTGGCTAGGGAAGAAAGGTGTACAAGCTAGAGTAGAATTGCCACACTTACCCATGGGAATGGGACGATATCCCATACACATCGAAGTTCGAGGCCCCTACTTGCTGCATTTTCAAGGCTCAACGTAGCAACACCTTTGCTAGTTCAAGACGCAAGCAACGCATTTTATTGGGCTTGATAAGCTCATAGTCAAATTATTCTCGGCACTTTCATTGCGCCTACTTTTAAGTGGTTCTATAGATTAAAGCAGCTGCAACCATGATTGCACCTTCATCAGAACAAGGTTTAGAACTCAGAGGTACTATCCTTCCAACCCCTGCTAGGAGTAGAGAAACTGAAGCATCGTCATCTTCATCAAAAGACCCATGAATGACTAGCTTACATTGCACTGTAGAAACATGTGCTGGTGCAGACCTGTGGTCATATCAACAGGCTGCGCTGATTCCAAGACACCAGAAGCACCCTTAAAGTCAACTACATGCTCAAAATGGCCACTGATAGGAAATGACGTAGGGACTACCCCACCCAGGGCTTCGAAGTCAGGTTCATCATTTGTTAAAGAAAAAGATGAAGCGTCAGTTACTGGCGCAGTTACACATGACTGATCAAAGAAAAATACCTGGCATATAAGAAGAGCCCCCGATATCGCCATCAAAGCCCACATCATCAAGCTCAGTTAAATAGATGTCAGCATCGTCGTGATCGTAATCCACCTGCTCCTCATCGTCATCTAATGGAATGGGTTCTTTACCTGTACACAAGAAGCGTGCATCAGCCAATAGCACTTCAAGTAAAATAACACAATTGTGTGAACAGAGATAGCCTAAAGAGTGAACTATAGGTTCCCGTACTGGGACCGCAGGAGGCTCCTCTCTGATCCTTGAAGAGCCTCCAGGCATAGGCTTAGGCTTCGAAGATGCTAAACGTTGCTTCTTTGAAGATGGCGGAGGAAGAGGAACATGTAATGGCATCTTTCTTCTATTCCCTCGTCCTCTACCAGGTGCTTCTGGATGAACCGCAGATTCAGACGGTTCTCAGATACTAACGCCAATCTGCCTTTGAGGTGTTGGATGCTCACTTGGCGCTTCCCAATCTTCATCTGGCACACCTTTTGCCAAAAATTCTTGGAGTCCAGGAGCTCTACTCTTCAAACCCTTTTTGGAAAGCTCCATATACTTCCGACTGATCTAATACAAACCAGTCTTGTTCACCTGAAAGTTGGGATGAGGGGCACTTACTTTGTTACTACTCTATCTTTCTAAGATATGGGTAGTGTGATAGCTGAGGAGCATACACGGGTTGCACCAAGCTATAGCCCTTGTTCCTCTGATGTTGCAAAACTTGGGGAGCTAAATTTCTCCTTAAGAAGATAAGAACAGCCCCTGCTCCTCTAAGTGAGGCATATCAACAGGAAGAAACATGTTCTTACACCAAAATTTGATGTCGAGGTCGAAAAAAATGGATGTCTAATTACGATCTAGGTTCACCTTCGTTACACCTAGTTGCTGTCGGAGTCCTCACTCGTGAAGATCCAAGGATCCTTCTTCAAGCACCATTTTAGTCATTGAACGGTCTAATACAAAGCTCGGCACTCGAAGCTCCACACATCTCTTTTGCGATTCAACTCGCCCCAAGCTATTGACTGGATCTCTATAATCTACTCAAGCATCTCGTTCTCAACTGACAGCAACTTCGCCGAACGGCAAAGTATGCTGAGTTTGTCCGCTTGATTGCCTTCACTTGGGCGAGCTCCTTTTGGAGCCTTTCTATTTCAGCTCCTCTCTTGAGGAGCATCTCTAACCTAAGTGATGATGGCTTAGACATGGAGAAGAAAAGAGAAGACAGAGATGTGGCTACTATTTATAGCCTTTTTCAAATCCTAACTCTCGAGAAAAATCACATCTTTTGAGATTTGATTGGACTGGACAAAGAGGCTAAATCTTAGCCTAAAACTTGGTTAAATCTACAACGGATCTCATGAAATCTTCAATCAAGAGATCTCAGTCTCAGATCACGGTGCAAATCTAGAGGCAAATCTCAACATACATCGCCAGCTAGCGAACGTCGCCGGTCGACAAACTTTGCCAATATAGCTCAAAGTAAATTGAGACTTGCTAGCTAGCAAATGTCGCTAATTGACGAACTTCACCTAGCAGTCCAAAACCGAGTGAGCTTCACTTATACCTAGAATTAGTTGAAGTTCGCTGATATTCCCAACTTCACTTCAACAACAGATGACGAACTTCATTCCAAACATGGAGGACAAATACAAGTATCATTGAGCCTTCAATACAAGTCTATAGCCAAGGAAGTCATGTTCAGCAGTACACATCTGGCAACCGAGAAGGCAAGTGAAGACAAGTTGCAAACCTAAATAAGACAATTCAAGCCACATTCAACAGTACACCTCTGGCTATTCGCCCAAAGTATTTCAATCCTAGCTACAAATCAAATGCAGGATCTTGAAAACATTGGGGGGAGAGGAGATCTTGTAGACGGTTAAAATGTATTTTCACCCAGGCCAATGATCAGCTTGGATCCAAAAAAGTAAACGCCCATGCGCTAAACACTTCAAATGGCCCTAAAGCTATGCCCGCAACAAGCTGCAGCAAAGGTCGACTAATAGCTATGGCGAACATCACCAAACAGCCCATGTCGACTTGACCAAATTGAAGGTGAGCCAGCTCCCAAAACATGCCCCAAGCCGAGTGGAAAGGCGTCATCAGTCAGTCAAATCACGAGTCCAATTTTGTGTTAAATTTGAACTCATAGATGAAGTTCGCCAACCAATGAACTTCGCCTCTCCAACCAATGAACTTCACCCACGACAACTCACTTGGAACAAGTCATCCACTCCTGAAGAAGACTCGCCCACATCCTCAGTGACCCTCACCTACGCCTTCAGCAAACTTTGCCAAGTCAGCGAACTTCGCCAAATATCCGTTTGAGAGCTATTTTCAGGGGAATAACCGTTCCCCACTTTCTCCTATCTTAATAGGCCACTTAATCCATAATTAGAGGGCCATTAACTCTTTCCTTTAGCCTATAAAAGGAGAAGAGATCATTCATTTTGAAGCCCCAGCCCCTCAGCCAAAAAATACACACACGTAAAGAGAGAGCATCGTCATCGCATTTGTGATTTTATTGAGAAGAATTGCTAAGAGAAGACTGAGCTATCTTCGCAATCAAATTCTCATCAACAACAAAAGACTCGTCATCTTAATCAGTGCATCAACAGAATAGAAGACTCGTCATCTTAATCAGTGTATCAACAGAATAGAAGATCGACATTCCATCAGCACATAGAAAAAACCCCAGGAAATATAAACTTTCCTTTGGTTCACTACATTCTTTCAACTGTAATCTGAGTTAATTGTAATTAAAAAGACCCGAAACAACAGTATACCCCAAACAACATTTGGATCGATGTATGTTTCTCATCTTTCGGATGCATCTTGATTTGATTGTATCTGGAGAAGTCATCCATGAATGACATCCTCTCGAACCCACATGTATTGTTAATCATGACATCTGTGCTAAGGTCGGGGAACTCTTCTCTTGGGCAAACCAAATTGAGATCTCTAAAATCAATGCAAATTCAGATCTTCCCATTTTTCTTGTCACATTGACAATGTTGGCTACCCAGTCTAGTGTTTTTCTTAACAGATGAAGCTGCATGCAATGAGTTTGTGAAATTCTATCTCAATCTGCTCTGTCAGTTTAGGACAGAATCGTCGTTGTTGTTTATTGTTGTTTGACTGGCTTGACGCTAGGGTCGATATTGAGACGATGCATGGCCACATTTGGATCTAGCCTGCACATGTCTTCGTAGGCGTGGGTAGCTCTAGGTGAAGATGTCAATATACTCTCGGACGAGAGATATGAGTTAATCTTTTTCAGCTGGTGATAAGCTATCACTGATGAAGGTTTGACATTAATCTCATCACCTACGTTGACCTGGACTACCTTAACTTTAGTTGGTGACTCACATGGTTCAAAACGCAATTCCCATTGGGCCGCAAGGTGTTTTGCCTAAGGATAATTCTCTAGGTTGTTGAATGCTTTCAATTCATTAAGTTTTTCAAACCAATTAGATGTATCTAAAGAATGGCTTGGTAAGTTTTTCAAACCTTGGTTGTCTGCATGGCAGATTTCGGGGAGACATACCCGAGGTCATGTCTTGTTCAATTGAAGTAATCGATACTTTTCCTTTCGGTATGAAGGGTGTTGCTGGAACTCGTCATCCTTGGTCGAAATTCAACTCTTGTTTTAGAGCAAAATCGTAACCCATCCTCACCATTATGTGACGAGATTGCACACTATAACGAGAGAATTTAGGTGTTTCTTAGACTTCGTCATCTAAGATGGTGGATGTGGCCATGGTTTGACCTTCCTAAAGATGATAGCCTCTTGAGTGCTTTCTTTGGCTAGAACAATGAAGATGGCGTCTTTTGAGATATCTAGCCATAGATGAGTCGAATAAGACCCCTTTATAGGCATGTACTAAGATGGATCTAATGCTAACCTAGAAAGCAAAGCATTAGCCTCTGAGTTTTCATACTCAGAGCCGAAAGAACAATCATATGCAAATTCTATGTTATCATTGAAAATTTAGTCGCCCTGCTTTTCGACGGACTGGTTTGCACAAAAATCTTCTAGGGTGACTATTAGGGGCTCCATCTCCCAAATAGGATCTTTATCCTAGTTGGGTTTACTATCCACCTCATTACCGGTATTGAGATCTTCTAGAATGACTAACTCGATTGTGTGATTTTTGTCATAAAGGAGAGAGTCGGTAAAGTAGTTCTCCACTCCTTTAAAGGAATGCTTCTTAGCATAAACCTTTATGACCACCCCTTGCTCATCGACATTTGAAGCATTGGTGAAGTGTCAATAGGATAATTATACTGGAATGGATCTATGAACGTCCTAAACACATGTTATAGGGTATTTCTACGTTAATGACGTAGCATGTTACTCTCGTTTTTAAGTCGCCCAATTGGCACTTGAGACATATCTTGCCCAGTGAGCAGCTACTGTTGAAGCATATTTTTGAGTCACTCGAAGTGCTCGTCAGATGCCTTCTTTTGGGCCTTGACCCGATGAATAAGGTTATTGTGGGCCTCTCTATCCATCATGTCTGCAATCCACCCTCGCTCTTGACTTGAGCTAGGAGTTACATTTGACGCTATAGCTAAAATAGCATTGCTAACAGAAGGGTGGTCTACATGTGAGGGAGTTCGTTGAACAGGCAACCTCAAAACTAAGTAATCAAAAAGGACAGTCATCCCTGTCTCATTTGAGTACGATGATAAATGAAATCAGAGTTGTTAATGGTGAACTCTTGGAGATTAAGGTCAGAAGTAGCCTTGTTGTTGCGAGAACATCGTCATTTGTTCCTAACCTTTGAAGGCTTGGGGAATGGTCTAAGACGGGCAAATACTGACTCTCTGGCCGATGAAGAATTGCATTGGCAATTCAATTGAACTTCTGACACAATCTCTTTTAGAGTCACTCAATGTTGACATTGAACGCCCTTTTTAGAGAGAGGAAATCCCTCAAATCAGAAGTAGCATCGATTTGGCTATTGTTGATATGGTGCTCGCTTTTCTTGAAAGCAACATCATTGAGCTGGCTTTTGTGACCTATGACTGGCATGGTCAATCATATCTTTGTCACAAGTTTGAACATGTGACTGTAGCTAAAAATCGCCATAGGCAATGATCTTCCCTTTCAGGAGATTTACCAGAGGGTAACCCTTGTTGTTGGCATGTTTTAGAGAAATGATACGAGCATCGTAGGATACTTTAAAACAAACCCCCAAAGCAGTTATGGATTGAAGTTCAAATTGAGAGGATGTATGAATACCCTGACCTTCACTTGGGGCTAGGGTCACTAAGTCTTTGCTCAGGGCAGATTCGATTGGCTCTCAGTGAAGCTGGGGCTATTTTTGTTTTGGGCGAAGTCACTTCACCATGGGCGAGGTTGGGGCTCTTCCTGGAGCTCTGGCCGCAGGCCGATAGAGTTAGGTTTGAACCCAATATCATATTCTTATGAACTTTATGGCAAATTCTAGTTGTAGCCACACCCATCTTCTCGGAGGACATAAACTCCTCAAACTTGAACAAATTCGATGACCAGCGATTTTGTGATGGACCCTAAGGCATTGGTGTCAGATTGTGACTCAATCTTCTCTTTAATTAACAAAGAAGTCCCCAGCAGAGTCGCGAACCTGTTTCTGTCCTAAAAATTGACAACTTACAAAGAAGAAGATTTGCAATTTCAAGAATTTAGAAGAAAAGAAAAACTTATAGATGTCTAGGTTCTTCTCTGTGTGCCGATGAAAGTTCACTTTTGTGCTCCGTTGATAGTCCAAACAGTAGGTAATATGTCTTTTTGGTGATTGGTGATCTCTGAGAAAATAGATGACTATTTACCTCAAGAGATACTAATAGATCCTTTCTCGCAAGGATTATTGATAAAGCTAGATAACTAGCTAAGGGGAATGATCTATAAAGATCAGTGGAAGAGAGATGAGTTCACTGTTGATGTCGCTCCTACATTAAATTGATGAACTTCGATCCTCTATTCTTTTTTTTATCTCAAATGCCAAAAGGCTCGCCGAGAGTATGCCAATTCTTATGTTGTCTTTCTTTTTTTTTCTTTTTTCTTTTTTTTGGTTGAGTGATTCCCTCTCTATTTATAAGTGAAGAGAGGGGGTTAATGGTCATTAAAAATGTCGATTAATGGCCATTAAATTGGATTTAGTGGGGTTAGCCCATGTTTCCCTCAAAAATAGCTCATGTAACGCTTGGAGGTGAGGTTCGCTTCCTAATGGTCGTGGGCGAAGTTCGTTGGGTGAACTTCGCTAGAATGTAGGTGACACGGTCCACATGGACTATTGAGTTTTGAGCAAAGTTTGCCTAAGCGATCTTCACTTAGAGATAGGCTTGGTTCACGTTGATGTGAGTTAAGACTCAGAGCAAAGTTCGCATAAGGCTTGAGCGAACTTCGTTCTAGCTTAGGCGAGCTTCGCTATGAGCTTGTATTTGAGCCATTTTGATCTGATCCAGTGTTTAGCCCTTGGGCGTCCACTTCTTGAGCTTAAATTAATCTTGAACATCATATTGTACTGAGCATTGGTCCAGGCCTCTCATGAATTGAGGGATCCACTTGACGCTGGAGGAGCTTGTATATTTTGTCTATCTATAGCAGATTTGTGTCTTATGAAGTTGTCCACTCTTGAAAAGCTTGTTTAGATTGACTTTCGAGCTTGTTTCTTTGAGTCTTGGATTCTTCCTTCATTTAGTCACCTCTTTTAGCTTTATTGGGTTTATGTAGTATCTTTTGAGTGACCCATGTGTCTTTAGGGACTCATACTCGTGTTTAAATGATCTTTGTTGAATGGTTCATACTTTTTTACCACCTACAGACTCCTGGTCTAGACTTTGAACAAATAGCTTGAGCACTAGCTAGTTTTTTTTAGCTAAATCATTAAGTTAAACCAATCTAGAAGCTAGATCGATTTGAGCTTTGAAATTATCAGATTTGAGCATAATCAGATAGTTCCAGCTTGATTTGCGATGGGAATGCTTAGGCAGTTCTAGTCCGGCCTATTGCGATCCGCTAATGAGTAGTTCAAGTCCACGTTGCTTTTTGATTAAACCTAGGGCATTGAAGTTATCTTACATTGGTGTGGCATTAAAACTTTTATTTTCTGATGCATGATAGGTACATCGCTTACCTCACTGATGATAGACTGTGGACCCTACCCCCATTCCTAATCAATTTCTCATGTAGACCTCAATCGGATAAATTTGAACCATTCGATTTTGTTGAATTCTTGATTTTTAACACGACATTTTTTCTTCAAGTGGGAAGTCACAGATTATTATTATTTTATCTTTATTAAAAACTCAAGCTTTGAGTTTTAATTGTTATATTAGGTTTTCATAATATTTTGGCCTTTAGGAGAGAAATAATAGGTTTTATGGTATATTATCTTATTGGGTTGAATCCAATAGAAGGGGTATCCATTAACCCACAACCCACTTCATATTCCCTCATATAAAAGCCTCTTTTTTCTCCCTCAAAGATTAGGATTGACATTTTGGAGAGCTCGGAGGCCAAGAGATGAAAGATCTACATCCCGAGTCAAGTGTTTTCTTGCTCAAGGACTTCCATTTTAAAATTCCAATTTACGAGTATTGCATATCTCACTCTCCTCTTGCTTTTGATACAAGTTTTTTTAATTAATTTCTTTTAGATTTTTGTGGGTTTTGATCAAGGGGAGGATCTCTCCAAGAGGTTGATCTTATTCCACAATCTCTTTCAAGGAGAATGACCTATAGTTATATATAAATGATATCATTGCAAGATAGGTCTCTAATCCATGTATTGATGAATCTTTCATGGATTTTTTTGTATTATGAGAACTCTGCACTCTTATGATGTTTTTGGATGTTTAGTAGTTTGGATAAGGGGTTGTCCCTATTTTTGGTTTGGATTGCAAGATAATGAGATCTAATGGTGCATTTTTATGAATACTTAATGTTTTGATGTGAAAATTGGTGGAATGGTTTCCTCTTGGCAATACAAAACTTGGCTCGAAGTTGGTTTTTGATTTGGTTTTGAATCGAGGAAGTATTTGGTCAAAAACATTTTACGAATTGTGAATTTTAGCATGACCACATGCGCTCAAGCTAACCAGTACACGTGTTTAGTGAAATCCCAAGAACGGTTTGTTTTATAGTATTTAAGTACACTCACCCAGACCATGAGCATGCATGGTCAAGCGGGTTTTTCGAAGATGGCTTTCTATCTAGATTTTTATCAATTTGCTATCAGAACTTGGTTGACGTGGTATCAGGGTGACCACACACACCCAACCTCTGACCGCACCCGCTCAGCACAAGAAAACAGATTCTTTCAATTTTGAGAAATTAATTTGTTTGAGCTTGTTTTTCATGATAGTTTGGTTTCCTTTCACGGATTATGATATCAATTATACAAATAAGTTTGTTCTTGCCATCTTAAGATATAATAGAGGATAAATTAGTCATTGGTTATATTTTCCTTGTTTATGATCGTTTTATTGAATTCATGATGTATCCATGTTTAAGAATGCAAGTTAGACTTGATGTGCTATGTTATTGCATAGTGTTTATCTTATGTTCCTGCCATGTTATGTTATGCTTTGCCATGATCTAGAATTCATGAACATTATGCATGTTCACCTAGATTATACCTCGGACTTTTGTTTGCTCGATATGTTCTTATGAGACTTGGCTCTATGGGTATGTATGATTAGGCACCATGATGTGGTATATACATAATAATGATGATTGCTTATGTTTGGATATTGGGTGTGTCCTTCGTAACACTACATCAAGAATATTCTCTGTTTTGAATTAAGAAGTTCTCGGTTTGGGATACATTGTGATAGCGAGTGGAGGCTCGTGATTCTTCATCACCAAAAGCTTGGTTAAGTATAAAACATGATAAACCAAGAAAGAGAAACAAATAAAGAGATCAATATCGGCATGTATTAAGTCCTGATGACTTGCTTTGGTATTTGACAGGCATGTTTTATTTACTTTAGGGACCTAGTCAGAGAGGGCACCCACGTGATGGATGTTCTTAATGGATTGAGTTACTTGGGCCTAGTACATAACTTATCATGTATAATCAAGTAATGAAAATTGCTCATGTGGGTTAACTATGGGAGGGATTTGGACAGCTCATAGATAATGTGTGGCCAAGGGTTGTTTTTTGAGTGCTAGTGCTAGATGACTCTGTGCACATAAACCAACTAAAGTAGGAATCCAAGTAACAGTCCTGGCGGGTACACCAAACGCACGTTATCCTGTGAGAGCTTTTCCTAAACACGATGCACACTACCTTTGCATCACACTCCAAGAACTAGGTGCACTCTTGTTGATATATCTGTGTTGAGAATAGTTAGATACACACGAATTTTGCATTACACTCCAGGAACTAGGGGCATTGTTGTTGATATACCTATGTTGTATTTATCTAGTTACGTACTTTTATTTGTTCCACGATCTAGTTATCTACTATTATGTGTGCCATGTTCTGGATTTTGAGTTGCACATTCTTTTCATGACAGCATGTAAAGTGATATAGTTATATAATCTTTCATATGTTTCTACTGGTCATGCGTTCATGATACACGTTACATGTACACAAACTACTACATCATTTTACCAATTGTTAGACAGCTTTCTAACCATCCTGGTTTTCACACCAATGGTGAACCTGGACCTTCCACCATGCTTTCAAGGACATGGAAGTCACCTTCCATAGATGGAGTTCCCATTGATCAGCTTGTCTATGTGTTTATTTAGTTCCGTTCAACTCCTTGTTGCTAACTTTGTTATTTATTATTATTTTTTTACTGCTATGTAGTGACTCTAATGTACATAACTACTATAGTTGATTCATACTTAAGTGGCCGGGCAGCCTAGTTTCTTTTATGTATTATGTAATGATGACAATGATATTAAACTCGTGATATTTTTTAAGCTATTCATTATCTGTGGGGACTTGTTGTTATTTGTTGAGTATATTGCTTCTGCTGTGTATTTGTTCTATATACTTTCTGCTATTGCATATCAGTTTCCTTGTGATTGTTTTATGCAAGATTCTGTGATTCTGTTCTGAGTATGATGGACGAAATGTATGTACCAATCCTCAGTATAGACTTAAGTATATACTTTTGGGTGGTGTTTGGCTCGATTGTAAATGATGCCTAGTCTAGTCACGTGCCCGTCAGGTGCTTCTAGGAAACAGAGCATGATAAAGTTTTAGTATCAGAACCTTATGTTTATTATCAGTATACAGATCCTAATACTATAAGAATATTTCACAAAATTTATATTTTTTCTTTCGTTTGACTCTTTATCCTTTGATTTCTACCTGAGTTATCTTCTTCACATATTGCAAGTTGAAGGCAATATATGTCCCTTACAGGCTTGACTTGGCTCATTGTGGGATTATAGATGTCCTGGGTTGTATGTACTGCACCACAGTCGAGGATGTGATGTGAGGAGAGGTCAATGAATGGGAGCTCCGAGCTCTTCTGAGGAAGCTGGGTAGTACCATCCATGACCTATGCCAGCAGCTTACGTCGACACGAGTAGATCTCATGAGAGAGCAGTATCTCATGAGATACGAGAGCGGGGGACTCAGGTCTCCGTCAGTGGTTAGGTGAACCATTTCCGATAGAGTTGACACCCAAGCCCAGGCTACACCATACCCACGCAGGACTCCATCAGCAATCTATGATCGACGCCATCATTGGGGGCACACCCGCATGACATGCTACACGGCCTTAGCTACGCGTGTGGGAAGTCAGGTCACCTCCTCCCTAATTGCCCTCTTCGTGCCCTAGCACCACTCTAGAGAGGACCCCAGAGAGACGACAACTTATTCATCATTGGAGTCTCCTAGTAAGACGGAGCCAAGCTTGAGGAGGACTTTCTGAATTCGTGCTGGAGGACTGGACCCATGGTCATTTTGGACGCTAGAGATGAAGATTGCTTTGGATCATGACGGTGAGTAGGTTACACAAACTTTCGTACATCAAGTCATCCTAGATTATTGCATTCTATGTATTCTTTTAGAACAAGCTTGGTATCTTTAGTACCGATAGTGGAGTAGTAGTAGTGGATCAAGAGTGTAAGTTACGCCTTATAGTTATCTGTGGTCGAAAGCATTATGTAGACTTGTTAGTGCTAGACTACCCGTGGGTATGACATCATCGTAGGAATAGATTGGCTCAGCACCATTCACACAACCACAGATTGTCGCCATTTAGTCATTAGTTTTCGTTTACGTAAGCATACGTCTTTTGAGTTTGAGGGAGGTAGTAGGAGTCTTAGATCAACCAGAGCATCGGGCAGTAGCTACCAGGGTTTTGGCTACAATGGAGGTAGAGAAGTCGGTGGAGGATAGACCTATTCCCCCCGTAATGAGGGAGTTTATGGACATTTATTCTAAGAAATTGTCTAGATTACCCCCACCATATAGTATAAACTTTATAAACGATGTGATACTGGGCACAGCACTGACATCCAAACTAGCATGTCAAATTGCCTCGAAGGAGTTGGAAGAACTCAAGGAGCACAACTAAAGGACTGTCGGAGGAAGGGATTTATACATCCTAGTTTTTCACTGTGGGGAGTACCAGTTTTCCTAGTGAGGAAGAAAGATGGGTGCGGACGCATGTGAGTAGATTACAAGGATTTGAATCAGGAGACTATCAAGAACAAGTGCCCAATCCCTTGGACCAATGATCTATTGGACTAGTTAGGGGGAACCATCGTATATTTCAAGTTAGACCCGAGGTCAGGTTATCATCAAACTCTGAGTGAAGAAGGAGGACATACCAAAGACTCCTTTCAGGACCAAATATGGCCATTTTAAGTTCTTAGTTTTGTCTTTCAATGTAGCTAACTCCCCATCTGTGTTCACAACCTTGATGAATCAGATCTTTACTCAATATTTGGACAAGTTTTTTATTGTCTTCATTGGTGATATCCTAGTATATTCGAAGAGTCAAGAAGAGCACGAGGAGTATCTGCGAGTTGTGTCGGAAGTGATGAGGAAGGAACAACTGTCTATGAAGCTCAGGAAGTGGGAGTTTCAGCTGAGTGTAGTTGCCTTTTTGGGTCATATAATATCTACAGTGGGGATAGCCATTGACGGTGAGAAATTGAGGATATAATTAGATGGTTGACACCAAAGGATGTCACAGAAGTTTGTAGATTCTTAGGATCGGCAGGATATTATTGGGGGTTTGTTAAGGATTTCTCCAAGATTACTAGTTCCATGACTAAGTTGGCCCAGAAGGAAGAAAGGTCCAATTGGACCAAGGAGTGTCAGGAATCCTCTGAGGAGTTAAAAAAGAGAATGACCACCATCCCTATCTTAACAGTACCAAATGGATCAGGAGGCTACGCCATTCTCAGTTAGGCATCATGCAAGGGACTTGGGTGTGTATTAATGCAAAACGGCAAGGTGATCACTTACGCCTCTAGGCAGTTGAAGCCTCACAAGAAGAATTATGCCATTCATGATTTAAAGTTAGCTGCAATCATGTTTCTCTTGAAGATTTGGAGACATTACCTATTGGGTGAATGAGTTGTGGTTGTAACTGACCATAAAAGCTTGAAGTACATATTATCCTAGAAGGAATTTAACATGAGGCAGAGGAGATGGTTAGAATTGTTGGTGGATTATGACGTAGTTCTACAATACCATTCGGGAAAGGTTAATGTTGTACCCAATGCCTTGAATAGGCATCTGAAGTTGAGAATGTTGACATCTCAGGGAGATTTAGCTGACGAGTTCTCAATCAGACAAATTTGAACCATTTGATTTTGTTGAATTTTAGATTTTTAACATGTGTCACATTCTTTCTTCAAGTGGAAAGTCACAAATTATTATTTTATCTTTATTTAAAACTCAAGCTTTGAGTTTTAAAAGTTATTTTATGGATTTTCATAATGATTTGGGCTTTCTGAGAGAAATAATGGGCTTTATGGCATGTTGTCTTATTCAATTGGATCCAATAGAAGGGGTATCCATTAACCCACAACCCATTTCATAATCCCTCATATAAAAGCCTCATTTTTCTCTCCCTCAAAGATTAGGCCTGAGATTTTGGAGAGCTTGGAGGGCAAGAGAGAAAAAATCTATGCAAGGCAAGTGTTTTCTTGCTCAAGGATTTCCTTATTAAAATTCCAATTTAAGGGTATTGGAGATCTCACTCTCCTCTTGCTTTTGATACAAGTTTTGTTTTTATTGGATTTCTTTGAGATTTTCATGGGTTTTAATCAAGAGGAGGATCTTGCTAAGAGGTGAATGTCATTGAACAATCTCTTTCAAGGAGAAGGACCCATTATTGCAGATAAATGATACTTTTATAAAATAGAATCTTTAATCCATGTTTTGATGAATCTTTCGTGGGTTTTTGTGTATTATGAGATCTCTGCACTCATATGATGTTTTTGGATGTTGATGACTAGTTTGGGTAAGGGGTTGTCCCCATTATTTATTTGGATTGTGAGCCCTCGTACTCTAATGGTGGATTTGTGAATACTTGATACTTTGATGTGAAAAATTAGTGGAATAGTTTCCTCTTGGCAGTATAAAACTTGGATCGAAGTTAGTTTTTTTATTTAGTTTTGAATCGAGGAAGCATTTGGTCGACAACATTTTGGGAATCACAAATTTTAGCATGAGCACTTGCGCTCAACCTGACTAGCGCATGCCCTCAACCTGACCAGCGCACGCCCTCAATGAAATCCCAAGAAGAGTTTGTTTTACAGTGTTTGAGCGCATGCACCCAAATCATGAGCGCACATGCTCCAGCGCATTTTTTAGATGATTTTCTATTTTTGATTTTCATAAATTTTCTATCAAAACTTGGCTGATGTGACATCAAGGTAAGCGCATGCACCCAACCATAGGGTGGTTGGGTGCATGCGCTCAGCACAAGAAAATAGATTCTTTCGATTTTGAGAGATTGATCAGTTTGAATATGTGTGTGTGTGTTTTTTTTTTTTGCATGAGTCTTTGGTTTCCTTTCATGCATTATGATATCAGTTATGCGAGTAAGCTTGTTCTTACCATCTTAAGATATGGTAGAGGGCAAATTAGTTGTTGGTTATATTTTTCTTGTTAATGATCGTTTTATCAAATTCATGTATATCCATGTTTAAGTATGCAAGTGCTTGATGTGCTATGTTATTGCATAGTGTTTATCTTATGTTCCTGCCATGTTACGTTATGCTTTGCCATGACCTAGAATTCACGGACATTATGTATGTTGGCGTAGGTTATATCTTAGACTTTTGTTTGCTCTGTACGTTACCATGAGATTTGGTCCTAGGGGGTATGCATGATAAGGCATCATGATGTAGCATATACGTGATGACTATGTTTGAATATTGTGCGTCACAAAATATTGTGCGTCTTTCGTGATGCTAAATCAAGGACGTTCTTTGTTTTGAATCAAGAAAGTTCTCAATTTGGGATATGTTGCGACTGTGAGTGGAGGCTTGTGATTCTCCACCATCAAAAACTTGGTCAAGTATAAAAACATGATAAACTAAGAAAGAAAACAAAGAAAGAGATCAAGTATTCATGCGTATCAAGTCATGATGACTTACTTTGACATTTGACAGGCATGTTTTATTTACTTTGGGAACCTAGTTGGAGAAGACACCCACATGATGGATGTTCTCTATGGATTGAGTTATTTGGACCTGGTGCATAACATATCATGTATAACTAAGTAGTAGAAAATGTTCATGTGGATTAACTAATAGGAGGGATTTGGACATCTCATAGGTAATGTGTTCCGGGGTTTTTTTAGCGCTAGTGCCAAATAAGTCTATGCACATAAATCCACTAAAATAAGAATCTAAGTAACATTCCCGGCAGGTAACCAAACGCACATTACCCCATGAGAGCTTTCTCTAAACATAACTAAGTAAAGTCTGAGGATTGTTAGATGCACAAACTACATTTTCATCACGCATTCTCGTTGATATACATGTGTTGTGATAGTGTAGTTATTTACTTTTATTTGTTCCATCTTTTGGATTTTGAGATGCATATTCTTTTCCTGATAGCAAGTAAAATGACATAGTTATATAATCTTTCTTATGTTTCCACCACTCATGCGTTCATGATACACGTTACATGTGCACAAACTACTCCATTTTACCATTTGCTACATGGCAACCATCCTGCTTTGCACCCCAATGGTGAACCCAGACCTTCCACCCATGCTTTTCGGGACACCGGAGTCTAGTGACCTTCCGTAGTTGGAACTGCCATTGACTAGCTTGTCTATCTATTTATTCAGTTCTATTCAAGTCCTTGTTACCAGACTTTGTTCTATCTTTATTTCCTTTTCCATTGTTATGTAGTGACTCTAATATACGTAACTATTACAGTTGTATATTTAGACTTGAGTGGCTAGGCAACCTACCTTCTTTTATGTATTATGTGATGATGACATTTATATCAAGCTGGTGATGTCTTTTATGTTATTCTTTATCTGTGGGACATGTTGTTATTTGTTGAGTATCTTGCTCATGCTGTGTATTTCTGTTGTAGTATACTTCCTATTGCTATATATCAATTTCCCTGTGATTGTTTTCATGTATGATTCTGTTATTCTATTCTGAGTATAGTGGATGAGATGTTTGTACCGATCCTCAGTATAGACTTAAGCATATACTTTTGAGTGGTGTTTGGCCCAATTGTATATGTTGCCTAGCCTAATTACGTGTCATCAAGTGCTTTTGTGACATGGAGCGTGACATATATCTTAAAATGTTCTACATTTTTTGAGTGCCTGAGTGGTTTGATGTTCATGTCCTCTAGCCGATAAGTACCAGGATTAGTAAACTGACCTTTATGGAGGACAAGATCGCCCACTTTAAATCCCCTCTTTTTGACCTGGTTGTTATAATATCCAGCGATATGCTGTCAGTTGATTTTCATTGACTGAACAATAGCCTCTCTTTTTTCTTCAAGTAGGTCGAGACTTAATCACATTACTTCCTCGTTTGTTTCTAGATTGAAGTATTTCAAACATAAGCTATCGATACTAACTTTGACGAGGAGTATCGTCTCTGTCCCATAAGTGAGGTTGCAAGGTGTTTCTTTCATTTATTTCTTATGGGTAGATAAGACCATAGCACCCCGGCAAGATTGTCCACCCAAACTCCTTTGGCATCTTCCATCTTCTTTTTCAAAGCTTGTAGGATGCATTTATTTCTAGCCTCTACTTGACCGCTACTGTTAGGGTGTGCTACAGACATGAACTTGAGTTATATCTTGAAAGCATCACAAAGTCTCTAAAACTCTTGCTATTGAACTAGGTTCCAATATCGATGACGATAGTTACCAAGATACAAAATCAACATACAATAAACTTCCAGAAGAAGTCTTTCACATTTTTCGCTTCTATTTTTGACAAAGGTTCTGCCTCTACCCATTTGGTAAAATAGTCTGTCTCCACTACAAAGCATTTCCTTTGCCCTTTGGCCAATAGGAAAGGACCGAGTAGATCTGGGCTGTGCAAAAGGTATTGGGCTTGTGAGCTATGTAAGCTTGGTTGCTGGTACCCGTAGGATGCCCGTAAAATGTTGACACTCATCACAGTAAGCTATGAAATCAGTCATTTCTTTCAGTATAGTTGGACAGCAGTATCCTTGCCTAAAGGCCTTTTGTGCTACCGGTCATGCCCAGCGTGATTTTCACAAATCCCTTTTGTGGATCTCTTTGAGGGCATATTTTGCCTTGTTGAATGTAAGCACTTTAGATAAGGCCTAATTATTCCATTGGTAAAGGATGTTCCTAGCAACTAATCTCCATTTCATTCGGTAGAATTTTGAGTTGCGCTCAACCTTATTTGCCTTGATGCGGCCATCAAGAAGAGTTCCTTGCTGAGGTACTCGATTATCAGCTCCATCCAGCTTGGGGATTTGTTGACTTCCATGGTTGGCGACTTTTCTTTAAAATCAATGCTGGGATGTCTGCACATATTGACCCCCTAATTTCCCCTAAAAAAGAGGAGCCTAGTTTTGATAGTACATCTGCTCTAGTATTTTGTGTTCTGGATACCTGATCGAACTCTTAGAGGGGAAATCTCTCTAGAAGCTTTCAGACTTTTGCCAAGTATCTCATCATGCAGAATTCCTTAGCTTTGTGCTTCCCCTGTATCTAGTTTAGGATCAACTACGAGTCTGATATGGCAAATAGCTATTCTATTTTCAGGTCTACCACTAATTCGAGTCCTTTGATTAGTCCCTCATATTCCGCTTCATGGTTGGGAGCCTAGAACAGGAAGGTCAACACATACTCAAATATTTTCCCCTCTGGAGTTTTGATGACAGTCCTAGCTCCGCTTCCTTGTTCATTCGATGAGCCAGCTGATGAGAGGATCATCCATTCTGTGTAATTAGACCAATTGTACTTTAGTACGCTCATCTTTCGAGGCTTGACTAGTTTTAGTTTTTCTTATTTGTTGGGTATGGCTTCTACATCCTCATCGATTGATCATTCTAGGATGAAATCCGCCAAGACCTGTACTTTTATTCTTGGTCGTGGCTCATATAGGATATCATCTTCGTTTGCTTGACCACCCAACCCATCATTCGCCCAGATGTGCTAGGGCTTCCCAGTGCTTTCTTGAGTGGGAAACTGATTCTTACCATTATAGCATGCTCTTGGAAGTATTGATTGGAGCCGTCTTGCTGAGGTGACAATCGCGTACAACAATATTTCTATGTAAATATCATTCATTTCCGTTCCCCTTAAGATTCTACGGGCATAATAGATGGGCTTCTGGCTTCCCAAGTCTTTGTATATTAGGACTGAATAAGTGACCTCCTGTGATCTAGATAGGCAGATGAACAGTTGCTTTCCTTCGACGGGACTATTGAGCAATGATTGGGTGCTGAGGTACCTTTTTAGCTCGAAGAATGCTTTGTTCTATTCTTTTGTCCACTCTAACTTGTCAGTGAATAGTTCACCTTTGGCTCCACTATTTATTTTGCTGTGGATTACTTTGAAGAATGGAAGACTTTTCTCTGCTTATTTGGATAGTAAACAACTTAGGGCTAATACTCTACTATTGAGCCGTTGCACCTCCTTGATAGTCTGTGGTTCCCTCAAATCTTCTATTATAGCTATTTTCTTTGGGTTTATATATATTCCCCTCTTTGTGACCATAATGCCCAGAAACTTCCCCGACTTCACTCTAAAGGCGTACTTTGTCGGATTAAGTTTCATCCCATACTCTCAAAGTATAGTGAATGTTTCCTTAAGGTCTTCCACATGGGTTGTACTTCATTTTGAATTTACAATGATATCATCAACATAAGCCTCGACATTCCTCCAGATTTTCATTGTGAAGATCTTGTTAACTAGCCTTTGGTAGGTTGCCTTAACATTTTTCAAGCCAAAGGGCATTACCTTGTAAAAGTAAGTTCCTATATCTGTGATGAAGGAGGTTTTCTCCTCATCGCCCTCATGTATTTTAATCTAATTGTACCTCGAGAAGGCATCTATGAAGCTCAACATTTCATGCCTTGAGCTTTCATTGATAAGTTGATCAATGCAAGGAAGTGGATAGCTATCCTTTGGGCATGCCTTGTTCTGATAGGCGGTCTACTTCTTCAGCTATTTCCCACTACTTCTCCACTCCGAGTTATCTTCTTTTTCTGCAGAACCGATTTCGAGTGCTTGTCAATGTTCAATTTGTGGCACATGACTATTGGGCCTATTCCTGACAAGTCCTCTAGTCCCCATGCGAAGGCATTGGCATTGGGGAGCAAGGTGATTATTTCACTACCTGAGGGGTTAGACAACTCCGAGCCTACAAGCACTCTTTTCTCATAGCCTCTTTTTAGAGGGACCTCATCCATAGCTTCGACCGGGGTCGTCCTGTCCTCCCTAGAATCATTGTTATGACCATCAGTATCAATGCTAGGCAAGCTTTCAGCTACGTTCTCCTTTTATCAAGGTTAGATAATACGATCTGGCCTGACTTTAATCACTGTGAATTTTCTCAATCGTGTGGAGAGTCAAAATTTTATCATCTATTAGAAAGTTAAGATGACAACTCTCAACTTTTTGAGCGACATCCTACCTAAGATTGCATTATAGAATGACTTTGTATCCTTCACCAGGAATTTTAGCATTATAGAGGCTATTTGAGGGTGCTGCCCTATGGCCATTGGCAAAGTGACAATGTCTTCTAATTTCATCGTGTGTCCTTGTAGGCATTGAAAATCGCTTATCAATACTCGAACGAGACTCGTGAAGGTGGGTTCGCGACCGACGAACTATCAACCGACGCGACTAAGAACCGCTGACGCCACAGAACGCATAAAGCGGGTCGACGGATACATGAAGTGAGTCGACGAGGAGTACAAATCGACGGAGCGACGTATCGCACAATAAATCCAACGACGAAGCTCCAGGTCAGCGAGATTCAGCGAATCAAATCAACTAGATTCAAGCGACGATGCTGTACCAATCTAATTTCGGAATCAACGGAATAATCGACCAAGACTGGGAGTACCGAAAAACGGGTCAAAACAGACGAAAAGTCAGAAAAAATGACGAAAAGGAGCGATCCGTGCCAAAAAACTTCCGCCACATGGCTGAAGCACTTCGGCCAAGCAGAGGTGCTTCGGCCATC
>JBAKGM010000002.1:13230225-13264381 GCA_037177215.1 Asparagus racemosus | reverse complement strand
TGTTGAAAGAAGTAATCAGAGAGGATATTTTAGTTCCCTCTCTTAGATGTTATTTATAATATCACAAATACAAAGAGTCTTGTTCTTAACCAATGTGGGACTAAACAACATAAAAAAACAATTCTCAACATTTATTCTAATTAATTATTTATATTTCTCAATATATCTTCTCAGATAAATGAAATATTGATATATCTAAAGAATCATCTAAAAACAGTTCCAGAAAGTCATTGGCAGTATCATGAATACCACTAATTTGTATAATTTCACCTTTATCAATAAAGGAGGACAAATTGCAATATTAACATACTCATTCTCACGAAGACAACAATTAGTCCAAGAGATTATAACTTATTTTTAGATAATTGGGATGATAGTTTACCTGGATCCCAGCTCCTACAATAACACCCATGAGGAAATTAGGGACAACACTCGCTATAGCCATCATCAAGCTCTCAACCACTGAAATGTTGACATAGAAGCCAACCAAGAAGTAGAGGTAATACATATAGCCTTGCTGAGCGCCTATCACAGAGTGACATATAGTTGTTGAGAAGAAGGATATCATCATCAAGAATGGCATTGCTGAGAGAGTATTGCTAATGACAAAGGCAGCAACGCCATAGTGACCATTGAGCCTCTCTCTTTGAAAAACCTGCATTTGGTAACAAGACTTAGGATTTTGGTAAACATTTTAACGCTAATTTGGTTGTGTTCATCCTAGTCAAGAATATAATAGCGAAGTTTAATTAGTAACCTTCATATCTTCTATAAATGACGGAAATCCTCCAATAGACATGAAAGTGATGAAGACGAAGATGAAAGCAATGCAAAGACTTCTAGCCTGTTTTAGCACAATAAAGAAGAAAATAGAGTACTACAATTAATAGTTGATGGAGTAATACAATTAATAATAGGTTTTTTCTTTTTCTTTTTTTTATATTAGTCCCGCAAATCATTTTAAATTATTCCCCACAATCTTCCTATTTTTAAACTATATCCCAGGTCTGGAAAGTATTTTGAAATTAGTCCCTCAACTATATTTACCAACAAAATTCTTAATCAAGGTTTGGTTAGTGTTTATGGGTAGTTACAAAATTACCCACACGAATATTTTGTTCGAGAAAATATAGAGTCGTTGTCAAAGGGAAGTTACAAAATTATCCTCACGAATAATTTATTAGGGAAAATAGAGAGTCGTTGTTAAAGAAAATTACTCACAAAATAGACCATTTCATCAAACTATTTATTACTTTCAACCTACTGCAAAAGCATTTATCATTTTCATCCTAGTTTTAGCCACATCAGCTGAAACTAGGTCAACTTAAAAGAAATCATCCAAAACTCTACGGGATTGGCAATGCCAATCCCATAGAGTTTATTGACTGAATTAAACTACATGGGATTGCCAATCCCATGTAGTTTAACTCAAATAAACTCCACGTGATTGCCAATGCCACGGAATTTATTTTTATTGTGAATTTCCATAGGATTGGCAATTTTGTAGAATTTGTTTCTTCTGTAAAACTCTACGGGATTGACAATCCCCTAGAGCTATACTTAGCCCCAAACCACAACTTTCCAACTTGAGGCTTCACCCTATTGCATATACATTGTATTGACATTGAAACCTAGCTAGATCACAATCCATAATATCGATAAAAACTACAAAATACAAGAAAATACATAATCATAAAACCAGTATCTCTCTTATATCAATCTAACCACAATCCAGAAACACACGAACCAACATACATAGTTCAAATCTCATATAGTACATAATCCAAATATGAGAAAAAGTCACATACATCCAAGCATGTCTTCCCTCCTTCCTCTCACTCCTGTACTCCTACCCCATCTCGGATGCCATCTTCGACGTCTAGCATGTGCCTCAATGATTTCACTAAATGGCTGTGCATGTTGTTATATAGGTGGTGGTTGTTCGTGTGGATCCTTCCCAAATTGAGCATGGTGAGAAGTGCTAGCTACATCATCAATTACATGGTGAGAAGTGATGGTTCCACTATTACTTGATGTAGAAGATCTTGGCCTACATCTTCGACGTTCATACACTGTCATTTGCTAATATGTTCTATTCTCACGCCCTTCATGATCGTTGACATGATCCCTATGTAAGCTAATAGCAATCGTTCGTCTGATCTTGCATGTCGAACACCAACATATTTATTGTTAGAATAAGATTGATTAATCAGTCAAGGCTCCGTGTCATTTAGATCTTCCACTATCACATGTTCATAGCTATTAATTTGTAAGCCACCTTATTCCTCATCATCCAAGGAGTCGTTAGGTAAATCCTCTTGTTGAAAATCATCATCATTACATGCACTTGATATCCCTCCAAATGAAGGCCTACTCAAGTGTTGCTGCATCCAATCCATATCTCGTTTAGGAGACATAAAATCAGCAGAGTCAACTTCAGCGTCTAACATACGTGAGCGCACCCCGTCATGATTCAACGTCTGGGCTGAATTCCTCTGAATCTTCTCAAGAAACAATTTCACCGCCTATTGCTTCTCCAACACTTGAAACATGACCTTCATATGATTGTCATTTGAGATTTGATCGACAGAGTTTCTACTCTCTACTACGGGCCAATTGCAAAATACTTTGATTTGATGCTCACTAGGATTAATCAACATAAGTTAGTGTAATTTATTGATCAATCCTTCAAAGAAGCATGTTCTTGTAATCATCAACGACATTCTCTCCCCTCCTTCATATTTGGGCATATTATTATGATAGTAGATAATTTTCCCATTATACGAACAAAGAAAAATTAACAGATCGTTCATTGTTACCTCTAGCAAATAAAATAATTTCAACATCAACCAATATTACGATATGTAAATAACATATAAAACTGAACTTCCACCCATTGTCTAGCCCTAACATAATTTACCCTAATCTAACACTATTTACCCTAATCTAACACTAAAATTTAAATTATTTAGCCTAAAAGTTTCTTTTTAAATTACATCAATTTTCCCAAAATCTACAAATTTTTAGAAAACATTAATACTTATCCAAATTATAAACTAAAACAAGCTATTGGGGATGAAATGGATGATAATATGAGAAAAATTAGGGAAAAATATATAAGTTTAAAGAAATTACCAACATTTATGTCAAATAGAAATCAACTCCGGTGAACTCCATCATGATCACGGCCAAGGGGGAGTCACCGGGGGGCGGGAGATGGTCGGCAAAAGTGTGTGGAGATGGTGTGGTGGTCGGAGTAGTTTGATGGGTAAGAAAACCCTAGGGTTTGTGAGAGGTAGGTAGCAGTTGGGGGAGAGAGAGGAGAGGATTGTGAGCATGTGAAAGAGAGAGAGAGAGAGAGAGAGAGAGAGAGAGAGAGAGAGATGGGTATTATACTACCTGAAGTCCACAGGCTTTGGAATCCCGTGGACTTTGAAAAATCTCTGAACCCTCTGTTAAAAACACGGGACTAGTACAGAGGGTTGAAGCGCCATAGAGAAATTTTGCAACTAAAGTCCACAGGATTGTCAACCCTCTAGACTTTGGTCAGATATATTACAATAGGTAATTATCTACTTAATTACACAGGATTAATGTAATGATAATGTATACAGGATTCTCAATCCAGTGTACTTTGTGAATATTTTTTTAAAAATCAACCTAGTTACAGCGCATGTAGATGACGTGGCTGAAAGTAGGTCGAAAATGATAAATATTTTCGTAGTAGGTTGAAAATGATAAATATTTTTATGAAACGGTCTATTTTGAAAATTTCTCCATTTCATAACACTTAAAAGAGTTGAGGGACTAATTTCAAAGAAGACTGATGGAACTCGTTTTAAAATATGTCAGATTTGGGGACGAATATCAGGGGGGAAAAACCCTTTAAAATATAAAGTCTAATTCATTCAAATACAAAGCATGAATTAGTACCCGAAATGAGTCAAATCCTGTTCCCACATCTGAGTAAACGATCACTACGGCAATAGTAACAAGGACATAAATCACGAGCCTCAGCCAGTAATATCCAAAATCTCTTGACATGTTCACAAAGGAACGTTTGGTTAAAGTGCAAGCCTGGATAAGGAAGCTTGCTTGGCTTCCTCCTGAATCCAATAGTGTTCCTTTCTGCAACAAAAACCCACAGTAATCAATACATAATCTACACATGAAATTCTTCATTGTGGAAAAGAAGAGAAAGAGTAGAATGATACATACAACCCGAGATATCTCATCTACTTTCTCCCGTGCTGCATAACAGTATTGAGAATGGGTATAGGACTCGGTTAGCCTTCGGATTGCTTCAGCTGTGGTTATTTTATTTAGAGGTTCATCACTCGTCTCGAACTGTATATAGAAGAAATTCTCATAACAATATTGAGGATATTGCAAATTAAGCTAAAATGAAAACAAATTGGCTTTTCGTTGTACCACTATCTTCATAGATCCTTCGAGAGTCGCCTTCACCTTGTCAAAATCAGAGTTTATGCACCTAAGGAAATGATCTGATGGGCTTCTTAGAGATGGACAGGGGAAGCCAGCTTTAGCGAAAAACTGTAACTTCCAAATAAAAGAATCAATCCTACCCGAAAGAAGAAAGAAAAATCAAATACAAGTACACTATCTTTAAGGGCTAATAGCGGACGGACTCCTTTCTATTATACTAAACTGTGGATATATAGACCCTGTAGTTCTGTTGTTGCAGATTGATCTCCTGTACTGTCGTCCAAGTTCTGATAGACCTCAGGTGAAGGTTTTTTTTGATACTTTTGACCCCTCAACAGGTCTATTTGTCAAAGAACAATTTTCTCTCTCTCTTATGGTAGAAGAGTTGAAAAATTCATTCAAAGGGTCTATTTGCAACAATAGAACTACAAGGGTTCAACCCGCAATTAGGCGATAGTACAGGGGTCCATCCGTAATTAACCCCATCTTTAATTACCTCACAAGCCTCTGAAACCTGCCCAAAATAGACAGTTTTGCCTCCTGCAAGCAAATACAGTCGATCAAACAACTCGAAAACCTCGCTGCTCGGCTGGTGAATTGAAGCAACAACAGTCCGATTATTCCTTGACAGACTCCGAAGTGTTTGTGTCACAAAGAATGCCGAAGCACTGCAATTTTCGGAAGGATATGAAACTATATGCAAATTCTTATCGAACAGACAAAGAATTTTAGTAATAAGGGAACGCAAATTTAATTACCTGTCAAGACCACTAGTGGGCTCATCCAAAAATAGCAATCTTGGCCTCATAAGGATCTCAAGAGCAATGCTAACTCTCCTCTTCTCTCCTCCACTGATCCCCCTCAAGTGCCAGTTTCCAATCACAGTATCAGCGCAGTCCTGAAGACCCATCTCAAGTATAGTCCCCTCAACAAGAGCCCTCTTCTCCTCCGTCGCCATCTTATCTGGTAACCTCAACTTAGCAGAGTACATGATCGTCTCTCTCACCGTCAGAGTCCCAATCAAATTATCGTCAGGCGTCACATATGCCTAAATAGAAGAAACACCCTCAATATCGGTAAATTGTGGAACAAAATAAAGGATTAAGTTATACATACTGCAGTTCCGAAAGAGAGCTTCGTTTTCATTCCATTGAGAAGTATTTGACCTGAAAGGAATGCGTTGGTTGCGAGTCTGCTAGCGAGGGCGTCGAGGAGGGTGGACTTTCCAGAGCCGGAGGGGCCCATGATTGCGGTGAGCGTTCCGGGCTCAGCATACCCAGTTAGGTCTTCCAGGAGGGTCTGAGTATTGCCGTTGCCGAGGGTGGCCATCACGCTCAAGTCCTTCCATGTCAGCCTGGCTGATATGTCTCCGATGAACTCTGTGACCGCTTCCATCTCTCCCTTCATTTTTTATTACTCTGGGTTTAAAGAGGGAAGAGTGCAAGAGTTGGGTTTACTTACTAAGAAGCAAACAGTTCGTAAATTAGCGGAAAATGAGATCTATGCTAGGTTATGACTGAGAGAAAGAGTATAGTGTTGCTTGCCGTTACATTGAGGTTTCACTTATTTTTGAATTTGATAGATTCAGAGCAATCGATACCTATTACTAAGTCCAATTCTACCTTGATGTGCATGCCACTTTCTTTAACTGAAAGATAACTGGTTAGTATCATCAATCACCAAGAAATACTAAACAAATGACAGTATTTATCAATTTGCATGGGATATCTATAGATAAGTCCAATTATTACCTTGATATGTATGCCACTCTCTTCAATTGCAAGTTAACAGGTGTATCCGCTAGCACCAAGAAATATTTAAACAAGTGACGTGACTTTAGTTAGTGTCAAATACAATCATGTCTTCTTACTGAATATTAGAAAATTATAATTCTATCTGTATCTTACTGGCTTGCACCTAAGGTGTTTGGTTCTAACATATAGGCTCTATAAGGAGTTCTCTTGGTAAGATATATCAATGAAACCAGGCGATGCAAGTTGATCTTCTTCCCCTGTACCTTTCTTCTTGGAGTGTAACCTCTGAAGGACTGCAATCATACTGAATAGAACAGTCTGCAGGTCCACCTGTTTGGACCTGAGGACATCGATGAAAAATGTTCTCCATAACATAATCACCTCGATTCTTCGGGAGTGTGGTCTCTGAAAATAAGGCCGTTTAACCTGTTTTGGTATTTGCCTTGTTGGATCGTATAGAGTTGTAAGATAGTCTGTAGCGTCTGCTTGGTTACTTACAGGATTGATGATCAGTTCATTTTATATTTCCTATACGGCCCCGAAATGGAAGCTAATGTAAGTCATGGGATATTGCCAGAAGGGATTTAGGATGTCATGGAGAAGTCTGAATTATACGTAGCAACACAGTTACTAAGAATTATATGTAGAAGCACTGTTTAAAAAAAATTATAGCTAGGCTAATCTACTTGGACCCACATTGACCCCAAAAGTTAATTCTAATGAGCCACAAATCCAATTATATTTAACAATATATATCTCATCTAACCATTTTTCTGATGTGGATTAAAAGCCATTTTGTCTTCACTAAATAAAACCTGCACCCCAACTGAATTGATGCGGGATATTACTCCTCCTTGGCTCGTATACAGTCGAACCAACTCAAGCCCAGCACAAATGGACAGTGAAGATAGTGTCTCTACTTAATACTTTGTAGACAAACGGAGTCACACCCTAGGTAAGGGTGACAATATGTGCACTCAAGCGAGCAGTAACCTATACCTGACCAAGTTACGCATGCGCAGCTATATGTACGTGATGTCAAGTCTAACAAAACATCTAATGGCCCATCGAACTCCCGAATCTTATCATAAATCAGTGGGTTGAAAAGTACCATAAAGGAGATAAACTAGACCAATGTACTTCGATCCCAACTGATTCAAAGGATTAACCACATTTGAGGCATGAGGCCAACTATATTTAACCATGTATCTGTGAAACTATTCTTCTGATGTATGATCGGTAATTTATGACTTTGCTAAACCAAATCACACCTTAGCTAAATGGATGTCTCCTAACCTAGCAATTTCCAGTTATTCTATTACTTTCGCAGAAAACTTATCATATGAAAACAATATTTGTAGAACTTTTGCTCTAGGAAACTAAAGGTTTTGTGCTCATCTTACACAATCGCAGAAAACTTTCCAAATATATAATGATTTCAAATATTAGATTAATAATTTTTTAACTATATTTATTTAAAATTAAACATCTAATTTAAATTACTAAGAAGGATGGCAAAGTGGTAATTTTTCAGAAATCAAATAGTTAAAAATGACAAAATTGTAATTAATACACCATGAATAGTGTTATGGAGAGACCCTCCATTTTTTCTCCTCACCCTCCAAATTTGGAGGGTCAAATTTGGAGATCTCCAAATTTAGAGAGTGGTTGGAGAGGTTCCACTCTCCAAAATTGGAGATTTTGAAGATATGGAGGGTGGTTGGAGATGGTCTTATACTAGAGTAGCAGTTTTTTTCCTCTAACATAACAGTTTTCATTATCTAGTGTGGCGGTTTTGTGGAGCTAATGCATTGCTTTCAGCAAATTTTGAACTAATTGTTGTTTTATTTGCACCAACGGTTATATTTGTTCGTGCAGATAAATAATTAATTTTAATTTTAAAAATATAAAATACATAGCACCAACGGTTTAGATCTCTCTTATTTGTTTTCTCCTTTGACCCCGGGCATCAAATTATACACCTGGGCAAATATTAAACTACCCTGACAAAAAGCACATACGGCTAAACATATAACAAACACAAAGAGCTCATTGACAAAATCACATACAACATCAAGTACCATTCACATGCCCACTTAAACTTCAAAAATCATACGGATCACAAGTACTTAATAAAACTACCATAAAGGTCCTTTCTTACAAAATGCAACAAAGGAATCAAGAGGGCATCCCAAAGTCATTTCTAAAAGAACATAACAAGCTACGTTCATGTATGTCATATATATGAGAGATTGAACAAACGGCTACAGGGAGCCTAAAACTTAACCCCTCTACCATGGATTGTCTTGGCCAGCTGGATTTCCTCAAATAGACCCACAAGATAAACTTCTGCTACTTCCTTAAGAGCCAACACTGCATAATAAACAACATAAAATTAAAGAGTAGTGATCCCTTTCGACTACTCCTGGTATTGGAGCCACATTGCCAGAAGCTGACAGTGCATATCGCCACACTAGGTTAAGGCAAAGAGTAGTGATCCCTTTTGACTACTCCTCCCTCCAAGTGCGGACATCGCAAACCTCATCTTGAGTAGACCAACCTACTTCCAGTGACGCCAACTCTGTCATAGCATCGAACGCAACTTCTAGTTCAAGTCAAGAATGACAATGGGAAGTAGATGTGACAAACCGAAAAGATCTTCTTGCTCAAAAGGCTGTCCGAAAGAAAGATTCAGATAAGCGAATCGAACGGCTAGAAAAGATGATTGGACAACCCTTGTTGGCATCTCAACCCCAACCAAGTTCTTCAAAAGGAAAAAAGTAAATTGGTGAATCCTCTCTCAAAGAAGATCAAGAGCATCAAGACGACGCAAATTTTGAACATGTAAGATCAGAAGCGACAACACCTTCAAAGCCAACCAAGGAAGCCCAAGACGGTACATGTGGAGCTCATCAACTAGGCCCTAAACTTCAACAACAACTTTATCATCTAGGTTACTACTGGCCGATAATGATAGCGGATGCGATAGCATACGCTAAACGATGTCATGTGTGTCAAGTTCCTGCTGATTTTCTACACCAACCTCTAGAAGAATTGCATCCAATGGTTGCCTCGTGGTCATTCGAAACATGGGGCATGGACATTATCAGACCAATCAGTCCACCATCCACTAAAGGTCATCGAGTCATCTTGGCCATTACTGATTACTTCTCTAAATGGGCCAAAGCTGTTCCACTCAGAGAAGTCAACACATCTTAGGTGATCAAGTTTTTGAATCACCACGTGATCTACTGATTTGGCGTCCCTAGAAGGATCGTCCACAACAGCGGTCCGCAGTTCATCAGTCAACTATTCTACAAATTCTACAACAAGCTCAAAATTCAAGATGTTGCTCTTATGCCATATAACCCAGCTGCTAATGGTCTAGTTGAAGATTTTAACAAAACCATCCTCGAACTTCTGCGAGCGTTCGTCTCCTCTAGCAAATAAGATTGGGATGAAAACCTTAGAGAGTGTTTATGGGCTTATTGAGAAATAGTCCTTCCACTGGCTCCACGCGTTTTTCCTTAGTCTATGGATGTGAAGCGGTGATCCTCTAGAAATTCAAATGCCATCATTGTGAATTGCTATAGTAGAGAAGATGACAACCGAAGGACATCATTAAAAATGTCTCCAAGAATTAGAGGTGCCAGATGAATTAAGACTCTAAGCTCAACAACAAATAGAGATCTACTAGTCATGGATATCAAGAACCTTCAACAGGAGAGTCTGAGAATTATCCTTCAAAGAAGGCAACCTAGTCTTAGCCATTCATCGGTCATGACGCACAAGACTAAAGGGAAATTGCAACCTAAATGGGAAGGTCATTTATAGTAGAGACAGTATACTCGACTGGAGCATATCGCCTAATTGACCAAAATGATAAGAGGCTCATGGCACCAATCAATGGGAACTTCCTCAAGAAATATTATTATTGATCCTGGCCCTCCCCATGGAGATTTTGGTCATGTTTAAGTTTACAGCTGTTACCACAAATATTGATAATCTTGATCTAGAAATCTAATCAAAATCCCCAATGAGTCATCAAGTTAACACCATACCTCTGTCTAGCTCCAAATATTTTATCACCGTCATGTTAACATTACACTTCTAAACCATTTTCACTCTAAATTATCTGATTGGTTAACATTACACCTCTGTCAGACCATTTCATTGACCGGTTAACATTACATCTCTATCAACCTATTTTGTCAAATTCGACCAGTTAACATTACGCCTCTATCAATTTGCTCCTGTAATAAATCGATTAGTTAATATTACAACTCTATCGATTTCCTACCATTAAGTTTACATTACACTTCCAAACCGTAGTCATCCTTTAGGCTTCTATAAAACTGACTGGTTAATATTACACCTTTGTCGGTCATTCCATTTGATATGTTAACATTACACCTCTATCAAATACCCTTATATTGTCATGTTAACACTACACCTCTGAACAGTACCAACTTGATCAAACCTGATATGTTAACACCACAACTAGTTCAATCATATTATTTCTCTCCCCAACAAAGATGCCACTACGATACGTTAACTTTATACCTCTATCGTATACACATCAAGGGAGATAAAAGTTATTTTATTACCAAAAGAGCTAAACTATTACAAAGATTTTTTAAGAAAATTTGATGAAAAGTGTGTATCTGTGCAATACACTCAGCTATTTTAGAATCCCTAACTTTGTGAACACTCTTCTGGACCCTTTCACTCAGAGCCCTGGGATTAACGGGAGCAGCTTGGGTTCTAACAGTCGCTAGCCTCTTCATCTCAGCCTCAAGGTCCATGACTTTGAGATCCCATTCCTTAGTCAACTCAGTTGACTTAAGCTTAAGTTCCTCTTTCCGGAGTTGAGCTGATTCCAACCGTGCCTGAGCGGTGGCAATGGCCACTTTAGCTTTGTCAATGATAGCTTCGTTTTCTTAAATGGGGCTCTGAAGATCTACCTGGTGGTCGTCAACTGATGAAATGCCATCACTCAACCCTTGAACCTTCACTTTAATCCACTCTATTTCTTTGCGAGCAGACTCTTCAACTTTGTGGTGCTTTGTCGAGAGATGACAGAATTCAAGCTCAGCAATACTATCGATATCACCTGTACAAAGCCATTGCAACTCTTGAAATTTGAGCTCCACTTCGTCAATCATCGACTTGAAAGGTTCAGTGCGCAGGACTTGCAACCGACATCAAGAGACCAAGTTGACTCCTCAACAAGGTAAGGGTTCGAGTGGATAAGCTTTTCTGCATATTCAAAGAGGATTTAATACTCTGGTTGAACAACTTCACCAAGCTTACTAACAGGATTTTGATCTCCAACTTGATCAGATCTTTAGAATTGGGAGATTGGGGAACCTCCACGTGACTTGAAGGACCCGCTCCTGTAGAAACTATCAACGCGTCCGTTGTTGTTGGGAAATAGTTGGCAGGGCTTCTATTCATTCGCTACCTGATAAGAGGTATGGCGTGAGCTTAACCAACATACTAGAAATATTTACAGCGGAAGAAGTCATAGGTGGTACCCCTATAGATGAGACAGCAATCCTCACGACCATTGTAGTAGTCATTGACACATCTGTAGGCATGACTTCAATGCCTATAGACGTAACCCCTAACTTATCAGAGACAGCTGCAGCTATAGCCGGGCCATTATCAGAATGATGTTCAGAGCTCGACGGTGCTACCCTCCCAACTCCAATGAGGATTGGAG
This sequence comes from Asparagus racemosus, assembly GCA_037177215.1. NCBI lineage: Eukaryota > Viridiplantae > Streptophyta > Magnoliopsida > Asparagales > Asparagaceae > Asparagus > Asparagus racemosus. The sequence goes on along the minus strand of JBAKGM010000002.1, from coordinate 13,252,456 downwards.
AAACCGATACATAATCATCCTCATCGGAAGACTCACGTACAACCAACCTACATCGCATTGTTAAAACAAATGCTGGTGCAGGATCGACTGTCATATCGATAGCTAGTGTAGATTCCAAGACACCAGAGGCATCGTCAAAATTAGCCATGGGCTCGAAATTGCTGCTAGCTAGAAGAGGCGAAGGAACTGCTCCACCCATTGTCTCCAAATCAGGTTCATTATTTGCTAAGGAGATAGATGAAATGTTAGTTACCAAAGTGAAGAAATCACACAAGACTGATCAGAGAAAAATATACCTAGCATGTAAGAGGAGTCCTCGATATCACCATCGAAGCCCGTGTCATCAGGCTCAGTCAAATAGGCATGAGTATCATCGGGCTCATAATCCACCTTCTCCTCATCATCTGGATTCTCCTGATTGAGAAGAATGGGCTCCTTACCTGCATACAAGAAGCACACATTAACCGATTGCACTTCAGACAAATAGATACAATTGTATAAGAAGAACTCACCTAAAGGTTCGACTATAGGTTCCTATGCTGGAATTATAGGAGACTCCTCTCTAATCCTTGAAGAACCTCCAGATACAGACTCAAGCTCTGACAGTGTCAAACGTGGCTTCTTTGAAGGTGGTTGAAGAGGAGGAGCTTGTAATGGCCTCTTTCCCCTATTTTCTCGACCTCTACTAGGTGCTCCCCGATGAACTGCAGATTCAGATGGTTCTCAGATACTAATACCAATCAGCCTTTGAGGAGTTAGATGCACACTTGGTGCCTCCCAATCTTCATCATCTGGCACACCTTCTGCTAGAAAATCTTAGAGTCTAGGAGCTCTACTCTTTGAACCCTTCTTGAGATGCTCCTTGTATTTCTAAGTGATCTAGTACGAACCCGTCTTGTTCACATGAAAGTCAAGATTGCAATCAATCACCCTACTATACCATTTGTAGAATCTCAACATCATATAACAGTTAGGCTAGTGGTGGGGAAGTGAAAATCTGGTCCTTGTCGCCCCGGCAGCAAAATGGTACCAAGCGCGAACTCCATCTACCAAGCTTCCCGTACATAGCATCCTAGGATTCCGATTCCCAATTTAAAGCTGGTCATAACAAATTGACGAGCAAATCAGTAAGGCAAATAGGGATCGATGTAACATTCAGTCCTATTCAATCTAGCAATGAGGTGACCTGATCTGGTATTCACCAACCAGTTGAAACACCCCCTAGGTAAGCACGTGAAACCTTCCATGCTCATACTATCTTCAAACTAGTCCCCGGGGTTTATACTGTTGATCGTGGGAAAACAACAGTAAAGACAGTAATGATCCTTATTCTGAAGTAGTCTTTGAACCTTGGAGGGATATTTGACCATCCACTTCTAACGTTCATACCTCTAAAGTAATGAAACATTCTCTCCAATCAGTGTGGCAGCTAACATCAATGAGGAGTAATGTAAAGTGAACCATATCACCAGATAAATATATGGTAGCTCCACTCTAAGGTTAGGAACCTGATTTCTCAGACTGTTATCCTCCTAGCTTAGATACTCAGTGGCTAACTCCCTTAGCCCGTGATGTTTGTAACTAACCATTACCAGAAGAAGAGCTAAGTTATACCTAGAAGCGAGCAACATGGTAGGGAATAATACCTTGATGGAGATACGATCCTTCGGATGAGAAGACACAATGTACCCCTTCACCCAAATTGAGAAAAATCCCACAAGCAGTGCCAATTTAGATATCGGCTCTTTTGCTTGGTGGTGGAAGCTCTCAAATGGGTCGCCCGCGTGGAACCCACACTCATCTGACTCAGCAATATGAAGTACTTGGCCATCATTGAAGATCTGAGTCCTAATTTTAGTATCCGTGGCCAGATGGATCGAATCCACATTTCCCTTTTTACTCACAATGGGAAACAAGTATTCAGCCCAAGGAACACGAGCAATAGTAGAATCATATCCGGCGTTCGCAACCATCCTTTGACAGATAAAGAAGTGGCAAACCAATTCTTGGATGCCTCTCCAACATGAACAATATGCCAGTAAGTGTTCAACTCTGCGTTGGTCGGAAGCATTCTTCATAGGGGTGATCTCCCATAGGCAGACACGATACTTTGAACATCTTATGCAAAGCAATCCCGATCTCACTCGCTGAGTTGAAAAAAGTGTTGCTATCAATGTTGTACAGCTCTAGGATGCCGTACAATACAGGTGCATAAATTTCAGCACCATATTTTGAGGCCCTCACTATAGCATAGAGACTGGTTCTTCATAACCTTTCCTCAAAGGTGACGAGAATGAAATTCACCACATGGGTCCACTATTGGGTATCTGTTGACTTGATCCAGCCAGGGAATCTAGTATCCCCGTCAGGATATTGTGCTTCAGTCTTGGCAAGCTTGTTCTGAAAGGTATTTGGGACAACAACAACTACGTGAATGGGGGCATCCTCATTAACAAAACCCGAACATAGGCCAATGATATTGACTCTGTAGAGCCCCTCCTGACGAAAGCCGGCATCATATTTCAAGAAGCCCACCTTAATGCTATCGTCATTATTAGTGAGAGTATAGCGCATAAGGTGGGGCACTGGGAGATACTGCAAGAACATAAAGGAGACATAACGTTCTATCGCGGGCAAGTAATAGCGACGATCTCCCTGGGTGTCGTACCAATGCTCCCTCTCACGATTGAATATGGAATTGCCATTTGGAGCGCTATCCCTAAACAAAAAGTGAGGCTTCACCAACACATTCTCATTGGGAATAGAGAACTTAGAGTCAGTAATTATCTCCCGCAAAGCTCGATAATCTCCTGATCATATGGTCTAAATCCTCTCCTCGCTATTGCCTTCAAGAAAGAGAGAGATATTCCCATCAAAGGTGTATGCTACTTTAGGGTCATGAGTCCTATCGTGGGCATAATGGTTATGACGGTCAACAAGAACCCTTGAATAAGAGACTACATTAGAAACAAACAAAGAATGAGTTAGAGGATGAAGTGCAAATGAAATCAATCAAGTCTTCACACTTAGAAGTGAAGTTCACCGGAGGAGAACCTCACTCAGGTGAGAATCATCCCTATCAACTGAGTGTTGACAGGATAAAGCAAAATTCACAGTGAAAACAGCGACCTTCAGCCATATGAATCAAACTGGCAAACTTCACCCAATTCAAATAGGCGAGCCTCACTCAAGCGAAGGTCACCCAGATCAAACTGGTAAACTTTGCCCAATTCAAATAGGCGAGCCTCATACAAGCGAAGGTCATCCAGATCATACTGGTGAACTTCACCCAAGCGAGGGTTGCTCAAATCAAAACAACAATCTCCGCAGAAACAAAGTCTATTGCAGAAGCCTAAAATGCTATTAGTAGTGAGTCCCACCTGAGAAGTGAATCTTGTCATATCAAACGCCATTAATGGCCGCTGATGGAGCTTCATCACTGATCACGGAAACTCATCGATAAGACCACAAGTGGTCATAAAAATCACACCTCTTAGTAGTGAATGGAAATTAAAGCGCCCTGAGGCACCGTTCAAAGCCAGGTTGTTTGAGATTAGGTTGATCTGAAGATCGCCATGAATGGGATTGAAGCTAACCCATGGCCATTTCCAGCTGCGCCGGCATGTCTTCTACTCTTGGCCGATGAGCTCCCCTAATGGAACCTCTTCCTCTGGAGATCACACGAAGAGGAGCCTTTGATGGACAATTCTTTGGGAGTTCTGAGAAAGTTAGGGTTCTAAGGAAGATAGAAGCATTTTGAAAATAAAAGTGAAGAAGGAAGGAGGTAAACAGTTCTATTTATAGACTAACCCCGAACTTTGCCTAAGATCTCGCCCCGAACTTTACCAAAGATTCTCACCTTGAACTTCGTCGGGAATCTCGTTCTGAACAAACTTCACCACGATTTCAGGTGCACAAATCGAGGATTCAAATTTTGAATTCTTAGGCCCAGCCTCCCTAACCGACTTGTTGAGCCTCGCCTAGCTGACATATTGAGCTTCGCTCAGCCAACTGTTTCTCAAGTAAGTGAACTTCACCCCCATTCAGTGAGACATTAAGGTGAATCTCGCCGAAATAGCACAGTGAATCACACTAAGTCTCCAAATTAAGAAAACTCTAACTCAATTTCTTTGAGACCCTATATAGCGAACCTCGCCAAAATGACCTGGCGAATTTCACTAAGTCTCCAAATTGAGAAAATTCCAACTCAATTTGTTTGAGACCTCTTTTTGAAAACTTTAAAGCAACCCTCGTCAACATAAAAAAGCCTGAGCTTCGCTTCCAACATAACAACTCCTTGCAAAGTTCAAGCTCGCTTCAGAAGTAAAGTACATATAGATCAAACACACAAAGATGGACAATTACAAGAAAAAGAAAGTTTATTTTTATTGATCGAAGACTCTACTACATAAATGTGACATGAAAACTATCCAATTACAAGAATGATGGGTATCTATTGCTATTCACGACGGCCTTATATTCCTAAGATATGGGTAATGTGAAAGCTGTAGATCATACACGAGTTGCACCAAGCTATAGCCATTGATCCTCCGATCTCACAAGACTTGAAAAACAAGAATTTTCACACTATAAAAAAACTAGCCCCTACTTACTCCTCCCTAGGCCCTATGCCAGGAGAGGAGAAGAAGTTGTTAAATAAGAAGTGGCCCTCTTGCACGAGACTGAAGCATGTTAAGCGGAAGAATCACTTCTTGCATTGAAAAGTTGACATTGAGCCCGAGTCAGCCACACGACGTCTGAATACGTTATAGGTTCACGTTTGTAAAACCTAGTTACTATCGGAGTCCTTACTTGTGGAACTCCAAGGATCCTTCTTCAACCGTCATCTCAGTCATTAATTACGTTATAGGTTCACGTTTGTAAAACCTAGTTACTATCGGGTCCTTGCTTGTGGAACTCTAAGGATCCTTCTTCAACCGTCATCTCAGTCATTGAACAGTCTTACACAGAGCATGGCATTCAAAACTCCATGCATCTCAATTGCAATTCAGTTCACCCCGGGCAATTGACTGATTTTCGACGATCTGCTCGAGCTTTGCCTTCTCATCCGATAATAGATCCGCCAGTCAACAAAGTATACGAAGTTCATCTACTTGGTTGCCCTTCACGTGGGCGAGCTCCTATTAGAGCTATTTTATTTTAGCTCGTCTATCGAGGAGCATCTCTGATCTAAGCGATGGAGACTTAAACATGGAGAAGAAGATGACAAAGAAGATAGAGATGAAGGCGGTGAAGATGGAAGGGGAAGGCTGCTATTCATAGCCTCTTTCGAATCTAAACTTTCGAGAGAACTCACATCTTTTGAGATTTGATTGGACAGGACAAAGAGGCTAAATCTTAGCCTAAAACTAGGTCAAATCAATAGCGGATCTCGTGAATCTCCAATCAAGATATCTCAGCCATAAATCACCGTGCTAATCCAGAGGCAAACCTCAACAACTATCGCTAGCTAGCGAACGTCGCTAATCAACGAAGTTCACTAACACAGCTCAAAGTAAACTGAGTCTCACCAGCTAGCGAACATTGCTAATCAACGAACTATGCTATATCCAAAATCAGTCGAACTTCACTGACTTCTCAACTTCACTGAAACAATAGAGAAGGCGAACTTCATTCCAAACATAGAGTTGGATGAATACAAACATCATTAAGTCGTGAATACTACAAGAAAAGAAGTCATGTTCAACAGTACACCTCTTGTAACCAAGTAGATTGAAGACAGTTTTCAACCCAAACAAGATGACTCGAGCTACGTTCAAGAGTACACCTCTATCTATTATCCAAAGTATTTCAATTCTAGCTACAAGTCAAATGCAGGATCCAGAAAATTTTAGGGGGGGTCTTGTAGATGGTTAAAATATTTTTTGAACTAGGCCAACGATTAGATTGGATCTAAGAAATGAACGTTCATGGGCTAAACACTTCAAATAGGCCCAAGACCGAGCCCACAACAAGCTGTAGTGAAGGTCGCTTAACAAGACATGTGAACCTCGCCATGCAGCTCATCTCAACTCGACCAGACCAAGTCAAGTGAAGGTCGACTTTCAAATAGCTGTAGCGAATCTTGCCACGCAACCCATCTCATCTCAACCCGATGAAGTCAAGAGCAGGTTGACTCCTAATTTACGCCCCAAGCTGAGTTAAAGGGCACCATTAGTCTACCAAATCATGAGTTGAATTATGTGCTAAATTCAAACTCACAAACAAAGTTCGCCAATTAATGAACTTTGCTCATAACAACCCAAGTGGGCCACATCATCCATAGTTCTAAAAAAGACTCACCCACATCCAAGTGATCCTTGCCCAAACATCTTCAGCGAACATCGCCAAATCAGTGAACTTCACCCAAACGCCTTCAGTGAACTTCGCCAAAGACATGCGAACCCTGCCAAATAGTCGTTTGATGGCTACTTTCAATGGAATAATTGCCCCCACTATCTCCTATTTTAATGGCCACTTAATCCATAATTTAAGGCCATTAACTCTCTCTTTTGGCCTATAAAAGGATAGGAGATTACTCATTTTTTGCATCAAATGAGATCATAGAGAGATCAACACACGCATAAAGAGATTACTACTATCACACTTGCGATGCAATTGAGCAAAGGTGCTAAGAGAAGACTGAAATATCTGCCAAGCAACTAAGTTCTCATCAACAGCAAAAGATTCATCATCTTAGTCGGTGCATCAATGGAATATAAGATCGATGTTCCATCGATACACAAAAAAACTCTAAGAAATATAAATTTTTCCTTAGTTTCCTTTTAAGTCTTCCTCTTGCAATCTGAGTTAATTGCAATACAAAAGACCCAAAACATATAACAGGTCAAAACTGAAGATTTAGGCGGTATACTGGTAATTTTTTTTAGAGGTGAGTTAGGGGTTAAACATGCAATTATGAAATATTTGAGAGGTATGTTGGCAATTACGAAGTTTTGGGGGCAAATATGCAATTATGGAGTATTTGGGAGGTATATAGCTCAAATAACCTTTAAAAAACCATAGGTAGCAAATTTTCTAATAAGGGCCTATTTGTTTTGCCAAAACAGGCTGAGAAATTGGGGCCTATGGAAATTGGGCCTATGCCACATCAACATTTGGAGTTGGGCAATTTCTTTGACTATGTTTGGTTGGGTTTGTTGTTGGGAGAAATTGGGCGGTATTGTGTCGGGGAAATTTGGTGGAAATGGTTTAGCCCTAAAAATCACCGCCTCCCCCAAAAACTTACCTCCTCTCATTTTCCTTCCCGCCTCTCTTGCCGATTATCTTCATTTCCCGCCTCTCTCGATGAAAAGCTCTTTAGATATGAGCTTCGCTGCTCCTTTCTCATGACATTGTCAGTGATTTTTGTGAGATCAACCTAAGGGGGGTTTCGCCGCTCCTTTCTCATGACAAATCGGTGATTTTCTTGAGACCCTTTGGTGATTTGTGAAGACAAGGGAGGTACCCTTCTCCTTCAGATCTAGCAGTCGCTGCTCGGTCAGCCTCGATCTCATCCCCTGTGGTGTTGTAGCATAAAAATTAAAGGTAAATTAAGTTTTTTATTTTTCTAATTTTATTAGTTTTTCCATAATTGTTTTATTCAAACAATTTGAGATTGTTAAGAATCACTGCGTGTTCTAGACCATTGTTAATCTACGTAATCTTTAGGCATTTTAATTTTTAGATGTTGTTGTGTGGATGGTTTGTGGATGTTTGGAAATGCATCTACTCATTTTTGTGATATTTGCAATTTTTCTGCCGCATTTGTTTTCTTTGTTTTTCAACTGTGCTTCGTTTGAATTGAAAGTAAGGAAAAGAAGTAAGAAAATATAATTATGTTGTTTTTGTTTTATAATTTTTGAGCAAATTTGTGGGGTTTATGGGGTTTGTTTTATAATGTTTGAGCAAGTTTATGGGGCTTATGGGGTTTGTGTTATAACATTGCTCTAAACTAATTCTTGCTTGTATTGATGTCTACAGTAGGAATTCCATGGATTGAAAATTTTGCTCTCAAACTATTGTTGCTGCACATAGTTAAACATCGTATGAAAATTTTGGCTGTTTGCTGGCTCCATATTTTTCATGTGCAGTTTTGGGGAGCTCATGGCTATATAAAGATAGGAATTACTAATGTCTTATGTCAATCTCCAAGGACCCTAGTTAATCAATTGAATAGTGGGCTCAATACGGGGTTCATGCCATTTCATTCTTCACAGTTTGGACAACCACAATCTTCATTTGGTAATTTTCCAAAATTTGATAGTAGCTACTTTCCATGCACCAATCAATGTTATATATGAACATGCTCACAAGTCCTGTCAATTATCATCATATGCAACAAACTTCTCCTAACACATCGTCAAGTAGTAACAAAAGATCACCAGTTGAAGATGTGCTTGAAAGATCACCTAAAAAGACAGTGACAAAGAAAAAAAAAGTTACACAATAAGGGCAATAGATCAGGCAAAATAGTTAAACAATAAGGGTAATAGATCAGGCGCGGGGCATATGTGGTGGAATGCAAAGTATGATGATATTCTCATTCCTTACCTAGCAATTTTAGCAAAAAAGGGCTCCAAAGTTGATAAAAAATTTAAGAAGTCTGCATTCAATATAGCGGCATGCTATGTGAACAACCATTTTGGGACTGAATTTGCAAAGGAGCATGTCATGAATCATATGAAAAGTCTTCAGACTCGTTTTTATGACATGCAAAGTTGTCGTAACCTTAGCTGTACGAGATGGATTGAAAACACACAAATCATTATTATGGATCAAGATAGTTTTGATAGGTGGAAGGAGGTATGCATAATTGCCTATATTTTAATTTTACTTAAATTTATTTATTACTTTTAAAAGACTAAAATTTAGCCTATTGTGCATGATAAGAATAACTGCAGGCTTAAAGATTACATCAACAAGCCTTTGAAATACTATGAAGAACTTGCCATCATCATTGGTGATGATCAAGCTAGGGGTGATCTTTAGGGGTGTCCAACCGGGCTAGGCAAAATGGGGTACTCGGACCCGGGCCCGGTTAGTTCGGGCCTGGTTTAGGTCCGAGCCCAGGCCGAACGGGCAGGGCACTAGGCCAGCTCGATTATTTTTCTTTTTTTTTCCTTTTTTTGCTTAAAAATTTGTTTTTTGTTTAAAAACTAAAATTTCAAGAGTAAATAATAATAAATTATGTGCAATTTTGATAAAAAAATAAATCATATTATTAATCACTTGTAATTATACAATTTACAAATACAAATATCATAGAAATGAAAATGATAAAAAAATAAATTCTTTATTAATAATCACTAATAATTACAAAATTTTTTAGGATTTGTTGCATCACAATAGATGAATGCATCCCAACTAAGTTCGCACCTACTCATCTATATCATTATCATTTGCAACTCTTTCCAAAATAAATTATCACAAATTTATAGCTAAGAAATAAAAATTACAAAATAATGAGTATTTTTACAATTCTACTCTTTATCTCTATCTCCTATTGCCAACTCATCAAGTTTATCTTAAATGCTTGCTATCCGATTGATGCCTTGAGTTCTCTTCTCGGACCTCCACCAATCTTGTAGGCACATTACCCCTTGTATGGTAGACAGATCTAGCGATTTTCTATGGTTATCGATCAAATGTCCTGATGTACTGAAGGCAGATTATGAAGCTACTGTAGAAACCTACACTGTTAGTGAGTCACGAGCCATAACGGAAAGTATAGGCTATGAAACTGTTCCCTATACTCTCCACCATTGTAAAATATCGAAACTATTATTTTGACTTTTAAATAAAGGTGCTCTTAAATATAATTCAATTTCAAAAACTTCCCTTGATGATCCAGATCCAGATTCAGATCCAGTTAGCCTTGCTATCATTAATTCCCTATCAAAACTCTTACCTTTGCCTTGACTTGAACTCGTAGAAGCAGAAGCTGTAGGTTGATGTGTACTTACCCCATATCTACCTACATACTCATCATATTATCTTAGAAAATAACACTAATAGTGCTATGATAAGTAAGAGCAGTAATAGTTTAATCATCATAAGTGTCTATTATCATGTTCTCATACAAAGAATTTAACAAATTTTTAAGGCCAACATCCTTCAAACATAGATCAAGAAGAACCCCTAAACCAAAAAATAATAGGAATAGGCCTGAAATACTTATTAAATTTATTTTTCATTTGAAAAATCATATTTCCAAAATAAGTATCCATATGATAATTAGTCAAAAAAGTTTGAATATTTAAAACTTCTAAAGCAGCTTGAATTATAGTTGGATAATAACAACCACATAATAACATAGTAGTTTCATAAAAAATTTATATCATCTCTTTGACACTATATATAACTATCCATTCTTCATCAGTTATTTTATACATACTACCAGAGCTAGAACTAGAAGTATAGAAAGTAATAAAATCATTTATAATTTTTTATACTCTATTACTACATTTAACATTACATAGGTGAAATTTCACCTGTGGTCAACATCTTTTGGAATTAACATGGGTTTTAATTTTTTTTCTTTTACACAATTGTTTCCATCTTTTAAGTCTTTGTTCAGAAGCATTATGAGCATAAGCTATAGTCCTAACCTTTTCAATCATGGGTTTAATTTCATTAAATGCACTTTGAACAACTAAATTTAAATCATGCCACATGCATCTAATATGAAAAATTTCACCATGACATGGCAACAGCAAAGATAATTTGATAAATCTATAGCTACATGATTATTACTTGCATTATCTAGTGAAAGAGAAAATATTTTTAGAAATTTCTAATTTTGAAAGTTCTTCTATTATTAAATTTGCAGTATTAACACTAGTGTGTGAATCTTCAAATGAAATAAAGAAATAACTCTTTTAAACATTTGCCAACTATCATCAATCCAATGTGTTGTGATACATAAATAACTAGTTTGTGCTCTAGATGTCCAAATATCATAAGTTATAGAAAATTTATAGTTTAAATTTTAAAAATAAGAAATTATTTTTGTTTTTCTAGTGAAAATATTTTAAAATATAACGTTGACAAGATTGATAAGAAAATTTTTTAAATGCGAGATAAAAACCATCTCTAATCATATCTTCAAATTCATCATCTTCCACTAATTTAAAAGTAATGTTTTTAAGAACAATAAACATGATGACATTTCCTAGCTTTAATTGCATTATAGTTCTAAGAACTGAGGCTACAGGAGGTTGATGATTAGGAGAGTAGAGATTGTCGGATGTCTCCTTGAGACATTGCCACTTGAGCTCTATTGTGCTTTTCTAAATGGCATTTGAGGTGGTTGGTGCCAATCTTATGATGAGCTTGGACAATAACACCGCACAATGCACATTTAGTCTTCTGAGTGAGAAGTTTACCGTGTTGATCCTTGGTGACTTCTATCTTCTCAAAAAAATTCCACACATTGGATCTCAGCCTTTTAGGAGCTCTAAGTGCCGGTTCATCACCACTAGATTCGGGATCAACATCGATAGGAGGAGTAGCTCCTGTAGGTGTAGTAGGAGGAGTATGACTCATTTCAACATCGAGAGTTAGAATTTGCCCTTCATAATCGAAGGAGGAAGCCATTTGACTGGAGAATTAGAGAGTAAAAGCAAGAATAAGAGAGTATTAGAGAGTAGATGAGTTTTGGATGAGAAAAATAAATGCAAATCCCCTCTCTTTATAGAGGCAGTCTCCTAGCCAAATGACCAAAATACCCTTAAATTTTAGCTATTTTTAAACCTTTTTGGGGGTATTTTGCTCAAAATGCCAAAAATGACCGTTATGGCAGACCAAACCGGGCCTGGCCTGGCCCGGTCCTAATGGTCACAAAAGTGACGGTTGCACCGGGTTGGGCCAGGGCCGGCCCGGTTAGCCTTGCCCAATGGTCACTTTCGTGACCGTTGGACCCCGAGCAGGGCTGTCTCGGCCCGGTTCAACATTTTTCGCTGGGTACGGGCCCTGATCTGGGCCAAACCCAAACCCAAGCTACCTGGCCCGGCCATCTTCCTGGCCGGGCCGGACCCTGTGGGGGCTTCGCGGAAGTGACCTGAGCTTGGGCCCTGAGCTCAGTTTGGCCTGAGATTCTAGGCTTTGCTTGGGCCTGGCCAAGTCTGGTCCGGACACTGGGTCGGGCCCGGGCCTTGAGCCCGAATGGACAGTCCCAGTGATCTTGCCAAGGATGTGTCAGGCAAGAGTAGTGATTTTAGGGCTATTAATCTTGATGATGAGAAGATAATGGTCCAGAAGTTCAGGACCTAGATGAGGATGAAACTCAGTGTCAAAGCAAGAAGAGGTCTAATTCTACAAACTTTCAATCATCTTCAGGTGTGGGTGATGCTAAAAATCCTACAAAAAATTAACAGTGGCAAGGGTGTAAAATCTAGCATGGATACTGAGCTTATAAAACAAATGGTTGAAGAGGTGAAGGGATTCTCAGCATCTATGAATACAATCAATATGCATTGGATAGAGAAACTATCTCAATTTGTCTTTGCATATAAAGATCAGTATCCTATTGCTATCCAGGAGATGTTCTTTGATAAGGTTTTTTAGTGTGAATGTACTGCCAGACACTTTAATTGCAAGAATGAGTATGGACAAAAGGCTCTAATTGATGATTTTATGAAAGAACATCAACAGAACTCAGATCAGGACATATGAAGGAATTCTAGTTCACTGACCTCTTTTTTGGGAGCACTAACTTTCATGACTTTTCTTAGAGGTCTTTTAATCTAATACTATTTTGTCTAACTTTTGTATTGTGATGACTGTATTACTTAGCTTGTGTGTGACATATTACACTATGTTGCCATTGCTATTAGTTCTGGTACTTTTTACTTCATTTTAACACTTGTTGTTAGACTATATGAATGATTGTGTTATGACTATATTCTTAATTGCAGGTACCTTTTAAGAACATGCTCCTGGAATGAGGTATTTATTATGATGATCAGATTTTGAGATTTGCAGCATGTATTGTTATTTCATTGCGCGGGTATGGCAATCTATGAATTTGAAAATTTCTATTTATAGAGCATGTTTTACCAATTTTTGGAATTCATATTTAATAGTGCTTTGATGATTGTCATAATCCGATACATGCAGTCATGAGCTGTTGATCCATTACATAGGCGAGGCAATAATACAGCCAACAATGTTATCAACAACTATCTTTGACGAGGCATACCATGATGATATTGACCAATTCTAATCATGTACAGTGATTTACAATCTTTTTTGGAGAAATTTCTTACATGGCGCTACTGATTATTATGATGAACATAAGAATTATTTTTTATTTTTTAATTTTCTTTTACCATAGCTTGGTTTGATACACAGCCATACATTCACTCAAACCATAATATATTCTTCAATGTGATATCATGTTACAAATTACATGGTTTGATAATATAAGAAGCATACAAAATAAACATAAAAAGAATACACAGTTTTTCTAAAGATCAATTTCACGTTTTGTTCGCTTCAACTTTTGCTTCAGTTGTTTGGTTTTTTGAAGCTTTCTTTTCTTCTTCATTCACACTTTTAAACTTTGGCGATATATTTTCAAACTTTGGTGTCACGCTCTTGATTTTTATTTCATCTTGCGGTTTGGTGTTGGATGTTTTCATCTCTTCTACATTCATAGTCTCAAACTTTGGCATGACTCTCTTCATTTCACTATCATCTTGAGCCCAAGCAAAAAAGTTGCATTGCCTTTTTGGGTATTTTTCACAACCCCAAAAATATTTTCCCCTATTCTTACCATTTTTGCACATCTTAAGTAGTGTTGGGATTTGACAATAGCATCGAACTTGATTTGCTCTAGACCCTTCAACTCTGTTCATCTTGCTATGGCTGTTGATAAGAGCAAAATGTGTCATTTTTCTTTCTTATTATCTCCTTGGTGGTTGTGGGAGAGAATGATAACATTTGAGCTCTATTTAACCCATTGGGTGCTTGTATATATAGCTGGCGGAATGTCATAAAATGTTGGCAAATTTAGCCTTGGGGCTATCAGTTTTTTGCCCGTTGGTATATATCGCTGTTGGATTACTGTTGCTATTGGTTTTTGGGCTAATATATAGCCGTTGTGATGCTTTATCATGGGAGCTGCTTGCCATTGAGATCCCTCTTGCATTTATGTTGGTTTTTTGGCCGAAAACCGTTTTTTTAAAACTAAAATTTGGCCCGTTGGTATATGTATCTTGTGGATTTTTGTTGGTTTATTGGGCTCAATCTTTTTTTTTTTTTTGGCTTGGTTTTTAAGCTGTTGCTGCTGCTGTTGGTTTTTTTTTTGTTTTTTGGCTCGTGCAATATATGTTGATGTTGTTGTTGGTATTTTGGCTAAAATTTTGTTGTTGTCTTTATATTGGAGATGAACTTACCATGGTGACCACAATCTACATTTCCATGACGTTTCATCTCCAACCAAACAAAGGTAATTATGAAAATTGGGATTTTGTTGTTTTCTTTTGCAAGTTTTAATCCCCAACCAATCATAGGAAATTGAGTAAATTTAGGGGAGTATATTTCTACACCCTTGTTTTCTATGTGAAACAAACTAAAGCCATCTCTTTTGAGGAAATCTAAAGAAATACAAGGAAATGTGATTTCCATAAAGTTTTCAATTTCTAATTTTGGTGGTTCGCGAAACAAAGAGGCTCTAAGTGGACAAGGTGGTAGGGTTTTCGTAAGGATAATAAGTACTTAAATTTCTCAAAGTTCACTCAACTTTACACTTGTATACTACCTGCATTTTTACACTTGTATATTCTTAATTTTTAAAGACGACATGTTAGTGACTTTTATTATCCAGACTTTAGAATATTCTCCAAAACATGCTCATGTGAGTGACATGATAAATTCATACTAGAACATTTTACCTCTTTAACTTGCTTAAACCACAAATATATCTACCTCAGTTCTACCTTAATCTTCTCTCACATTAATTTTGCCTTAATTGGAAACCAAATTTACAATTCCTCTTATTTCTTCCCCCATTTCTCCACGCTTATTTTCAGGAATTTTTACACTATTGAAACCCATTCAATAACACAATTTCTACAAATTATCATAACTATCAATACTATTCAAAATACAACCGAAACACGTACAAAATTTTCTCAAAAACCATTCAAATTAATATAATCTATCCAACAATCCCTAACGCAAAACAATATAAACCCATCAATATAAAAAAGTTGAGTTCTGAGAAAGGATGTACTTGGTTAAGTTCCAAATTGCACCCAAATAATCCAGCGGTGTCAATTTCTAAGGACAAAGAGATTTCTCGAAACCCCGTCACGTTTTTGGATTCTCTGAGAACACCAACTTTTAAAAAATTTTCTAGAAAACCCGCCAACGGCTTTACTTTGGTGGGTTTTCTAAACTTAAGGAGGGCTTGGTAACATTTTGAAAATTAAGGAGGTGATAGTGTTAGCTCAAGAAAAGATAAACTTTTTATTTTAAGAGATGAAACTCTAATCAATTCCAAAATTGTTCGCGTCAAACTATTGAGATAATGAAGAAGATGCGAAACCATATCTGAATCCATGGAGTAAGATGTGATTATTGAGTTTTGAGATATAGATCTTTCAAATCTTATATGTATATATCCTCCTTAGAGAAAGCCTAGTCTTTCTAAAGATGAGAAATCAGAAAGAGATTGTATGTAGAGATTTGAGGAACCACAATCCTATTTATAAGTGAACCTAGTTATTCATAATTATCAATTCAGCCCATCATAAAATTAACAATTATATTTTAGTCACTGCATATAGGAGGCACATACTTTAAATATGCATTAAAATCTCAAACCCTAAATTAGATTACTTGAATGGGCTAACCTTGACTGATAGCTCATAATACATATTTATTTAATATATTGGATCATGTATTGGATTTAAATCCAACAATCTCCCACTTGGGCTATATGTGTTACTATATTAATATGAAATATGATATAACCTTATGAGCTCATGAATGTAGCTATCAAATAATATGCATCCTTAACAATCTCATCTATCAGTTATATCAACATAGGATCAATGCTATTTTCATTGTATTTGTCGCAATTAGACTCATCAATGATCACGTATATTGATAATCACATTTATCAGTTATAACAATTTTATATCCTCATCATTTATCTATCTTATACAAATAAATATACCACTAATAATTATTTTTATCTTAATTTATAGTTTAATGAAGAAATAATAAATAAAAGTTCAAAAGATTCAAACTCCCTGATTTTCTACCATTTATTAAAGCTCAAATATGAAGACAAAAGAAAGCCCAAGAAAGCTCAAGTGTCCATGAAGAAATCAGGTCAAGAGAATCACAAAAAAACTAAATATACTCAAACAAATAGGTCGGCCAACTAATTGGCTAACCAATTGGTCAACTGATTATTTCGCAACAGATTTGGTTTAATGGTTGAAATTTAATTCATTAGTCTCCAAGTTTTATCCAATGGTTTTCCTTCATTGCTGTAGGCTATAAATAGGGGTAGAGGGTGAGGGCTTTGAGTATAAAATATTTTGTAAAAATTCTTTTTGGAGAGGATGGTTACTCTTAATTGAGAAGACCTTCCAAACTGTAACTTTTTGTTATAATTAATATAATAATTTTTTTCACCCTTCATATTTCTCTATTCTTCTCTTTATTTGAGTACAAAGATGAAGATGAGATGAAGATGAAGAGCAAGATGAAGATTTGTATTCATCAAGAAGTTAGAACTCTCTTGGAATGTAAGTTTTCTCTTTTATCTCTTATTTTCTTGTAATATTTTCTTTTCTTGTTGTCAAATATTCATGAGTTTAGAACCCTCTTGAATTAGATTTATTTTAATGGTTATAACGTAGATTTACTTTCATGTCTTTACTTTCTTGCTTTAAATTCTTGCATTTATTTTTTACATAGCTTAGATTTTATTTTCTTACACTATTCATCTTGAGGCTAGAACCCTCTTTAGATTAGTTTTTTTTATTTGTTTCCTTTTTCTTTGATTCACCTTGAGGCTAGAACCCTCTAGGGAAGCCCTTTTCTAAGATGGGGAATGAATACTTGTGGGAAATCTAGATATTGCATAAAACTAAGCTTTATTTCTTTCATAAGTTGTGAATCATGCTCTTATGCTAAAAATGCTCATGATTAGTATAGTCAACTAAAAAACTAATTGTTAGAATGAATTCTAGAATTACTATTTAGTTGTTATTCTTTTCATGAGTATTAATTTTACTTGGACGATAATTTAATAGGTTATGCTTTCCTTGAGTGGTTTGATAGTCTATACTTAATAAATCTAAAGTAAAATATGATAAAAAGGGAATGGTTCATATTTTATAAGTAAGATTAGCTAGTGGATTTAATTATAGACTCCTCATATCTTTACTTGAATCATCCATCTTTACTTTTTTGATTTTCCTCTTTATTCTTAAGTTTTATTTGTTTGTTTTATTTTTCTTCATTTTATTCACCATTCGTTCTCTTCTCTCAATCTTGTTTTGTTTTTATTCGCATATATTCACAACCACTCTCATTCTCTCCACAACCACTTTTCATCACACGCCTAATTGTCATACACACAACTTGTGAACCGATCTTGATATTTTCTTACAACACCTTACCCGTGGGATCGATAATGTTTTATACTATAACTTAATAGTTATGTACTTGAAACTTTAGATACATATTTTTACCTATCAAGTTTTTATCGATGTTATCGGGGAAGGTGCTTGTAATTAGATTTTTTTCTATTTTAATTCTTTTATTTGTGTGTTTTAGTATGAATGAATAACTTTGAAGGATTGAAAATTGAAGATTTATTTTCAAGAGGCTAAAACCCAGTTGCATATGGTAAGTTCTCTTTCTAGTATTTTCAATTCTACCCTTAGTTAGGTGTTTGCACATTAGAGACAATTTGGAGCTAAAAAAATTCTTTTGTCAACCCTAATAAAATTCACCCTCCTTTTAGATATTTACTAACAAGATAATAAATTTAAACAAGAGCTCTTTCTCACATTTGTTTGATTGATAACCTTAATTAAAAAAAGTTTTATTTTTACATCCTTTTGTAGTTATTTTTAATTCTTAGTGTTGCGTTGCATATAATAGTAGGTATTCACCAAAGTGATTTGAGCATATTGATTTGACACTCACTTCAAAATATTATTAAGGGTAAAAAAACCCATTAATCAAGATAAGGTAAAAGATTCAACACCCTTTCCTTAGTGCACAAATCACTAATTCCTCACCACACAAATCCAAGCCTTTTAAAACTCATTAGACGTTGGGCTCTAAGGATTAGAGCTCATTAAGGAACAAAAAATTCTTAAGTAAACCGGTTTGAGTTTATTTGAATTCGTTGGTGTCTAAGGCAAGGTTTAGGGGTTGCATAAAGCGCTCTATAAGGAACGAGCTACTTAATTGATCTTTGATCTCCCTCTAGTACTATCCTTAATTGGCTAACTGACTAAGTAAACTTTGATCTTTTCACTAAAGGAGTTTTTGGTTTGGAGCTAGTCTAGTTGAGTCTGGGCTTAATCTTAGAATTTAAAGTGATTGATACAAGTGATTGCAATTGATTTCTTTTAGTTATGTTTTTTTTATCTTTCTCCCTTTTTTCTTCACTTTTTCTCTTCTAAAAAAGCTAACTTTTATTTTTCTTAGAATTTAAAAAAAATTATTTAAAATTTTATTTTGGTGTATGCAACCTTGGATTAGGGATAATATCAATCGTTTAATCCATGTTGATTCATCTTTTGAGATTAACGAAATGGCCAATCCTAATCCACCCGTTCTTCAAGATGTGTATTATCCAACTAGGAATTCAATCCCATCTTGCATTAAGCCCCCTGATGCCAATGGAATTAATTTTGAGCTTAAATCGCATTTCATAAACATAGTTCTAAAATTATTAGGAATCGAAACTGAAAACGCTTACATTTTTATCTCTGAGTTTGAGGAAGTGCGTCTCATGATTAAGATGATGGACTTGTTTGAAAATGGGATTAAGCTTAGATTCATTAATGTTGCTCTTAAGGACAAAGTCAAGAAATAGTTGTATAACTTACCCACAAATTCTATCTCAACTTGGGATGAATTTGTTACCATTTTTCTGAAGAAAATTTTCCCTATCCACAAAACAGTTAAGCTCAGAAAAGCATTCAGAACTTTAAGATTGCCCCGAGAGAGCCTTTTTGGATGTATTTTGACAAATTTAAGGATCTTCTTATCCAATGTCCTTACCATGGACTTGAAAAGTGACGATTGTGCCAATCATCTATGAAGGATTGGATTATTCTTCAAAAATTTCCTTAGAATCTATGTGCCAAGTGGATTTGACGAAGAAAAATACCAATGAAGTCTGGGATTTTTAAAGAGTTTATCCGAGAAAACCATGTAGTGGGAATACTGTGATGACAGAGTTTCATCAGTTCCCCAATCTAAGTCAAGTGGTCTTTCCTTAGAGACTAAGCATAGCTTATGAAGCAATGATGGCTACAATTATGCGTAGGTTAGAAGTTTTAGAAATCAAAGAATGAGCTCCAACTCAAATCAATCAAGTTTCTGTCTCAGGTTGTCACAACTGTCTTTCTCCATCTTATGTTTCGAAGGAATGTCCTCCCTTAAAAAATAATCAACCACTAGGACAGATAAACGATTGAATGATCTGTCCTCTCCAAATTACAATCCAAGTTGGAGAAATTATTCGAGCTTCGCATGGAATCAAGAAAACTACTCTGGACATAAAAATTTCACTCCCTCTTCAACCCAACAATTTTCTATGGGAAACACAGTTACTTTTAGTTCTCAAACCAATTTCCAATAATCAAATCTGCCATATTCAAATCAGTCTTCTCATCATCAATTTGTAAATCATATTCATCCAAGATTTGATCGTGATAAATGTCTCAATGTGCTAGAAAAGGGTTTGGAAATCATGATTAAAGCTTCTACACAGACCACCAACTTGTTGTCTTAAACATCCAACACTTTGAATTCTTTTATGTAATCAATCGGACAAATTCTCATTCCAACGCTCAATCCATAGCTAGATTAGAAATCCAAATTGGACAACTAGTTAGTGCTTTGAGTGAGAGAAAGGAATATTTCCGAGTCAACCCGTGACTAACCCTAAGGACACGGGATCAAGTTCAACCTACCAAGCTCAAATGAATGCAATTCATTCACTACGGTTAGGAAAACAGGTTGATAATTAAGTTAGAATGCCTCCAAGAGAAATCCTTGAATGAGAATAAATTCTCTCTCCTTCTAATGACTCTATTCAATAATTACCCACTTCTAATGACCAAGATCCTGAACCCGAACCTGAGCCTTATTTTGATAGGTTTAAACTAGTTGCTCCCTTTCCAGATAGACTCAGACCTAGGAAATACTCCCCTCAGGAGGAGAAGATCCTAGAAACATTCAAGCAGGTTAAGGTCAACATTCCTCTCTTAGATGTAATTGAACAAACCCCTTCTTATGTAAAATTTTTGAAAGATTTTTGTGTACTAAGAAGAGAAGAATAAATATTCCAAAGAAAGTCTTTCTTGCTGCCAATATCAGTGATATGCTCTTATAGCCCATGCCCTTGATATATAAGGACCTTGGTTGTCCCACTATTTCATGTATTATAGGAAATACCGTCATTGATAAGGCACTCGTGGACTTAGGGGCCAGTGTCAATTTACTTTCTTTTTTGATCTACTAGCAACAAGGTGTAGGAGAACTCAAACTAACCAGATACATTTTACAGTTAACTGATAGATCTGCCAAAGTCCCCATAGGTGAGATAGAGGATGTTCTGATTAAGGTTAGAGATTTTATTTTTTCAGTGGATTTAATAGTCCTAGAAACATAGCCCGTTTCCAATCCCAAAAGTTATATACCGACCATTTTAAGAAGACCGTTCTTCGCCACTTCTAATGCTCTAATTAATTGTAGAACTGGTCAAATGAAATTATCCTTTGAAAATTTGACTGCTGATCTCAATATTTTTAATTTACGGAACCAACCAGCTAATCAACCTCTAAAAATAAACTACATCTAGAAAAGTTCAATAGAAGAAGAGAGAATGAGTTAGATCTTAGTTCTAAGAAAATCTTTGGTGAGGAGCTAAAGATATTAGAAAAATCAGATCAGGTCTTTCAAAACGAGAAAACTGTGTTAAATACATGCTTCTTTAACCCAACTTTTGAATACTTCTTTGCTGATGAACTTAGATTTTTAGAAAATAAACAACAACTAAATTTTCAAACCTCAAACATAAATCTTATGTTTAAGGAATATTTTAAAGAACAACTGGTTGCGATTGGACAAACTTTTGTTAATAAGGACTCTAAGTTTAAAATGCGCAACATCATAAATACCTACCTTCAGTTGCTACAAGTATCATTGAAACTCTTTGAATGTTCAGAATTTAAGCACATCTTTGATTATATCATTTTGGATTTCTTTAAAATCCTGAATAGAATTTTCAGCAATAGTGTAGGATTTGATGTAGAGGATGAGCATTTTTCATGTTTAATCTTTCATTCTATATTTTTATTTTTTATTTCATAATAATAATAGAAAGAATTTCTCTCATTTGAGAGTTTCTTTTTCTTTTCATAAAAAAGGAAAAAAAAAAGAAAAAAAAGGATATGAAAAAAAAGAATGACAAAGAAAGTTTTGACTTCATCTTCCTCACATCAAAGGTAAATTGCAGATATTTATCATTTCATCATTATCCTAGGTCGACTGAATAAATGTAAGTGTTTCATTTCTTATCTACTTTACTTTATGAATCATAACGTTTGCATTGAGGATAATGTAAAATTTAGATGTGGGGGTGGAAACTAGTCAATTTTCTTCTTTATCTTAGTCATTTTCCCCTTTATTTTATCATTTTTTTTCTTTTTCATAGAAATATTGTCACTTGCCATCTTAATAGAGTTGACTAATAATTGATCTGTATGATAATTTTCAAATTTTCTAAATCGTTAGTTTGTTTTATACTCAAGTTCATGTTTTATGATAACTCTAAATAAATTTCTTAAGAAATAATTTTCAAAGTAGTATACTTCATTTAAGTCTTAACTTAGACCATTAATTAGAGTACTAAAATTTTTGCATGCGTAGCTTAGAGTTAAAAATTATTTTTCAAGTTGTCTTTATCTAAATATTTTTTAGAATATATATACATATATACATATATACATACATATAT
>JBAKGM010000002.1:13182338-13207304 GCA_037177215.1 Asparagus racemosus | reverse complement strand
ACCCTCATTATCTATTTCATTTAAATAAAAATATCACTAATAAACGTGTTTTATCTTAATTTGCAGGTTAATGAAGAGTTAATGAATAAAAGCCCAAAAGACTCAAACCTCCTAATTTTCTATCATTTATTGAAGTCCAAGTATGAAGACAAAATAAGGCCCAAGAAAGCGTAAGGATCTATGAAGAAATCGAGTCAAGAAAGCGTAAGGATCCATGAAGAAATCGGATCAAGAAAGCCTAAGTATGAAAACAAAAGAAGGCCTAAGAAAGCGTAAGGATCCATGAAGAAATCGGTCAGGAAATCAATAAAAATGAAAATCTGCTACAAATCAACCAAGGGGCCAACCGATTAGCCAACCAAGGGGCCAAACAATTGGTTCATAACAGAAAGCAGATTTAGGGTTGGATTTTAATTATTGATCTCCAAATTTCATCCAAAGGGTTCTCTTTCATTACTGTAAGTTATAAATAGGGGTAGAAGATGAGGGGTTTGAGTATGAAAAATTTTATAAAAACTCCTTTTAGAGAAGATGGTTACTCTTAATTGAGAAAACCTTCCAACTTGTAACTTTTTGTTACAATTAATAAAAGAATTTTTTCATCTCTTCGTATTTTTCTTTTCTTCCCTTTATTTGATCATGAAGATGAAGATGAGATGAAGATGAAGATCAAGATGAATTTTTGCATTCATCAAGAGGTTAGAACCCTCTTACAATGTAAGTTTTCTCTTTTATCTTTTACTTTTTTGTAATATTTTCCTTTCTAGTTGTTAAATATTCATGAGGCTAGAACTCTCTTGAATTAGATTTATTTTAATGTTTGTAGAGTAGATTTACTTTTATGCATTTACTTTCTTGCTTTAATTTCTTGCATTTATTTTGTAGGTTACATTTTATTTTCTTGTACTATTAACCTTGAGGCTAGAACCCTCTTGGGATTAGTTTTTATTTTTATTTATTTTTATATTTTTGATTCGCCTTGAGGCTAGAACCTCTATAGAATTGTCCTTTTCTAAGATGTTGAACTAATTCTTGTGGGAACTCTAGAAATTATATAAAACTAAGTTTTATTTCTTTCATAATTTTGAATCATTCTCTTTTGCTTAAAATAATTATGTTTAGGATAGTCAACTAAAGAACTAATTGGTAGAAGGAATTCTAGAATTATTATTTAGTTGTTATTCTTTTCGTGAGTATTAATTTTACTTGGGTGATAATTTAATATGTTATACTTTCTTTGAGTGGTTTGATAGTCTATACTTAATAAATCTAAAGTAGAATGTGATAAAAAGAGAATGGTTCATATTTTATAAGTTAGAATAGCTAGTGGATTTAATTCTAGATTCCTCATATCTTTAATTGAATCCTCTATCTTTTACTTTCTTGATTTTCATCTATTTATTTTATTTTCCTTCATTTCATTCATCATTCTTTCTCCTCTCTCAATTTTATTTTATTTTTATTCACATATCTCCACAACCACATTCATCACGCTCCTAATTATCACACATACAACATAAGAATCGATCTTGATTAACTCTTACAACACCTTCCTCGCGGGATCGATAACATTTTATACTATAACTTGATAGTTGTATACATGCAACTTAGGTACATGTTTATATTTACCTAATAAGATTTTGGCACCGTTGCTGGGGAACGATGTTTATAATACGATTTTTCTATTTTAGTTCTTTAATTTATGTGTTTTCTTGTGAAGGAACTACTTAGCGCTTGAAGATTAAGGGTTGAAGATTGAAAATTGACGAATTACCTTCAAAGAGGCTAGGATGCTTTTGCTTGGGCAACTCCTCTTTCTAGTATTTTCTAATTCACCCTTTAGTTAGTTTTTCACAATTAAAGACAATTAGGATCTAAAAAAATTACTTTTGTCAACCATAATAAAAATTTACCCTCCACTTGGACATTTACTAACCAGATAATAAATTCAAACAAAATCTCATTTTCTTACATTTGTTTGATTGTTAACTTTAATTAAAAAACAAAAATATTTATTATTACGTCCTTTTGTAGTTGCTTTTAATTCCTAGGGTTGCATTTAATATAATAGTAGGAATTCACCAAAGTGATTTGAGTGTCTTGATTTGGCACTCACTTGAAAATATTCTTAAGGGCAAAAACCCATTAATCAAGATAAGGTGAGGGATTTCATTACCCTTTGCTTAACCCACAAATCACTAATTCCTCACTACACAAGCCCAAACCTTTTAAAACTCATTAGACATTGGCCCTAAGGATTCGAGCTCATTAAGAAATAAGAAATCCTTAAGTGAATTGGTTCAAGTTTACTTGAATCAGTCGGTGTCTAAGGTAAGGTTTAGGGGTTGCATAAAGCGCTCCGCAAAGAACGAGATACTTAATTGATTTTTAATCTCCCTTTAGTACTATCATTACCTGGCTAACTGACTGAGTAAACTTTGATCTTTTCACTAAAAGAGTTTTTGGTTAGGAGATGGTCTAGTTGAGTCTAAACTTAACCCTAGAATTTAAAGTGATTGACACAAGTGATTGTATTGATTTGTTTTAGTTAGGTTTTTTTCCTTTATCTTTCTCCTTTTTCTCATCATCTTTTTAATCTTTTAGTTTTTCCCTCTTAAAAAAACTAATCTTTGTTTTTCTTAGAATTTTTTAGTTAAAAAAATTATAAACAGAATTTATTTTGGTGTATGCAAACTTGGATTACAGATAATACCAATCGTTTAATCCATGTTGATTTATCTTTTGAGACCCATGAAATGGCCAATCCTAATCCACCCGTTCTTCAAGATGTGTGTTATCCAACTAGGAATTTAATCCTATCTTGCATTAGACTCCCCGATGTCAATGGAACTAATTTTGAGCTTAGACCGCATTCATAAACATGCTTCCAAAACTTTTAGGAATCGAAACTGAAGATGCTTATATTTTTATCTCCTAGTTTGAGGAAGTGTGTCTCATGATTAATATGGGGAACTTATCTGAAGAAGTGATTAAGCTTAAATTCATTCCATTTGCTCTTAAGGACAAAGCCAAGAAATGGCTATATAGCTTTTCCACAAATTCTATCTCAACTTGGGATGAATTTGTTACCATTTTTCTGAAGAAAATTTTCTATATCCATAAAATAGTTAAGCTTAGAAATAGCATTTAAAACTTTAAGATTGTCCGAGAAAAGCCATTTGAAAGTATTTTGACAAATTTAAGGATTTTCTTACCCAATGTCCCCACCACGGTCTTGAAAAATAGAGACTATGCAAAATTATCTATGAAGGATTATATTATTTTTCAAAAACATCCTTAGATCAATGTGTCAAGAGGATTTCATGAAGAAAAATGTCGATGAAGCTTGGGATTTTTTAGAGAGTTTATCCTAGAAAACCATGCAGTGGGAACACTGTGATGACAGAGTTTCATCAGTTCCCCAATCTAAATCCAGTGGTCTTTCCTTAGAGACGAACATAGCCTCTGAAGCAAAGGCGGCTATAATCATGTGTAGGTTAGAAGCTTTAGAAATTAAAGAATGAACTTCAGCTCAAATCAATCAAGTTTCTATCTCAGGTTGTCACAACTGTCTTTCTCCATCCCATGTTTCAGAGGTATGTCCTTTCTTAGGAAACAATCAACCACAGGGATAGATAAACAATGCATAAACAATGCATTCCAGCATCCCGTGAATGATCTATTTTCTCCAACTTATAATCCAGGCTGGAGAAATCATCTGAACTTCACATGGAATCAAGGAAACTACTCCGGACATCAAAATTTCTCTCTCTCTCTCTTCAATCCAACAATTTCCTAGGGGAAATACAGTTCCTTTTAGTTCTCAAACTAATTTCCAACAATCAAATCTGTCATATCCAAATTAGTCTTCTCATTATCAATCTGTAAATCGTACTCCTCCAAATTTGATCATGGTATACATCTCAATTTGCTAGAAAAGGGTTTAGAACTATGATTAAAGTTTCTACACAGGCCACCAACTTGTTAACTCAAACACCCAGCACTTTGAATTCCATTATGCAATCAACCAGACAAATTCTCAATTCTAACACTCAAACCATAGCTAGATTGAAAACCCAAATTGGATAGCTAGCTAGTGCTATGAGTGAGAGAGAGAAAGGAACATTTCTGAGTCAACCAGTGACCAACCCTAAAGACACGTGATCGAGTTCAACTTACCAAGCACAAGTGAATGCAATCCATTCACTACAGTCAAGAAAACAGGTCGATAATCAAGTTAGAATACCTTCAAGTGAAATTCTTGAACCAGAACAAATTCTCTCTCCTTCTAAAAACTCCATTAAGCAATCACCCCCATCCAATGACCAAGAGCCTAAACCCGAACCTGAGCCTAATTTTGATAGGTTTAAACTAATTGCTCTCTTCCCAGATAGGCTCAGGCCTAGAAAATACTCTCCCCAGGAGAAGAAGATCTTAGAAACTTTCAAGTAGGCTAAGGTCAACATTCCTCTTTTAAAATATAATCGAAGATTTGTGCACTAAGAAGAGAAGGATAAATGTTCTAAAGAAAGTCTTTCTTGCTGCCAATATCAGTGATATGCTCTCAAAGCCCATGCCCCTGAAATATAAATACCCTAGTTATCTCACTATTTCATGTGTTATAGGAAATACCATCATTGATAAGGCACTCTTAGACTTAAGAGCTAGTGTAAATCTTCTTCCCTATTTAGTCTATCAATAGCTAGACGTAGGAGAATTTAAACCGACAAGATGCATCCTACAATTAGTTGGTAGATTTGTGAAAATTCCCAAGGGAGGGGTAGATGATGTTTTGATCAAGGTTGAAGACTTTATTTTTCCTATTGATTTTGTTGTCCTAGAAACGCAGCCCATTTCTAATTCCAAAGATCAGACACAAGTCATTTTAGGAAAACTATTCTTAGCCACTTCTAGTGCTCTAATCAACGATAGAACTGGTCAAATGAAGCTGTCCTTTGGGAATTTGACTGCTGAACTCAATATTTTTAATCTAGGGAACCAACTAGCTAATCAACCTCTAGAAATAAACTACATCCAGGAATGTTCAATAGAAGAAGAGAATGAGTCAAATCTTAGTTTTAAGGAAATCTTTGGTGAGGAGCTAAAAATATTAGAAAAATCAGATCAGGTCTTTCAGAATTAGAAAACTGTGTTAAATACATGCTTCTGTAACCCAACTTTTGAAGAACTCTATGCTGATGAACTTAGATTCTTGGAAAATAAATAACAACCAAATTTTCAACCCTCAAACATAAATCTTATGCTTAAGGATATTTTAAAAGAAGAACTGGTTGTAATTGGTCAAACTTTTGTTAACAAGGAATCTAAGTTCATAATGTATAACATCATAAATACCTACCTTCAATTGCTGTAAATATCATTGAAAACTTTGGAATGTTCAGAATTTAAGCACATCATTGACTTTATCATTTTAGATTTCTTAAAAATCTAGGGTAGAATTTTTAGCAATACGGTAGGATTTGATGTAGAGTATGAGCTTTTCATGTTTAATCTTTCATTCTACATTTTTATTTTTTTTGTTTCATAATAATAATAAAAAGAATTTAATCTTCTCTCATTTGAGAGTTTCTTGCTCTTTTTGAAAAAAAGAAAAGAAAAGAAAAAAAAGAAAAAAGTGATATATGAAAAAAGGAAAAAAAGAAAAAAAAAGAAGAAGAAATTTTGACTTCATCCTCCTCATATCAAAAGTAATTGCATTTGCTTTTATTAACTGAACAAAGGTAAGTGCTTCAATTCTTATCTACTTTAGGTGTGGGGTGGGGATTAGTCAATTTTCCTCTTTATATTAGTCATTTTCCCCTTTATCTTACCATTTTTCATTATCATTTTTCATAAAAATAGTGTCACTTGCCAACTTAATAGAATTAATTAATAATTGATCTATTTGATAAATTTTAAATTTTCTAATTGTTAGTTAGTTATATACTCAATTTCATCTTTTATGATAACTCTAAATAAATTTCTTAAGATATGTTTTTCAAAGTAGCATGCTTCACTTAAATCTTAACTTAGACCTTTAATTAAAGTAATAAAAGTTTTGCATGCTTAGCTTAGAGTTGAAAATATTTTTTCAAGTTGTTTTGATCTAAATATTCTTCAGGATATCTAGACATATACACATGTATTTATTATAAAAAAACTAACTTTACAAAATAGAAACCAATTAAAATTCTCTTAAAATTCAAGGTGGTTCTATCTTATTAAGCCTAAGTTGACTGAGTAATTAAGGCCAAGGAGTATTGCCATACTTAATGACCTAAGCCCAATTGGGTTGGGATTCATCAGCCCAAAACTCATTAAATAGTCATTTAGAAAGTCCGATCAAGAAGAACAAAATCATCAAGGAATAAAGAGTTAAAAAAGTTTTACTAACAATGTTTTTATATATATAGTTATATTTGTATATATGTTTTTGAAAAATATATTGATTAGGAGACTTGAAAATTGTTTAAAACAAAGAGTTAGTACGTTCTTTTCAAAACCTTTAAATTAAAGTTCTAGATTAGACTTGATTTTGTATAACTATAATGAAAAGATTTTGTAGGAGATTTATGTTAGAGTTATACATAAAAATGTTTTCTTAAGTAAAAACTAGATTCAATTAGAATGTTTAAATATACCAAGTGAATTAATTATTCATAGACTTCTTTAAATTGGTAAGTTAACTGAATTTTATGGGTATATTCACTACAAACCCTTATGAGACTACAACTCGTCCAGTAAGGTAACCTAGGGGTTTAAAGGCTTGTTGTACATGCTAAATACAACCGTGATTCCTGCAAAAGTGAGTTAGGATTTTCTTTCTTTCTTTCTTTCTCTTTCAATTTCTTTCTTTGCTAGATGACTAGCAAAATTTTAGGTGTGGGGGTATTGGATAATCACATTTTTTATTATAATTTTATACCATCATCATCTATCTTAAATAAATAAATATACTACTAATAATTATTTTTTCTTAATTTGTAGATTAATGAAGAAATAATGAATAAAAGCTCAAAGACTCAAACTCCCTAGATTTCTATCATTTATTGAAGCCCAAAAATGAAGACAAAATAAGTCCCAAAAAATCTCAAGGATTCATGAAGAAATCGGGTCAAGAAAATCACAAAAACTAAATCTGAGCAAACCAATTAGTCGGCTAACCAATTGATTCACAACAGATTGGTTTAATGGCTGAAATTTAATTCCTTGGTCTCCAAGTTTTATCCAAGAGTTCTCCTTCATTGCTGTAGGCTATAAATAGAGCTAGAGGGTGAGAGGTTTGAGTGTGAAAAGTTTTGTAAAAACTCTTTTTAGAGAGGAGGGTTACTCTTAATTGAGAAGACCTTTCAAATTGTAACTTTTTGTTGCCAATAATAAAGAATTTTTTTCACCTCTTCATATTTTTTCTTCTTCTCTTTATTTGATCATGAAGATGAAGATGAGATGAACATGAAGACCAAGATGAAGATTTGCATTCATCAAGATGCCAGAACCCTCTTGGAATCTAAGTTTTCTCTTTTATGTTTTATTTTCTTGTAATATTTTGTTTTCTTGTTGTTAAATATTCATGAGGCTAGAACTCTCTTGAATTAGATTTAGTTTAATGCTTGTAGAGTAGATTTATTTTCATGCCTTTACTTTCTTGAATTAATTTCTTACATATCTTAGATTTTATTTTCTTGTACTATTTACCTTGAGGCTAGAACTCTCATGGGATTAGTTTTTATTTTTGTTTATTTTCTTTTTTTATTCACCATGAGGCTAGAATCCTCTAGGGAATTGCCCTTTTCTAAGATGTGGAACTAATATTTGTGGGAACTCTAGAAATTACATGAAACTAAGCTTTATTTCTTTCATAATTTGTAAATCATTTTCTTATGCTTAAAATGATCATGTTTAGGATAGTCAACTAAAGAACTAATTGGTAGAAGGAATTCTAGAATTGATATTTAGTTATTATTCTTTTCATGAGTATTAATTTTACTTGGATGATAATTTGATAGGTTATATTTTCCTTGAGTGGTTTGCTAGTCTATACTTAATAAATCTAAAATAGAATGTGATAAAAAGTGAATGGTTCATATTTTATAAATAAGATTAGCTAGTGACATATCTTTAATTGAATCCTTCATCTTTTACTTTCTTGATTTTCCTTTTTATTCTTGATTTTCATTTGTTTGTTTTATTTTCCTTCATTTCATTCATCATTCTTTCTCCTCTCTCAATCTTGTTTTGTTTTTATTCACACATCTCCACAACCACATTCATCACAATCCTAATTGTCACATACACAACATAAGAACCGATCTTGATTAACTCTTACAACACCTTCCTCGTGGGATCGATAACTTTTAAACTACAACTTGATAGTTGTATACCTGCAACTTAGGTACATGTTTATATTTACCTAACACCAATTATCTAAATTGGGACACAATCTCAGAGAGTTACACTACTTCTATGACTTTAAAAACCTTCCTACTTCTATTCAGCCGCTTATTGTTCATGATTCTAAAGGTTTTCAATACAAGAGAGGAGTTTGCATTGTGTGAGGCCACACATGTTGGTTCCCCTTGTTTGTTGTTTTTCCTTTTTTTTCTTTTTATTTTGGTTGTACCTGGCAATGTGAATGTCCATGGGCTATTTTGCTCCTCATGCATTACTTTGTGCATGCCAGACCCCTTTGTATGCATACTTTCCTTATTTATGATCAGATGCCCACATAAGGGGCCCTCTAGCTAGGAGGATACTTTTGTGAAAAAAAGATTGTAGAAGTTTACAATTACACTCGAGAATAAGGGCAAGTGGCTGTTAGAATCGTGTAAGCCCACACACACACACACACACACACACACACACACACACACACACATTCGATAACAAAGAAGAAGAATAGGCTCACACAGAATTAATCATAAGTATATGAAGTAAGAACTAGATCAAAGAAATAACTTCCATAAGAAAGGTACATACATCATAATATCACTCAAGCCTATATAAGAAAGGTACATACATCATAACATCCAACAACCAGAATAACATCACAGAATATCACATGATCATAGCAAAAAATAGTGGAAGCTAATATACAGCAGAAGCAAAATATGATACTGATCGATAAACAAGTCCTACAGAAGTACTGATAAGATAAAGTACCACAAGGCAGATACATATAATGTCCATCACAGATACGCTCTACTATAACATGGTTTGATACATCAACTGATAAAGGTATATATACATAATAATACTCTATAAAGTATGAGAGCAGGTAAAACAAAGTCTAGATAAAATCTAGAACATGTAGATATGATCCGAGGAACACTTGAAAATCATTAGCACCTAGTACTGACTCTCGCTAGACACTAGGGTGCCTGCATATATGGGTAGTGTTGTTCAGATCCACAATCGGTGTGCAAAACAGGATAGTTAAAAAGCTACCTAGCAAGTCTGCAAAGCAAAGAAGGTGTGTGCATATGTAAGTGGTATCATGGATGCATGACTAGTATAATCGCAAGAAAGTACATAATAGGTAACATCTTAGAGTACTCATGATTTGATAAACATGCATTATAGAAATTGACCTGAAATGCTAAAAAAAAGATAAACAATAGCAAGTAAGACCACAAATAATCAACATAGATATCGTAACGTGTATGCGCCTATAACCTCAAGTGTGATGCAAGAAGTAGTGTGTGTTAACAAACTATGACATAGCTTTTATCATGATCTTCTTTGGGAAAGGTCTCGTTAGATAATATATGTTGAAATGACCATAAAAAATTTGATCTTAATTTCATACTTGGTCCTGTTTTTTATGAACATAAACCCCCTCCTTCATGCACTAGTGCTCAAATGTAACCCTAGACCATACATTCCCTAAAAGATCTAATTTCTCACTCCTGATAATTAACCCACATAATTTTTTATTAACTAATTATACATGATATGTTATATATTAAACCTGGACAACTCAATCCATCGAGAACATCCATCTCGTAGGTGCCCTCTCCGACTAGGTTTCCAAAACTCCGAATCATGCTTGTCAAATATCAAACGCAAGTTATTCATGACTTGATATACCTAGATACTTGATCTAGTTTTCTTGGTTATCATAATTTATAATTGATCAAGTTTTGAGTGGTGGAGGATCACAAGCCTCCACTCATTTGATGCAATGTATTCCTAACCAAGAACTTATTCTTATTTTATAATATTTATTCTTGATTTGCTGTCATGAGGAACGTGCCCAATATTTAAACACAGAAATCATTGCCATCATGTATAATTCCATATCATGGTGTCTAATCATGCATACTACTAATTGTTAAGCCTCATGGTAACGTGCCAACACATTGAAAGTCCGGGTAACTCCTTAACATCTACATGAATAATGTCTGTGAGTTCTAGGTTGTAACATGGCATAGCAGAGCATCATGGATATATCAAGATAGAACAACTAACATGATATAGCACGATAACAACAAGGATACTCTATTAAGTACGCATAATCGAGCAAAGTGAATAATCACTATTAGAACATGAAATCACTTCGAAGATGACAAGAATAAGCATAAATATGACTAAGATATCGTAAAAAAGTATAGAAACCCAAAGATTACGTCAAAGAATCCAAAATAAAGCATAAGAGAATCTATTTTTTAGAGCTTAGCATCAATGCTAGGGCTTGCTAAGACCTAAGCTAGCACATGCCATGTTAGACTCTTCCACGTAGGGATCCTGGTCAAAGTTTGGTCATTGTAAAAATCCTGATCTAGGATCGATATCACTAAAGATTAGAATCGATGCTAGATCAGTGTAACACAAAAATCGAGGCTGACCTCCATCTTAGACTCAACACTATTGAAGGACATGGTCAACTCCTGTCCTAGAAATCTGTAGTTTTAATATTTTTTATTTATAAATTAATCAAAACTGAACCAAATCCAAATATACTTCTCACCATATTTTCTAACATCAATGGGCATCTTTGAGAACAAGTTTCACTTTAAACCATTGCATATAGGCAAATCTACCATTGCACAAGCTCTAATAGCTCTTTCATAAAGAAAAAATGAAATTTCTCTCCAATCTCACCCACAAGCTTTCAAATAACAATCTACCACAATCTCAGAGCTATTTCCATATTAGAAACTTATGAAAATCCAATATAAAATCATGAAAATGTAATTTTACCATTTCCTATAGTAGTTGGTCCTCTCCTTTGTAAAGATTGTGAAGTAATTTCACATCTGAGAGTTCTCCTTCCTATGAAAACTAAACTACAATTTTGGTTTCAAAAACAACTTAACAAAAAAAAGATTTTCAAAAACAAAAAGATAGATTTTAGAATTTTGAAATATTAAAGTTTGGTAAGAGAAGAACCTCTCTCCATGTCTTCCAAAGCTTCGCTAATCTTAGCCCCAAAGTTTGGAATGAGAAAGAGGGAGGGTTTTATATGGGTTCTACTAATGGATAATGGGAATATTGGGTCCACATCCTATTAGGTCCAAATCCATTAAACCTCTCACGCATAAAAAACTAAAAAACACTTAATAGACTCCACAAAGCCCAACTCATTGTCAAATAAATCCATATCATTATATTAATATCTAAAATGATTTTCATGATGGGAAAAATACAAAAAGTGCATGGCTCAAAATCATCTGGGTTGTATCAATGGCCGAGATTTATTCAATCCGGGGTAGTATTGTTATAATTTTAAAAGCATAAAAGGAATGATTAATAAAATTTGACATTTTCTGGCTGTATAGGTTCAATACTGGCTTAACCTACAAAAATCAAGTTAGAGTTATTTTAGCCTAAAAATATCATATCTCCTTTGATCCTTTCCCCTTATCTATTATTCTAAGTTAAAGAAAAACTCCTCAAATCAACTACTTTGATACTAAAATTTGAAATTCTTCATATTATTATAAATAAAAATATTAGTTAAAATTTTTTATTTTTACGTGGAATACATGAGTTTTAGAAAATTACATTGGGAGTAATTGACTCGTTATTTTTTTGTTTGAAATATTTTAAAACCAAAGAAAACTAAAATCTTTTTAAAGCAAACCAAACTTCCAAAATTTGATTGGTTCAATCAGCTTAATCAATTCACATAGATTAATGTTCACCCCTACTTGAGGGGCTACAAAATTTTTAAAAAGTAAGGATGCCACATAATCGTCAAATCAACAATGAGGGAAGTACCAAAAGTAAGTTTTCCAAAGAAATAAACATATTCTTATGCTCAAAAGTAGAACTATGATCTACTTTTTTCTGTACGATACTTCATAGCTATTTCTACACCAACAAATGGGTGTAAACTTGACATGTCTATGGCCATTTAGATGTTTGAAATTAGAGCTACAAATGTAAAACTTCTACCGATTCGTATCTTAACAGTTATGTTTGCAATTTTTAATTAAGAAAGATGAATGTGTTAACTGAAAAGAATATTTGAGGGAGAAGGCTTAATCTTCTTCATTGTATAAACACGTTTATATTCAAGTTACATCGCATAATATAGCATGAAATAATGGTATTATTCCATCATTATACTAGCATATTCTATAGGTAAATATGGTATATAATATCCTATGCAATATATGCATATAATCTATATATAGAAACAAAATATAGCTATATATTCCTAATACCCCACATCAAACTCATGGTGGATCAAACACTGAGAGTTTGGAAAGCAAAAATTGATGATGCTTGGAGGTATGGGCTTTGGTGAAGAAACTGGCAAGCTGGAGCTTAGAACAAACATATGGTAGAGAGATTGCCTTAGTCTTCGAATAATGATGATGTATGAAATGACAATCAATTTCAATGTGTTTCGTACGCTCATGGAACACTGGATTGGTGGCGATCTTTATTGCACTTTGATTGTTGCAATAGAGGGGAGTAGGAGAAAGACAATCAATGCCTATGTTATGTAGAAGCTATCTTAACCAAATGATCTCGGATGTAGTAGTATTAGACATAGCCCGATACTTGGGTTCAACACTGGATTTGGAGACCACATCCTGCTTCTTAGCCCTCCATGAAATAAGGCTGTCGCTAAGAAATATGCAGAAACTAGTAACAGATCATAGATTGGTAACGTTACCGCTGTAATCAGAATTAGAGAAGGCGCGAAGTTGTAGCGTTGAAGTTGAGGAGAACAAAAGAGCTCGCGATAAAGTACCACAAAGATAACACAAAATTTGAAATACAATGGCATAATGAACTAATGTAGGAGACTGAAAAAATTGACTCACTACATTGACAACATAAGCAATGTCTGGTCGAAAGATAGTGAGATATACTAGAGTGCAAACAAGTTCACAATACTGAGTGGGATTTTCCAAAGGTTCTCCTATATCAAATGCTGACTTTTGATGAAGCTGAATAGGAGTGTCAATGGTTTGATCATCAGTCAATTCTGTGCAGACCAAGAGAACAGAGGTGTACTTCTATTGAGAAAGAAGATATCCTTAGGTCACATATGCAACTTCGAGGCCCAGAAAATAGTAAAGATGTCTGAGACCCTTCATCTCAAATTTTTGATGAAGAGAAGTCTTTACAGTTCCTAGAAATGAAGGGTCATCATTAGTGATGACCATATCCTCATTATAAAGAAGTATGGTGCAACCTAAATTAGAAGTATGAACAAACATGGCATGATCAGCCTCACTCTAGATAAAACCCATATCAAACACTGCAGAACTGAATTTCTCAGACCAAACTTGCGGAGCTTGTTTGAGGCCATACAATACATGATGAAGATGACAAAATTAACCTGGTGAATGAGGAAGACCCGGGGGAAGCTGCATGTAGACTTCCTCATGGAGATCACCATGAAAAAAGCATTCTTTACATCAAGTTGATAGAGAGGTCATTACCGAGCAGCTGTAACAGCAATAAGAGCTCGAACCGAAGTCATCTTAGCCACCGGAGCAAAGGTTTCCTCATAATCAACACCATACTCTTGGGTAAAACCTTGATCAACCAAACAAGCTTTGTTTCGATCTACCATGCCATCTGAACAAGTTTTAATTTTGTAAACCCACTTGCAACTAGCTATGAGGTATTGAGACAAGATCCCAGGTGCCAATCTGCTAAAGAGCGGCTAACTCTTCTGCCATAGCTGCTTGTAACTCATAGGAAGAGGAAGCATGGTAATAAAATGTAGGCTCATGGTGCGAATGAATGGTTATCAAGAAAGACTGAAAAACTAGAGTAAACGATGAAGAAAGACAACTAAAAATTTTCTTTGGCTTACAATCACAAAGAGGATGGCGGCAATCTACTAGTGAAGAATCATCATCCGAAGTAGAGATTGAATGGTCAGTAGTTGGAACTGGAGCATGTGAGCTTTCATGGTCATCAGTAGATAGAGATCGAGGTAAGGATGAAGGTGGAGATGATAATGATGGTGATTCTCTCGGAATAGAAGGTGTGGTAAACTCAAGAAATAAAAGATCTACTGAAGTAGGTGGAGTATACTAGCATCGAATGATTATCTAGAGTAATATGGAACATTCTCTAGGAAGTTCACTTCTTGAGAAATGTGAAGTCACCTTTTAATTGGATCATAACATCGGTATCCTTTATGCTCAAGACTGTATCCAAGAAAAACACTAGTAGCAAAATGAGGAGATAACTTATCTCTTTCATGAGATTGTAAGAGAACCAAACAAGTACAACCAAACACCCGAAGATGTGAATACGATGGGCAACAAGATGTTAATTGTTCAAATGGTGAGATGCTAGCAAGAATTGAAGAGGGCACTAGATTCATGAGATACACAGATGTAGCAACAACATCAGCCTAGAATTTTTTGGGCATGGAGCTAGAAACTAGTAGTGATCTCATAGTGTCCATAATGTGACGATATTTTTGCTTAGAAATGCCATTTTGCTGATGTGGATAAGGACAAGTCAACTGTGAGAGAGTGCCCAGATCACTTAAAATACGATGAAACTCATGAGAAACGTATTCACCACTAGAATTGGATTGAAAGATCTTAATAGTCGCTCCAAATTGGTTTTTGATCATAGTAGTGAAATCTTCATAAATTTGGTAAAGAGATGAGTGATGATGCATAAAGTAAACCCAAGTATATCAAGAAAAATCATCAATAAAAATGGCATAATATTTATTTCCATTACAAGAAGATAACAAAGCTGGACCCTAAACATCTAAATAAACAAGTTAAAAAGGAAAACTACTTTGAGACTCACTTGAAGGATGAGGTGTTGTGACTTGTTTTGATAGTTTACATCCCATACAAGAAGAGATATTTCAAAGAGAACAACTATCCAAGGCACTATTATTTGTAAGAAAGTGAAGATGATTAGTATACAAGTGACCTAATCAATGATGCAAGAGATCTCCTGTGGAAAAGGCATGAGTGTGGGTGGTTATGGAGTGCATGGATGCAGAATGGATAGTAGGAGTGGATGGGACGGTTAGGTGATCTATAATATAAAGTCCATCATGCCTATGTCCCTAACCAATCAAGACTCTGGTCTGACGATGATAATCACATTTTTATTATAAAATTATACCTCATCATCTATCTTATATAAATAAATATACCACTATTTTATCTTAATTTGTATGTTAATGAAGAAAGAATGAATAAAAGCCCAAAAGACTCAAAATCTTTGATTTCCTACCATTTATTGAAGTCCAAATATGAAGACAAAAGAAGGCCTAAGAAAGCTCAAGGATCCATGAAGAAATCGAGTCAAAAAATCACAAAAAATTAAATCTGCGCAAACCAATCGGTCGGCCAACCAATTAGCCAATCGATCGGCCAATCGATTGGCCAATTGGTCGGCCAACAGATTGGCCAACCGATTAGTTCGCAACAAATTTGGTTTAATGGCTGACATTTAATTCCTTGGTTACCAAGTTTCATACTCACTTTTCTTCTTTATCTTAGTCATTTTTCACTTTATTTTATTATTTTTTATCTTTTTCATAGAAATATTGTCACTTGCCAACTTAATAGAGTTAATTAATAATTGATCTATTTGATAAAAATTTAAATTTTCTAATCGTTAATTAGTTTTATACTCAATTTCACCTTTTATGAGACGATCCTACACATAGCGAGAAGTAGAGTAAAAAACCACAACACAATCATGGTCAATTATTTGACTGACAGAAAGTAGATTCAGTGAAAGATGTGGTACATGTAAAATTGATAGAACAGATAGACAACTAGTAAGATTTCCTTTATGTGTAGCAAAGAGAGAAGAACCATTTGTAGTAAAAACATAAATGTGGGAAGATAGAGTTGATGAGGATGACAAAATAGATTCATGTGGAGTCATGTGAAATGAAGCACCAGAGTCAAGTAAAATGAAGCAACAGAGTCTTGTATCCAAAGATTTGAGGATATACCTGTAGGGCCAGAAGTAGTGGAAAAACTATTACCATATGAACCAAATGGAGAGGGTGTACGAAAACTTGGAGCAGCAGCTGGAGAAGAGGTAGAGGTATCCCGCCCTTGAAGCATCTGGATCAATTGTGGCACAACAGACTAACACTGGATGTAGATTCACTAGGATTACCAGAGAAGACAACTTGGTTTTGAGGAGACTCATCAACAAAAAGATTTAACACTAGAGATAACTATAGTAGCGGTTGATAGCTGTCGAGGATGACGTTTCTCAGCTTGTTGTCACTAAAACAATTTTGAATAGTATGTCTAGGATGACGACAAAGCGACAATTGTTATTCCTTTGCACATGGAAATGAACTGATGAAGCTGATGTAGTGGCTGAAGACGATTATGTTATAGGAGATTGTTGAGCAACAAGAACACCCGGAGTAGATGTAGTCTTTGTACTCAAGACACACTAGTGAGTCTCCTCTACAATAAGTTCAGCTAAAGCTTCATCAAGAGTGGGCAGTGGTGTTTGATGAAGAATTTGACTATGCAATGACTCGTACTCAAGTTGTAAACACATCAGAAATTGGAATAGTCGACGTTGATCATGGACAAGACGTTGCTTGCTGCACATGTACAAGCTGCACAAGTCTTACACAAGGTTTCCTCCATTATTGCAAGTTGATGCCACTGAGCTTGCACAAAATTGTAGAATTCTTGAATAAATCGCTCATCCTATTGAGCCAAAAAGAGGTCATGGTAAATGGCATATGAGTGAGCATGACTTGACTATTGGTAGAGTCCTTGCAATTGGAGCCACATGGCAAGTGCAGTCTAAATATTAACAAGTTGCATGCGGATATCGATCTCTACAGAGAAAGAAATAATTTTGTGTGCTTAGCGATCTACAAGAGCCCATGCTGCTCTTTGCTTAGCATCAACTTTAGGTCCAGGTGGTGGTGTGCCATCAATGTGACTTGTAAGATCAAGAGCGTCGAATAGAGGTTGAACATATATCAACCACTCTCGATAATTAGCTCCTGTCAATTTCACATCAAGTTGTGAAAATTTCTCAATAAAACTTGTGGCCATAGCTTTGCTAAAAAAAATCACACGAGATGATAACCTAGTTGTAAAAAATAAAAAAAATAAAAAGAATAAGCCAAATATTGCACAAAATGACAAGAATACAAGTCTTGCCAAAGTTAAGCCTTGCCAAAAAAATAAAAAAAAGGTCAGCAAGCTCCTATACAATGATGATGAAATATTCTCTTGCTAGAAATAAGCTCTTGCCAAAAGAAAATAAAAAAACTCTTGACGAGAAGGTTGCCAAAAAATAGGAGCTTGAGTTGTGCAGTGTCTAGAAGAGTCCCTCTCTGATTGCAAGGCGACGAAGAGGATGTGACAATGCAATGAAGAGGGTGAGACGGGGCAGGCACATGGTCCTCAAATCGAATTGGAAAGGGAGTCGACGGTCATATCCCAAATTAGAAGGGAGAAAACGGTGATAGAACTTAGAGTTCTAATCAGAGATGATGACCACTGGACTAAAATTGAAGCCTTCAAATTAGAGGGCGCTCTGATACCATGTTAACTGAGAAGAATATTTGAGGGAGAATGCTTAATCCTCTTCGTTGTATAAACACGTTTATTTTCATGATGCATGGCATAATTATAGCATGGAATAATTGTATTACTCCATCATTAATCTAGCATATTCTATAGGTAAATATTGTACATAATATCCTATACAATATATGCATATGATCTATTCAAAGAAACAAAATATAGCAAATATTCCTAACAAAGTGCACCTACAACTTCTAGAAAAAAATTGCAACAAATTGACCAATTTGGTGGAAGGAAAAGTTGCAATCTATAAAAAAGAAAATTTAAAATAAAAATACATTCACCTCTCTCCTACATTTCCTTATGTGATAAAACTATATAGCTTTTACACAATTTATTTCAATTCTGAACTTACCTTGGAAATCCATTTCCTACAATAAAATTACAAATATCCATACAAAAACGTTGGAGTTGATTTCTAGTAACAAATATTGCATGCAACATCAATGGCGAATTTACCATAACGGCAATGGAAAATCATCCCCACTGACCCCAACAGCGTTGATGGAGCATTGAGCCCATTTAACAATTTGCCCCATGCTATTAGACTCATTGTCCTTAAGTCCCCAAAGTTTTCAATATAAGAACTGAAATAAGTAAAACCTAACCTATTTATCCAAATCTAAAAAACAATATTTCCCAATTATGTTTTCTTTTCACTCGCCACTCGCCTTTGTTAAATTGCAAAATACCAATCCCGATTTTGAGATCCCCTCCAATCGCCTTTTGCGAGAATGCTTTATTCGCGAATTGCAAGTGGCACACCACCAATCCCTACGAACCACCTTTTTCCTACAAACCTGCCTCTCGACGGACAATCACTTGCACTTAAGAATATTTTCTACAATGAATATAATGAAGATCAAATGCACAACCACATATGTGACAATTGGTTGAATAATTGCTTAGTCACTTATATTGAAAGAGATTTATTTAACAATATAGACAGTGAGAAAATCATATAATTTTATCAAAACATGCAAAAACAGAGAAAATAATTATAAAGAATTTTAACAAGATAGTTTTATTGACTATATTGTGTTTGTACAAATATATGTTTTTTTTATTTTGATGTTATCATTATTTAGATAAAAATATCATATAATAGTTGTACCCATAGCGTGTAGTCTTGCCATATTTCTTACGATTTAGTTTTTTGCACTAATAAACCAATCAGCCTCTTGGTGGCTCATCGCAAAGCAACAATCGCAAACGGATTTAGTAGAAACGGACCCGACTCCACCTCCTCTCCCTCCAATAGGATTCGACCCACTCCAAAAACCCCAAATCGATACCCTTCCCCCTCTTCCAAGATCCAACCAAAACCCTCGAAAAAAATGGCCACCACTGCGCGAAAGCTACTGCTCTCCAGAATATCCCTCCCCTCTCGCTCACAAATTACGTGTAGGTCCCCGTTCTCTCGTTCGTTTGCAGCGAAGCCCTTCCCCTCCTCCAAGTCACGTGAC
Source organism: Asparagus racemosus (assembly GCA_037177215.1). NCBI lineage: Eukaryota > Viridiplantae > Streptophyta > Magnoliopsida > Asparagales > Asparagaceae > Asparagus > Asparagus racemosus. The sequence goes on along the minus strand of JBAKGM010000002.1, from coordinate 13,187,806 downwards.
ATCCCTCCTCCATCAGAGAGCTCAGGTGCTGAGGAAGAAGAGGAGATCCCAACATCGGGAATATGCAAGCCTTTGTCTGAGATCTTGAAGGAACTCAGCAAGAAAGTCCCCGATTCTTTCATCAAAGTCCGAAACGAGGACGGCTTTACTAGCAAATATGTCCCTTGGTTCGTGTTTCTTCTCCCCTTTTCCCTTGGTGATTGTTTATTGAGGAAGAATATTCTTAAGTTATGTGGAATGTGTTCTGTTCTCTTGTGATTGAAACTATACTTCAGCATAGTATTGTCTGCGCTTATCCATTAATGGGAGCACAACGTGGAGATAATAGTTTCTGAAATGAAGCCAAAATAAAATGTTCGAACATGAAACGTTCAGGCTTCAAACTCATCCAGAGGGACTTTTGTGCTTCTCTGATCTAAATAATCATCGTTTATTCCTTGTTCATCTCCATTTGTTTCTTGCATTTTTGCTGTTGCTACTACTACTAGAGGTGGCAATCATGTAGGGTCAGGCCATATTCGGGCCAATAAAAAACGTGCAGCCTTGCCCATTTAATAAATGTGCTACAGAAGATCATCCATACTTAAACCCCCCTTATTTCAGGCTACACCACATTTGACCAAGCTGACCTATTTATTGGAAATGGAAGTGAAATTGCTATTACTATTATCACACATATTGAGCAGAAATGATATGTGGTACTCGTTGCGATGCCATAGAAAATTAGGAAGCTTGTATCCTATTTAAAAGACAAATGAATACGGGAACAATATATGTTAAACAATAAATAGTATCTTTACTGATATTTTTCTGTCACAATGTTAGATCCAAGCCTCCGATGCTTTGGCAGAGTCGCAATGAGACGTTTGAGGTGCAAAGATAGACAAGACAAAAATAGTGGTGGCAGGTGAAAGAGGTGACAAAGAAAGAGGCGATAATAGGGAAGAAAGAGGCCACGATTGGGTGAAAGAGGGAGAAGAGTGATCAAATTTGGGGTAGGATTTTGGGAGGTGGAAGAAAGAGGGAGGCGGACTATTGGGGATTGTTTTTTTATTTATTTATTAATACAAACGGGTTTGGGTGGATAGGTTTAGTTTAGGTTTTACTTTGATTTTGGGGTTGACTTGCATAATTTTGAAGAAGGGCCGAAATAAAAATACATAAAAAGTTTTATGCAGGCGCTTTTCAAATTGGCCTATTATGCATTCTGGCATAATAGACTGATTCGGCCCAATTCACAATAAAATAGGGCAGATTCTAATTATGTATCTGCATATGCGGACACATAATTCGATTTCGTGAACATCGTGTATTTGCATAAAGAATAGAAGTGATTATACAGTTTTTCCATCATTATGGGATTAAATGATCCTTATTTAATGAATCAATGCAATTGTCATCCGTAGTATTGCACTGTCTTTTATGCGGCCATAGAAACCTTTTTTAAAACCCCGTTTTATGCAAAATTCTAGAGTCTTCCCTTTGCTAGGTTTGACTAATTCTTGGGTGCATGAAAACTTTTTTAGTAAATAACCAACGTCGGATAGTTGGCTTCATGGAGTGATGACAGCCCCAAGGAGAAGAACGTAATTTAGCAGATCACTAAAATCTGTTTCTGCATAAAGTGGATGGATTTTGACTATTGATTGGTCACTGCTATTTGGATTTTAATTGGAGATAATGTGAACCAAAGACAAAGGATGGAGATGGTTGCCATTACAACAAGGCTATGCTATGCATTTAAAATGGGAGGAAAGAGGAAACTTGTAACTTCGAAGCTTGTAGGTTGGCTATAGATGGAACCTTTCATAGCCAATCCACGGGAGATAAGTCACTCAAATGTTGGTCATGTGCTTTTAGAATGGTATCTACTACTAGTGAAGTTGAACTCAGATAACTCACATTAAAGGAGACGAATGAGATTTCACACATCTAAAATATGTCTGATGTTGGTATTTGTATTTTCAAAACATAGAAGGTGTGGAGGATAGGAGGGGGGAATGGATAAAAGGTACACCATGGAGTAATACGATAATCTGCTAACTACAGAGGTCTGGTATTAGATTTCTATTATGAGAAAGGAGTTAAGAAGCACATAAAGGAACCTGTGTTTAAAGTTTAAACAACTCTTCTCAAGAATTCCTCTCTTTTATTATTGGTTTTTAAAATTTATAATTTTCCTTATATGTACCATGCAACGTTATAAATATCGGCCAATAATATCGATTTATCACCGAGTTATCGGACTTGGACCCCTTTCGCTAGGATAAGTTCAATTTTAATTTGGTTTTCATTTTGGGGTGTTTATTGGTGATAAAGCGGCGATAAAGTGATATATCAACCGAGTTTATTGGTCCAAAAAATTGGAAATATCGCTGAAGTTATGTTTGGTATAGGTTTGGATTTTGGCAATGGGCACATAACTAATACAATTTAAACCCGACCCGATTCCTTTCCTAATTCATTTAGCCCTAGCGCCTCTCCTTAATATTTCCCCCTTTGTGCGGTTGTGCCCTAAAACCCCAAATCGACTTCGACTTCCTCTGCTCTTTAGTCTCCATCGACCTTGACTCCTCCATTCTTTCACCCCTCCTCTTCGCCCCACCTCCATTCTTATTCCATCCCCATCGACCTATTCTCCCTCGACTTCAACTTCAACTCTTCAACTTCAAGTCTTTGATGCTATCCGTCATGGATTTTGACCTAAACATATGTTATTTACATTTTGATATATTTATATTTCATTAAGTTTGATTAGCTTACATCTAGGACATTATATTATGTATGCACACCATCCAATATGACACTCCGATAAATACTACTTATCCCCGATATTCGCTATCCGATATGGGTTTTGACTGTCCGATAAATCCCCGATAATTGATATTTAAAACCTTGGTACAATGTAGTATTTTTCATTGTAATCTAAAAAAAATGTATTTTAGGTTATCATTGTACCCAATTTTTGAGGGTATGACAGAAGCTTCCAATTTTCATATAGTAGCATAATATTAAGACACTACCTAATTTATTATATGCTACATGAGGTGCCTTAGCTTATGCTTTCTCTTTATCATCTTTTTTTGGTGGAGCCTTCCATGTATAACTGCTTTCTGTGCAGGAGTACACAATTAACTATTCAATTTTTTATTATTGTGGTCATGTTTTTCTGTTCCTTTTTTATGCTTTCATATCCACTTAAAGGGTAGCAAACTGTCGTGACTATTCTGCTGAACCAGTGGTTTGCAATTCCATTACCTGACATTATACTACTAAATACTAATACTAGTTTTAATTATGTAGAATAATTTATATAATTGATCTAAAATTCTTTAAATTATGAATTTTCCCTACTCATGGATTGTCCATTTATTTATCTGATATTATAGGTTCCCTCTATGTTGTAAAATGTTAACTGATGGCTGTATGGACATTCTTTGATGCTATATGTGTCCTTTCAAACCTGGAATCTAATCATGCAGGCCCAAAATGCATTTTCATGTATGGTTGTAGGAAAATTGGTTTTAGCATTAGCTCCTATTTGTTATGTCTTACTGAAAATAGATGTAATGGAACAATTTTCTAGCATGTACAATTCCTTTAGTGAATGACATCTAAAACTAATTATATAAATATGTTCTGTAGTTAGTTGCTTCCTTTGGATTTCTCATAATTCCTGCTTACAGGCACATCGTCAACCGAATCTTGAACTTGCATGCTCCAGGTATGTCCTACATTCTTGTATTAGCTGAATAGTGAAATTTTTTAATAACAAACTAATTATAGAAATATCATTTCTCATTGTGACAGAATGGTCTGGTGAGATCCGAAGCATCGTTTATTCAGCTGACGGCAAGTCTGTGACAGTAGTTTATCGTGTTACACTTTTTGGGACAGATGCAGAGGTACTATTTATTTCAGTATAAGTGTTTTCTGAGATTTCTATTCTAAGAAGAAGCTGTAATATTTCGTGAATGTTTATCACTTGTTCATTCCTTTGTGTTAAGATGGATGTTCTTTTGGCAATATAGCATCATTTTTATCTATATAATTACATTATGTTTGCGTTAAAGTTGCTGGAGTATTCTGGTTTTCGAAAACTGCAATAAGGGACAGAGTACTTATAGGATATTTATTATACAAAGCTTAAACTGATAACTTGATCTGTTGACAGTATTATCTTTAAATTTTTTTGAAAATTTACCTCATTTTTAATTTTATTTATTATTCTCTTAAGAATATTAAAATAATGATTGGTGATGACTTCTATCAATTTTAATTTTATCCACACATCATGTAAAATTTCATTTAACAATCACCCCGGTGTTGCTCAGCTTTACTTTATAGATACTTCTTCATTCTTCTCAGTATTTTGAATTTGATTTGAGGTAGGTAGAAGTTATTCAGCTCTTGTTCCTATCTCTTATTCAGGGCATGGTGCAGAGTTTACTTATTTGATGTCTCATTGAAAAAAAAAATCATAAGTTTAATCTCTAATTTTCCTTCTAAAATATGGTTCGTTCTTGGAAGAACCGTGTCCAGCTGGGCACTTGTAACATTTCCTTCTTAACTTATGCTTGTTTATCAGGAAGATCATCTACCACTATTAACTAGCACGCCTTAGATACTTCCTTATTCTTCTCAGTATTTTGAATTTGACTAGTTTTTATGCACGTGCAATGCACGTGGTTAAATATCAAAATAATTTAGTTTTTTATTTTAGGTCAGATTCATTTTGAGATTATAAATATATATGAGCAATGCAGATTGTTAGACAAAGTAGCATATATTTTCGTGAAAATTTAATAGTAAAACGACCAACTATAATCATTATCACAATTGAAATATAAAAATTGTTGATATTTTTTACTAACCTGATACTCGTAATTATGGAATAAATCTTGAGAACGAAATTGGAATTGAGATGGTATTATCCTGCAGGTAAACAAATACGTATCAAAAAATAAAAAACCATAAGAAAATTATATCAAAAAAAGTATTGTTGTACTATAGTTGATTACAATTAGAATTTCTTTTTTTAGGTGATATATAGATAATATGGGCCTTGGTTCATTTAGGAATTCAATAGGGGTGTCATGCGAAACTGGAAGTATGATGAGGCTTAACTGCAAAACTGCACTTGTAAGTTTGGACGGTGCATGAGCGGAGTATGGGTAGGGTCTTTGAGTGATAGAGAGTATTGCATAAGATTGAGAACTTAATTATATATGTTGACATATATGCTAGAGGGGTCCATTTGGAAAATATGGAAGATTTAGAGAGTTTTGTGCAAAATGCACTTAAGAATTCCAAAAAAATTGAATGTGGATGGTCAAATATCTTGATTTTGCATTATATTTTTATTTATTTACTATACCATAGATGGTCGCAAAAAAGTTTATAATTACCATAATAAAAATAATATTTATAGAATACGTCAATTGAATGTTACTTTTGTTGTAATATTT
>JBAKGM010000002.1:13151180-13175569 GCA_037177215.1 Asparagus racemosus | reverse complement strand
GGGCTGGGTGCCGGATAGCCGGCCCGTGCCCGGCCTGGCCCGGGATTTTCGGGCCATACCCGGGCCGAGCCCGGGCCGGCGGGCTTTTTGGACAGACCTACTTATAAGGAAGCACTCAATAGCAATGGAACCACTTTGAAAGAATCAGACGTGGGATCTAGTCACAATACTGAAGAAGAAGCGAGGTATAGGATGCAAATGGGTATTCAGAAAGAAGGACAATGAGCAGTACAATGCCCGTCACATGACCAAGGGGTACGCTCGGAAGGAGGGGATTTACAACAACGAGATATTTTCTCTGGTGACCAAGCATACATCAATTCGGGTGTTGTTGGCAACAGTAGTGGAGCATGACTTGGAGTTGGAGAAGTTTCATGTGAAAAAATATTCTGACATAGAGAGCTGTGGAATGAAGCAGTCAGAAGGATTTGGAGAGGAAGGGAAAGAGAACCACATGTGTGTTCTCAAAGTCACTTTACAGGCTAAAACGATATCCAAGACAGTGGTACAAGCAGTTCGACTCATTTACGCTAGCAACAAGATACAATCAGTGTGAGTATGACAGTTGTGTTTACTTTAGGTACTATGGTGAGGAAGCTTTCAAATGTTTGATGTTTGTATGTAGATGACATGTTAATTGTGGCGAGGTGTAAGTAGGAGATTCAAGGTTGAAGGCTCGATTGAGCACAGAGTTCATCAAGAACGACTTGGGTGAAGCCAAGAAGATCCTAATGAAAGTATGTTAAAAAGGTGATTGAAAGGTTAAACATAGGGAAGATGAAACTGGTGAACATCGTTTATTTGATTATGATTGAAAGTTTTGACTTTGACTAGAAAGACAAATTATAGATAGAATTAAATTTTAATTGGAAGAGGACTAGGATTTAAAAAATTCTAGAAAGCTTCATGAGAAAAGAATTCTATGGAGAGTAGAAATTACACAAGGCAACATGAGAAAGAATCTTATGTGGATTAGAATTGGTCTAGAAAGGAATCCTACATGAACTCAAAATAAGAGAAAAATAAATACCCTTTACACTTGAGAGACTCATTGTAGATGCATCAAGCCAAAGAAAGAAAGAAGAAGAAGAAGAAAGAGTACACTTGTGAGGATTTGCATGAGAAAAATGAGAACTATGATAATCTTTAAAGTTAATAAAGATTTCTGCCCCTTCTCCCATGGATGTAGGCCAATTGCCGAACTACATAAATTTCATCTTATTGCTTTGCAATTGCATGCTAGTTTTCTTAGAGATTATTTTGTCGTATTTGCTAACATTTTTTGACAATGAACTCTAAAAATAAGGTGTTAAATTTCTGATTAATTTCTAACAGAACCTACAGATGATAGAGTGATCTGTATAGAGTTTGTTTTCTTTTAATGTCGTCTCATCTCTCCTTTACCTTTTACACCGTACTGAACAGGTTCGTACGTGTAACTCTCACGCTCTTCCTACTACTCCGAGAAGCCGACACAACAGAAGTGGATCTCATAATAAGTGATAAGCGATAATGACTCATGTCATGATGACCAAACCTAAATTGATACGGCCTTTCCACCTTTCTGCGTCCAAAAACTAAAGGGGAAAAAAAACTCTATCTGATCCTGTTGTCCGCCCATATTTCTCTATCACATGCGCGCCTCTTAATTTCCACGATTAATCAACAAACCCCATTTCGTTTTTCACATCAGTTGATCACACTATCAATTTGGTATTGCCACTATACCTTTGACATTTCGTTTACGCCCACCATAAAACAATATTATAATCAATCCCGTCCTTATATAAAGCCCCTCCAGCTCTCCATTCATTACGAGACAAAAGCCACACTTTGTACACTTAGCTCAATTTGGCCTAACTACCAAGCAAATACAAATAGGGTCACCTCTTATCTTTCATCCTAAATGGCTACCGAGAGATCAGTATCGAGTGGTTTGGAATGGCGGGTGACCGTCCCTGAGGGATCATCGGTGGGACTCGAACCTGAATCGAGCCCACTTAGGAGAGGATGGCTTGGCGCGGTCGAATTGGCAAGCACGATGAGATCGAAAGTGTCAGGGTTCGGAAACATGGTGTGGAGATTGGGAGCTGATGACCCTAGGAAAGTGGTGCACGGATTGAAAGTAGGTCTTGCGCTAGCTCTAGTGTCCCTGTTCTATTATACTAGGCCCTTGTATGATGGAGTCGGAGGTGCTGCTATGTGGGCCGTAATGACTGTAGTTGTAGTGTTTGAGTTCACAGTAGGTAAGCCCATTAGATATCATGAGTTAATTAACAAATTAAATAAGTGGAGTTAAGCTTAAATTGGCTCGTTAACTTTGACAAGAATTAATGTATATTGACAGTTTTTCCCCTTAATGGATATAGGAGGATGCTTGTACAAAGGAATCAACAGAGGCATAGCAACATTTACGGCAGGTGCCCTTGCTATTGGGGTCCACTGGATTGCTAACAAATCAGGAGAAACCTTTGAGCTTATAATCCGCAGTGCCTCTGTGTTTATGTTAGGTATGCAAATTTAAAACTCTTCTTTCCAAAAGTTTCGACCAGTTATGTAGATCAGGCAAACTTAACATTTGTATATAATTTTTTTTGCAGCATCAGCAGCTACCTTCTCTCGATTCATCCCAACAATAAAAATCAAGTTCGACTACGGGATCACCATTTTCATCCTCACCTTCAGTCTGGTTGCGGTATCGGGTTATCGAGTAGACAAGCTCATAGAGTTGGCTGAGCAGAGGCTATCCACAATTGCCATTGGAATTTTTATCTGTTTCTTGGTAGCAATTTTTGCGTTCCCAGTATGGGCAGGCAGTGATCTTCATCTACTCATAACCCGCAACATGGACAAACTCGCTGACTCGTTGGAAGGTATACAAATGCGCTACTTTATATATGTACTAGTATGTTCGCAGTGCACTACTTGAAAATTCACACATGTAATGCATATGTAGGTCGTAAAGATGAGAATTATATCTTTGTGTCATACTTTACTTTCCAGTTAATAATCTCTTTCAAATATTCGGATTTAGATCCTCGATCAATTGTCACTTTTGACGGCATAGAAATCACTGTCTCAATAACAATCCGTAATTTATATTTTGATGGTTGTGATTTATTTTCAATATAACTAATGTCATACTCCCTCGTGCGTTGCTAAATTTTTCATTTTCAAACTCAGAAGAGTCATAAAACGTTCATTGTATGATGGATGAACGTGATCGAGTGATCTTTGCACCGTCTAGTTTTAGCGGGGAGGAACGAAATCCTCTGTATTTCTCCCTCTTAATTAAATGATTCTTGATATGTATGCACATTTTCTCTGCGAATACTTTAACTCAGTATTTTCCTTTAATTTCATTTATTGATGAAATAATTTTAAATTAATATATTTAAGTCCCATGGTGTCAACTAATTATAACTCTTTTGATGAACATATATCACAGGCTCTGTGGATGATTACTTCTCTAATGATCAAACTAGTGAAAAGAAGGAAGCTCCATCAAAGAAATCACAAGGATACAAATGTGTTCTTAATTCAAAAGCATCTGAGGATTCTCTGGTACCTAACTGTTAGCTTGCAGTACACAAGAATTAACTAGTAAAATTAATCCAAGTTATTTATCCATTGCTTGAAATTATGTGATCCACAGGCTAATTTATCAAAATGGGAGCCTCCTCACGGCCGCTTCAGTTTCCGGCATCCATGGAACCAATACCAAAATATAGGCGCAGCTATGCGTTACTGTGCTTATTGTATTGAAGCTTTGAACGGGTGTATAAACTCAGAAATCCAGGTAAATCCTGAACATTATGATATTAGTGTGATCCAAATTTTGTTAATTTAATATATTTTTTAGTTTTTAATCTAATAATTTAAACTTTTGATTATGTAAAATGATTTTATCACTCTACCATCTTAGTTTAATATAAATAATGGGAACCCTCAAATTTTCATAACAACAGATAGAAAAGAATTTTGTATTCAAGATCTCTTGATCAAAAGAGATTGTCTAGCATGCATCCAAACCTACTTTTTGTCGAAAAAGCTATAGTTTATTAGATTTTGAATTTATAATAACATATGCTAAGCTAACATAATTCTTAAAACGGTACACACAAAGACAAACATCTTGTGGTTTTCTGCTTAGACTATAAATATGCAATGTTAACTTGAAATTTAATTATTTTGTTTAACAGACTCCTGAGTTCACAAAAAAGCAACTAAGTGATATCTGCATCAAATTGAGCTCAGACTGCTCAAAAGTCTTGAAGGACTCATCAAACTCCATCAAGTCTATGCAGAGGTCTGGCAGCATAGATTTCTTAGTCGAAGACATGAATAATGCAGTGCAAGAGCTTCACGATCGCCTAACAGAACTACAGACAGATGATATGTCGCTAAGGGAAGTGCTCCCTCTCATCACCGCTGCATCACTCCTGATCGAAATTGTGAAAAGGGTTGAGGGGGTAGTTGATGCAGTTGATAAGCTGGCGACTGCATCAAGTTTCAAGAATGCGAATGATGAGAAACCAGAGAAGACTGAGGTTGTCGCTGTGGAGCCAGTCAAAGAACTTTGTTAAAGATAGTTTTTTTCTTCACACAACCAGTGATGTGTATATAGAATATATTTGTTCAATATTACGTATCAATAAAAAGAGAAATCTTTCAATCTTGATATGATATCAGAATTTACAGTTCCAAACCTAGAAAACATCTCAAATTCCTAAAATCCGTAGAAGATCAATTTCAACTTCACCACGTCTATGTTGCTAGTCAAGTTTGTAAGATATCCTTTCTTTTACTGAGTATTAAGCCAAAAAAGGAAGGAATATCATTGGTAAATCTTATTATTTTGCATTGATCCTACTGAAACCGGTGCGAAAATGTGCTCGGATCTCTCAACTAGATCTACTCCATCAATGAGGGAGCCAAATGATCACCTTTGCAAGAGGGAAACACACAAGAAGAGCAAGAGAAACCATAGCAATATGGCAGAAATATTGTAAATTAGATTCAAAGACGAGGATTACGTTGTTTGACAATTGCCTACGTCTACAGAGAAATATTTGAGTCTATTTTATTTCAAGACATTAGAAAGATATGGTCTCTCTTGAATTCCTCAAACCATCACAAGAAATCCTCATCTCAATCTCAGAAGAGTTCCTCATAAACGTTAGGATATTCTCTCCTTTCTTTGTTCACAATAACTCTATACAATTTGCAGCTTTTCTTTTGGCTATGCCTAATCCTAGACCTGAAAGACTACTCGTACTTATAGGGTTTTACCTATAATACGAATGAACCTAGAATTCTCATTCAAATAGTATCCGACCAGGGCAGCCGACTGCCGGAACTCCTGGTCGGTTGACCGCTGGGTCAAACATTAGTTCCTCTATCTCCTGCTCTACGATCTACTGCTTCCTGTTGACTTTTAAGTTAAAATACAAGGCTAAACCTCAGCAAATTCAAGAGTCTCATCCATCATAACCACATTTAGTGGATATCATGTCATATGATACATACTTTCTCATATAAAGATAGTGTTTTGGTTCTCTGTGTCCTCCTTTGTACTACGTGTACTATCTTAGAATGTTTCTTTAGTGGAGAAGAAAGCATGCAAGAGGTTCTAGTGCAAAAATTAGGTAAAGAAACTAAAAGGTAAGTGCATCAGCCATCAATATATCAAAATTTTATTTTTTTTGTCTGCAAAGAAAGGATATTATATATGTGATTCATGAAGATCTTTAACTGATTCCTGAATCAGAAATCAGTTGTAGGTGCAGAATATCTGGATGGCAACGTTTTGTTTGTGCATATATGTTATTTTTTTTGTTGTGGACCAACCCTTTGTCCTTTGGTAGTACGGTAGTGGAATGTGGACGAAAAGTCTGCAGCCATCAGTTTAGACTTTAATTGTAAAGAGAGAGACTAGAGTGTAGTGGGAAGGAAATAGACTAGATTGAGAGAGACACCTAGTTGAGTGCGAATCAGATTCCAATTACCTAGGCACATAGTTCACTATCACAGAGAAAAATGGTAAATTTGTTTATAAAATCTTAGGCAGTTTTCTTTTATAATTTTTATGGTTTAGATCTTGATCTTTCTCTGAATGTTGAGAGAGTTGAGGCTTTGTATAAATGTGCTCTAAATTGTATGATACAGATCTGTACTTGATGACTCAAGCTGAACCACAAAATCTGTCACGCTCTAATTATCGACTTTTCAGTGGAGAAAGCATAAAATTTGGAGCTTTTATCCAACAATCTACACGCATGAGCGCATTTTCAGATTTTATATTTAATGTTGCAATAGTAGAGTTATCTTCTGAGTTGTATAAATACTTATATATTACGACAAGTTTAGTCAAGTCATTTGAATAGAAGAAAAATTATTTTAGCGACTTCCTCTTCACTCTTCTCTTGTTTGTATGAGTTTGTGAGAGTGCTCATCACCTTCAAACAAAATGGTATCAAAGGTAGTTGTTAAGATGGCATCAAAGGGAGCATGTCTATCTCTTTCCAATAACTACAATTACTCACCAAAGAAAACTATGGGAATTGAGCAATGAGAATGAAGGTTATACAGTTGCTGCATCCAGAAGGAGGCTTTGGAGAAGGAAAGAAGGAAAAAAAAAAGATCTATGTGCTCTCCCTATTATCTATTAAGTCTTGGGTGATGACGTGTTCAAGAAGATTGTCATTGACACCACATTTAAACAAGCATGAAAGATGCTTTGCAACTCTATCATGGGAGCTGAGAAAGTAAAGAAAGTTCGAATTCAAGCTCTAAAGATTAAGTTTGAATCACTTCTTATGCAAAAAAGTGAATCTATTTCATATTACTTTATAAGAAATTTTTGCTCCAGTGAATCAAATAAAGAGGCTTGAAGAAACTATGTAAGATGTTTGTATACTTGAGAAGATTATTCTTCAACACAAGATTGAATCATGTTGTGGTAGCAATTAAAGAATCTATTGACTTGGAAACATGACTGTTGATGAATTAAATGCGTCGTTGAGAGCCTATAAAGAGAGGACAAACAGTGACAAGAAAGAGCAAAACATATATTAAACACAAAGACAATTTTAATGTCCAAATATATGCTTCCTTGAGAGGTTGATGTCGGACAAGAAAGAGGAAGAGACAAACAATATTCAAAATTAAACATAGAAATCAAATTAGAGGTCATAGAAGAGCAAGGGTATAAGGCAACTATGAAAGATACAACGAGAGAAGAAATGAGAAGTCTTAAGTTGAATGCTAGTCCTGTAATAAGCTTTGGCCATTATTCTTTTATTTTTTTTAATACAAGGTCGAATTAGGAACCTGGAGATGTTAATAGCGTTACCACTGCCTTTCCAAATCACCGGCATTACCTGTGGTGGATAGCTTAGTTATTATTCTTGAGAGTGTCAAATCAAGAAGGTAGAATAAGAGACAAATTAGTAGAGCAAAAGAAAGATGACACTGAGTAGTCCTTGTTTTATCATTGCATGAGGAGCCTATGGGTGAGAAGAGAATGCGGTAGATATCTTGACAATGGAGCTAGCAAACGTATTGAGGGAGGGGGCAATAGAAGCAAGTTCGTGGAGCTTGATGTAAACACAAATAATTTTGTACACTTTGGAGACAACACAAAGATGAAGATTAAAGGTGAAGGTCCAATATTACTTGAGATGAGAGCTGAAAGTCATAAAGTTCTTTGCGATACCTATTACATTCCAAAATTAAAATGACGACCAAGCTATACACCAATTATAATTTCATACGGAAAATTGTATGCTTTGACTAAAATGATAGCATTTTGGCTAAAGTTGATTGAGATTATATATAGGAGGGAACAAAAAAGGATTTACTATTTTAGTAGAGCTAGACTACTGCTAATAGTATCTAACATGTGGATACTATTAATCCAATTCTTAAATTTATAATCTGAAAATAAAAATTCATACCGGTAGATGTGGTCTACTACATATAAACTACTTAGAACAGAAATTTCAAAGGATTTTGATGTGTTTTGAATCATGTATCAAGGGGTGAAAATTTAAGCAACTTAATAAAAAGTTTTAATATGGTGATTTTGACAGATACATAGGTTAATGATGTTGAAATCCTTTAAAAGTTTATTTCTAAATAGTTTCACGTGTACAAGATCACACCTACTAGTTTGGATGTTTATTTTCAGATTCCAAATATTAAAACTGGGATCATAGCACCTGCATGTCAGATGCTATTAATAATAGTCTAGCTCAACTCATGATGATTTATGAAAAAGAAAGAGACTTTGAATGGGTATGTGCTACTTTAATTGGAGCTGTATAAAAAGACTAATTTCTTGTATTTTACCTATTAAAAGCTTGCAGCCTAAAAAGCAAAAGCTTTATGGGCTTACCGACGATCCCTTTATTTTGAATATTTGCTCAAGATATTTGTATTTGATTGGGTTTTTAAGTGGGACTTTATTTCTTTGACGATATCTTTAGGCCTAATAGGGCTTCATTGTTTTTTGTCGTATTTCTTTGTGGGTTAGGCTACTCTTAAGGGCTACAACAGAAAAGTATTCTACGACAGAAAACTAAAACCAATCTGGATCCCAGTCTTCAGGTTTCCACCCATTACAAAATAAATACTAATAAACAAAATCATGAGATGGGCTTCTATAAAAAACAATGTCCTTGAAACATGCTTTTTTCCACATTGTAGGCCCCAACTCACTTTGTTTCCATTTCTTTGTTGCCAACCAAGCAATAAAGAACGAAATTAGAATAAGAAATAGGTTTCTTAAATCATGTTTTCTTTACTTATGGCGTGACAAACAGCTCCTTAATATAATCTCGTCATTTTAGATAGACCCCTTTTGTTATTTTTTAAAATTTATTTTGAAATCCCTTTTTCAATGGAAAGAGTATTTTAGTGACTCAGGGCCCGTTTGGATGAACAAAATTGTTTGAAGTAAAAAATAGATTAAAAAATAGCTTTTAAAACTATGAAGCAGGAAGTAGCATGAGTAGTACTTCTTTTGTTTGTTTAATGCATTTTTGAAAATAGTTGAGATGATACTTCTTTTTCTTCATTTACTTTTTTTTGTTTAGATAGCAATTGAAATATTATTAGGACATAAATTATACATGTAATGACAGCTCTATTTGGATTTTCAGTAAATTATAAGATGTATTTGGTATATACATCATAAAGAAAAAAAATTCGCCGTGATATATATCAACATGACGAACATTTGAACATTGTTTTCATTAAAAAAAAAATCTGATGGACTCTACGATAAATTTTGTCCATGATAAACATCAGAATCATATATAACTAGAAGACTGATTCTAATGTATGCATTTTTGTTATTGTATCCGTTGTATATAGCAGCACAAATGATTGCATGAACATTTTCTCTGAACATGCCTTGCTTCAAGCGATTTTCACTATTTATCATTAAGATATCACCGAACAACTTTTAAAAAAAAAAAAAAAGAAAAGAAAAAAAAAGAGAAAAGATATCATTGAATAGAATTATTGTACAAGGAAAACTAATCATATCCATGTTTTCGGTGTACCCAATCTTTCATGTCAGTTGTTTTGGATACAAAAGGAGCGGAAAATTTTTTAGGAAATAGTAGTGCCACGATAGAGCCACTGCAGCATTAAGGACAGTAGTGGAAGTAACTTTTTCAGAGAAACAAACATCCTTTTTTGTTTAGAGGTGGCTAAAGTAGTCTTTACTTCTTTTACTTTAGCTACTTCAGAACCACTTCCAAGCAAACAAATGGGCCCTAAGATAGACTTTAATATTTGAAATGATATGCAATGTTGGTTAATATTTAGATTTAGATTGGATTTAGTCTTAAATGATATTTTGTTTTTACCAAAATCAATTTAAATTCCTAATAATTTACAATTTTTTTTTACATTTCTTTAAATATTTTTATGTCAACAGCAAGGTCACGATAGGGGGTGATTATCGTGCATTTTCATACCCCTATTTCAAATAAGTTTCATGCATATATCTGATTAATATTATGTTTTTATCTTGTTTTGTAGGAAAACTGAAGAGAATAAATAAAAGCTAAAATGAAGATATCTTAAGTCTAATTGCAGCTCAATGAATCTAAAGTAAAGCCTAAGAAAAATCAGAGCAAAAATAACCACGATAGTTCATCGCTAGAGGTGCTATAACGTGTTTCAAGAGAAAGTGCATTGAATAATTTTATTTAATCCATCTGAGAATTATATAAAATCATCTGTCTTTCAATTACGAATCCAACAAATAAATTTTGAGTCAAATCTGAGTTGTAAAACTTAAGATATGGCCATTTTAGCGAATCAGTGGTAGAACCGTAAATATCCTAAAATTCCGTATAGAATTTTCTAGCTTGCAACCTACGGGCAAAAATTGTTTCTTGGCGGCCAAGTTTGGTCCAAGGACTCATATTAGTTTATGTAATTTATAAATAGGGGTAGAGAGTGAGGGTGAGAGATGTGAAAATTTTTGTAAATCCTCTTCTAAATAATATGAAGGCGCCTCTTTAGAGAAGCCCTTCCAAATATTGTAAACTCTTATTTTGCAATAAAAATGTAAAAATTCTCTTTTTTATTTTATTTTTCTCCTGGAGACTCTAAGAAATTTGGGTTTACGCAAGGAACCAACGCCATGCAATGTGAGCTTTTAGTTTTTTAATTTTCTTATTTAATTAGAATTGCATGGTTAGGAATTGGTTTAGGTTTATTTAATTCATGTTTTACTTTGATTATTTAATTTTCATACTTCTTTAGTTTTTCTTGCTTAATTTAGGAGTATATTTATTTTTGTATTTAAATAGTTAGTTTATTTTCTTGCTTTTTATTTGTTTTTTTAGTTAGAATCTTTTCTTGTCTTTTTATTTATGCTTTCTATATTTGCCCATAATTTAGGATTTAATAAAAATATATGGTTAAATTTCTTAGGACAATTAGGTTAAGAGGAAACTAGTGTAACTTATTTATTGGAATTAGAGTTTTTCTCTTTGATGCATTAATTTTATTTATGTATAGATTAATCAGTCAAAATAATAGTTGATAGAATATTCTAATTTGATAGATTATATTTTTCTTAAGTGGTTTGATAATCTATGCTTATTAGTATTCTAGGATTATTATTTTCAATTGATTATCTATGCAAAACTTTCAAGTTTATTTTTAGAATCTACCTTGATAATCTACGCTTTCTTCAATTAGATTGACAGGTTATGCCTAAAAATGAATTAAAAAAATTAATTTCTAGATCTAATAAATAGTTATCTAGTGTAATTTATCCTAATTTTCTAATTTAATTCTCTTGCACTTTCTCTCTTTTAGTCCCTAGTTTTGTTAGTTCATCTTTTCTTTCTTTTTCTAATATTTTTAGTTTTTCCATTTTCTTTCTATTTCTTTTACATCTCCATTTTTTCCCTACTTCTTATTTTTCTTTTCATTTCTTCCTTTTATTTTTCCATTTTCTCTTTTTATTTGCATTTGTATTCTCTCCTCTCTCCCTCTTTCTAGTTCTATTTTCTTTTCTTTATCAAAAACCAAAACCCCCTTTTCAACACATTTTTATATAACCTCTTTTCAAATAATTTTCAAGAAGAAAATTTTCAGTTTAAAAATTTTAATGAACCCCTCTATGTGGTTCAACATTTGTTTGTACTATAACTTGGTTGTATACTTAAAACACACACACTTTCTCACACAATATGTTTTTTGCCGTCTTTGCTGGGAAGGGAGTTATTATTTATTTATTTTGAAATTCTCCTTTTTGAAATTCTTTGATTTGTTTGTTGAGTTGTATAGGATTCAAAACTTAGATTGAAGCTAATTTGGAAGAGAAGGTCAAACTTTGCTTTCATCAAGGGAGGTAAATTTTCTTCACTTTCACTTTTCAATTCTTAGTTAGATTCCTACAATTTAGCAGTTTAAGTTAATAAAACAACAAAAACAAAAATTTTCTTTTTGTTGACCATAATAAAATTCACAATAAACTTTAAATAATTATTAAATAAGATAAGAAAAAATCAAACCAAAAATTCACTTTTATTTTATCTACCTTAAATAAAAAAAAGTTTAGAAACAATTTGCTTTAGGTATCCACTTATAGATTGCTTTTATTTTCGTAGGGTTACATTTGCATATAATTAGTAGGAATCGCCAAAGTGATATTGTGCATTTTGATTTGTGCACACACTTAAAAAACATCCTTCACCCCTCAATGCCTTGATGTAACCCTCATCCTCCGGTGCCCATCACTTGCATGGAGACCGAGATCAAGTGGCTCAGGAAGGAGTTGATCCTGACCACTGGTGGTCCAAAAGAGGAGAACAAGATCCTCTACCAACTAGTGGATGAGCTGTTGAGGAAGAAGATCAACCTTAAGAGGATCATCGAGAGCCAGTCGAAGGCATGGCGTGAGGTAGACAAGGAGAGGTCCTAGTAGCAATTTGAGTGTTAGGGCTTGCGAAGGACTGTTTGGAGGCTTCAATGACGCCTCCAAAAGGATCCTTGGAGCTTCACAAGCGAAGACTTGGAGAATGACTAATTGGCTCTTCCTATTGGGGCATGCCCCGCATCTCTTCTTTTTCTTCTTCTTTTTTTCCTTTTGTTCTTTGCGCCTCTTGTAGCCCGTAGAACAAAAGTAATTGTAAGAAGGACCTCCATTAATGAAAAGTATAGTTTGCTTAAGATTGTCTCTCTTTTGTGTGGCTCGATACCGAATGGTTTTCTTCGTCCATGTAACTTTTAGTTTTCCTGAGTGCACTGAATGTGCCTTTTCTAACCATTAGACATCGCACGCCTGTGCTTGCGGGCTTTTCAAGGCTTAGAATTGCCTAAGTTGTATCAAGAGTTAGTTGTGTTTTGCAATCTAAGAAGAGAGACTCTTTAGGTCGAGCTAGTAGTGGTGCAGTCTGAGTGGAAGTATTTGTTCGCATTACCCTCATTTTAATTTCCCACTTAATCACATCTTAGGTACCACGATCATGCCATCTGGCAATCACTGGTTAGACCTTCTTTTCTATAAGGAGGAGATAAGTGATAGCTACTTGTTAAGTGCAACCTTCTTCTTTGCTCTCCTACTTCTTTGTCTCTACTTATTCGAGTGCCTTTAAGGATGTTTAGCATCGGTGCCGGACCTTCTAAATGCCCTTGATGATTGCCAGCACCTGAGGCATTGTTTGTGACTATTCCGGTAGAGAATATATTGTGGGAGAAAGTTCAAGACTTGGGAGCCTTTGTGCTATTTCGAAGAAGCTCTAGGATGAGTATGAGATCCTCTCGGACAACAACAAGCACCTGCTTCATAATGTGAACAAGGAAGAGCACGAAGCATAGGATATCAAGTATGGGGTCGACGACATGGTCACCACCATCAAAGCATTATAAGTGCCACAACAAGTGCTTGGGTGGAAGCTTTGGTGACATCTCCTATGCTTGGGTGGAAGCATAGGATATCAAGTATGGTGAGGAGTAGCTGCAGCGACGGCGGCCCTCGCTGTTCTTTTGATCCTTTCATTATCTTAGTCACCTTTGTTTCAGGTTCTTTAGTATTGTAATTAGCTCAGATTACAATAGAAGAATAAAAATAAAACTTTATATTTTCCTACAGAGGGTTCTTTTCTGTGTGCCGACGGAGTGTCGATCTTGTACTCTATTGACGCACTGACTAAGACGACAAGTCTTTTGCTGAGGATGAGAGCTTAGTTGTTTGGAAGATAGCTCAGATTTCTCTTGACACTTTCACTCAATTGGATCGCAAATACGATAATAGGAATCCTTTTCTATGTGTGAGTTTGATCTCTCTATGATCTTCTTCGATCTTCCTTAGCTACTTCAAAATAAGTAATCTCCCCTCCTTTTATATGCTAAAAGAGAGAGAGTTAATAGCTCTTAATTGTGGATTAAGTAGACATTAAAGTAGGAGATAATGGGGGGGTGGTTATTCCTTAAAAATATCCTTCAAAATAGCTATTTGGCGAACTTCACAGACTTAATGAAGTTCACTGAAGGCGTGGGGCATATGTCACTGAGGTCATGGGCGAGGCTCGCTATGGAGGTGAGCGAGTCTTCTTCAGAAGTGGATGACTTGGTCCTCTTGAGTTGGTGTGGGCAGAGTTCGTTGGCTAGTGAACTCGGCCTAAGCCATGTTTTGGGAGTCAACTCGCTTTCGATTTGGTCGAGTTGAGTCAATATGGGCTATTTGGCAAGGTTTGCTTCAATTGTCAAGCAACCTTCTTAGGCCCATTTGAAGTGTTTAACCCATGAGCATTCACTTCTTAGATCCAAGCTGATCATTGGCCTACGTAGAAATATATTTTAACCATCTACAAGATCCCCCCAAAGTTTTCAAGATCCTGCATTTCGATTTGTAGGAAGGATTAAAATATTTTGGGTAAATAGCCAGAGATGTACCACTGAACGTGGCTTGAATTTTCTTATTTAGGTTGAAACTTGTCTTCACTTGCCTACTTGGTTACCAGAGGTGTACTGTTGAACGTAGCTTCCTTACCTGTAGACTTGTATCGAAGGCTCAATGATACTTGTATTCACCCAACTCCATGTTTGGAACGAAATTCACCTTTTCTGTTGTTGAGGCGATGTTGAGAAATCAGTGAAGTTCCACTGATTCTAGGTATGAGCAAAGCTCGCTCAATTTTGGGCTACTGGGTGATGTTCGTCGATTAGCGACATTTGCTAGCCGGTAGGACTCAATTTATTTTGAGTTATATTAGTGAAGTTCGTCGGTTGGTGACGTTCGCTGGCTGGCGAAGTTTGTTGAAATTCGCCTTTGGATTTGCATTATGATCTGCAGCTGAGATCTCTTGATTGGAGATTTTACGAGATCCACTATAGATTTGATCGAGTTTTAGGCTAAGATTTAGCCTCTTTGTCTGGTCTAATCAAATCTCAAAATATGTGATTTTCTCGGGAGTTAGGATTTCAAAGAGGCTATAAATAGTAGCCATCCCCTTCCATTCTCACCATCTTCATCTCTTCTTCTTCTTCTCCATGTCTTAGTCTCCATCACCTTGATCGGAGATGCTCCTTGATAGAGGAGCTGAAATACAACAGCTCTAACAAGAGCTTGCCCAAGTGAAGAGCAATCAAGTGGACGAAATCTACATACTTCGATGTCTGGCGGAGTTGGTGTCAGCTGAAAAGTCGATGCTCGAGCAGATCATCAAGAACCAGTTGATAGCTTGGGGCGAGTTGAATCTCGATAGAGACACATGGAGCTTCGTGTGCTGAGCTCTGCGTAAGACCTTTCGACGTCTAAAATGGCGCTTGAAGAAGGATCCTTGGATCTCCACGAGTGAAGACTGTAACAGTAACTAGGTATCACAAACGTCAAATTTTGATGTAAGAACATGCTTCTTCCTGTTGATATGCCTCACTTAGAGGAATAGGGGCTATCCTTATCTTCATGGGGAAACATTTAGTTCCCTGAGTTTTGTAACGTTAGAGGAACAAGGGCTATAGCTTGGTGTAGCTCGTGTCTGTTCCTCAATCGTCACATTACTCATATCTTAGGAATATAGGGCAGTAGCAAATAGCAACAAGTACCCATCATCCTTATAATTGGATAGTCTGAATGTGGCCTTTATGTAGTAGAGTCTTCGATCAATGAAAATGAACTTTTCTGTCTCTTGAAATTGTCCTTCTTTTATGTGCTTGATCTGTGCGTAGTTTACTTCTGTAGCGAACTTGAACTCTACATGGCTCGAACTCTACATAGAGTTGTTGCATTGGAAGTGAAGCTCAGGCTTCCTTGTGTTGGCGAAAGTCTATTTGAAGTTCACCAGGTGAAGTCTCAAACAAATTGACCTGGAGTTTACTCAATTTGAAGACTAAGTGAAATTTGCTTAGTCGTTTTGACAAGGTTCACTATATAAGGCCTCACACAAATTGAGTTATGACTTTTCTCAATTTGGAGAGTTAGTGAAATTGATTATGATGTTTTGGCGAGGTTTGCCTTCATACCCTATTGAATGGGGCAAAGTTTGTTTGCTTGAGAAATAGTTATATGGACGGAGCTCAGTAAGTCAGTTTAGGCAAGGCTCAGTAAGTCGGTTAGGCAAGGCTCAGCCTAAGGATTTAAAATTTGAATCCTTGATTTGTGCATCTGTAATTGCAGCAAAGTTCATTCAGAAAGAGATTCCTAGCAAAATTCAAGACTAGAATCTTTGGCGAAGCTAGGTAGCGAGATCTTCGGCAGATTTCGATAGCAAGATACTCGACGAAGTTCAAGGTGAAGAATCTTCAGCAAAGTTCGGGGCTGGTCTATAAATAGACCGTTTGCCTCCTTCTTCTTCACTTTGATTTCAAAAACTCTTTACTTTTCTTCGAGCCCTAGCTTTCTCAGAATCCCCAAAGTTCATTATCAATGGCCCCTCGTCGTGCTATCTCTACAGGAAGAGGCTTTGCTCGAGGAGCTCGTCGGCCAAGAGCTAAAGAGGCATCGGTGCAGTTGGAAATGGCCATGGGCAAGCTTCGAACCCATTAATGGCGATCTTCAGATCACCCTATTCTCAGCCCATTGGGCTTTAAACAGTGCCTCAAAGCACTTAAAATACTTGATCCGCTACTAAAGGTGAGATCTTTGAGAGCAACCATGGTCTTTCCGATGAGCTTCCATCACTGGCGACGAAGCTTAGTTAGCAGTCATTAATGGTGCTTATGTGATGAGCTTCACTTTTCAGGCGGAGCTTGTTATTGTTATCCTTTTGGGCTTCTACAGCAGACTTCATTTGAGTGAAGTTCGTTGTTCTGCTTCTATGATCTTCACTAGAGTGATGTTCGCCAATTTGGGTGACCTTCGCTCGAGTGAGATTCGCCTGTCTGAATTGGGTGGAGTTTCGCCAATTCGAATATATGAGTGAAGTTCACTATTTTTGTTGAACTTTGTTTCATCTTGTCAACACTTAGTTAATAAACATAGTCTTCACTTATGAGCGAGGTTTGCCTTTTGATGAACTTCACTTTTGAGTATGACGACTTAATTTGATCTTCGTCTACTAACTCGTTTGTTATTTTTGTGTAGTTGCTTATTCGAAAGCTCCTGTGGATCATCGTACCCACTATAGTCATGATGGAACCCACGACCCTGAGGTGGCATATGCTTTTTAATGGGAATGTCCCTCTATTCCTTGAAGACAGTAGCCAAGAGAGGATCGAGACTATCTGTTCAGGAAGTTATAGAACTTTACGGGAAATAATCACTGACACCAAGTTCCTAGTTCCCAATGAAGACGTATCAGTGAACCCGTATTTTCTCTTTAGAGACAATATTCCTTGTGGCAATTCTCTTTTTCACTGGGGAGAAGAGTATTGGTACTACACTCAGGCGGATCGTTGATTTGCTTTACTAGCGATAGAGCGTCAAGTTTCCTTCCTATTTTTGTAGCACCTCGTCGTGCCCCGTCTCATGCGCTATAATCTCACTAATAGAGAAGATAGCGTTAAGATAGGCTCCTTGAAGCATGGAGGTGGTTTTCATCAAGATGGACTCTACGGAGTCAACATCATAGACTTGCGTCCAGGCTTTGTAAATGAGGACGCTCCTGCTAATGAAGTTGCTGTTGTCCCAAATACCTTTGGGACTGAGCTTGCCAGGACTGAAGCTCAGTATCCTGATAGGGATGCCAGGTTCCCTAGCTGGATTAAATCAACGGATACCCAGTGGTGGACCCGTTTGGTGGACTTCTTTCTCGTCACCTTTGAGAAGAGATTACAAAGTATGGGGCTCTATGGTACAGTGAGAGCTTTAAAGTATGGCGCTGAGATTGTGCGCCCATACTGTACGACATTCTAGAGCTGTACAATGCTAATAGCAATGCCTTCTTCACTCCGACAAGAGAGATCGGGATTGCTTTGCACGAGATGTTCGAAGTGTCTCATTTGCCAGAGGGGATCATCCGTATGAGGAGTGTTTTCCTACTAACGAGGAGTTGAACACTCAGTCATGTGTTGCCCATATTGTGGAGGCATTTCAGGAACTGGTCTGCCACTTCCTCATCTGTCAGAGGACTACCATGAACGTTGGGCATGATTCTACCGTCCCTCATGTTTCTTGGGCTGAATACATATTTCCCAATGTTAGCAAGAAGGGAAATGTAGGTTCGATCCCTCTAGCTATAGACGCCGAGATTGAGACTCACATCTTTAAAGATAGTTTTGTATTACATACTACCGAATCAGACGTGTGTGGGTTCCATGCTGGTGACGAGTTTGAGAGTTTCCATCACGAAGCAAAGGAGCCGATATCTGAGTTGGCATTGCTTGCGGGGTTTTCTCAATTTGGCTGAAGGGTTGCGTCGTGCTATCTTGACCGAAGGATCGTATCTCCATCAAAGTGTTGTACCCTACCGTGTTGCTTGCACCTCGATATAACTTAGCTCTCCTACCGGCAATGGTTAGCTGCATCCACCATGGCCTATGGGAGTTGGCCATGGAATACTTGAAACAAGAAGACCGTTGTCTGACAAAATCAAGTGCCCAATCCTAGAGTGGTGTTATCATATATGCATCTGGTGATATGGTTTACTCAACATTGCTCTCCACTGATTTCTGTTGCTACACTTGGTCGAGCGAATGTTGCCTTGCTTCAGAGGTATGAATGTTCGAAGTGGGTAATCAAATACCTTGTCGTGGTCCAGAAGCTTCTTTAGAATAAGGATCATTATCACCTTTACTGCTATTTCCCCTTGATTGATGATGTAGACACTGGGGACGAGTTTGAAGATAGTATGAGTAGCAAGCACTTCACCTACTTACCAAGTGGGTGCTTCAACTTGTTGGTGAACATTCGATGAGGTCGCCTCATAGCCAAGTTGAATGGGACTGAGTTTTACATCGAACTGTACTTACCCTACCGATTTGCTTGCTAGTTTGGTTATGATCAGCTGTACGTTGGGAATCTGAACCCCAGATTGCTGCTTACATGGCATTTGATAGATGGGGCTCGTGCTTGGTACCATTTTGTTGCTGGGATCATAGGAGCTAGATTCTCACTTCCTCATCACATGCCCAACTGTTACATAACGTTGGGGTTTTATAAATGGTACAACAAAGTAAGTGCTCCTCATCCCAACTTTTAGGTGAACAAGACTAGCTTGTTTTGGATTAGTCAGAGGTATAAGGAGCTTTCCAAGAAGGGTTTGAAGAGTAGAGCTCCTGGACTCCAAGAATTTCTAGCAGAAGGTGTGTTGGATGAAGATTGGTAAGTGCCAGGTGAACACCCTGCATCTCAAAGGTAGGTTGGTATCAACATCCAGGAACTGACTGAACCTCAAAGGCAAGTTGCTATCAATATCCAGGAACCCACTAAACCTGCACTTCACCAAGGAGTACCTGGTAGAGGGTGAGGCAACAAAGGAAAGAGGCCGTTACATGCTCCTCCTCCTCTGCCACCTTCAAAAAAGCAACATTTGACGTCACTTGAGCTTGAACCTAATCCTAGAGACTCTTCAAGGGTTAGAGAGGAGTCTCCTGTGGTCCCAACACAAGAACCTAGGGTTGGCTCTTCAGGTGATTTCTATTTATATATTTGCACCGTTTGTCGTGAAGTGCCTTTAGCTGATGTGCGTTTCTTGTGTGCAGGTAAAGAACCCATTCCTCTAGACGATGATGACGAGCAAGTGGATTATGGGCATGACAACATTAACGCCTATTTGACTGAGCCTGATGATATAGGTTTTGATGGTGATATTGGTGGCTCTTCGTATATGCCAGGTATTGTTTTTCTTTAGTCAGTTTTGTGTGGTTACTTCATTTTAATAACTGACATTTCGTCTGTCTCTTTAACAGATGATGAACTCAACTTTAAAGCCATGGGTGGAGTAGTCCTTGCGTTGTTTCCTACTGGCAGCCACTTTAAGTATGTTATTGATTTTGAGGGCCCTTACGGTGTTTTGGAGTCTGCTCCTACTATTGATACGATTGTTGCTCCTACACCAACACTCGTTTCATTAGTGTAGTGGAGGTTGATCATTCACAGATCTTCGGATGATGATGACGACACTTCAGTTTCTTTGATACTAGCAGGGGTTGGAAGGGTAGCGCTACCAAGTCCTAAGCCTCGTTCTGATGAGGGTCCGAGCATGGCTGCAGCTGCTTTTGATGAGCCAAAGGTCTCATCCACAGGTATTGAAGTTGTGCCTATGGATTTGCCGATGACCACGGCAATGGTTGTGAGGACTGCCGTCTCGTCTACCATGGTGACGCCTACAACATTGTCCACTGTAGATGTTTCGAATATCTTGGTTACCCTCGCACCATTCCTTATGGTGGGCAATGAACGGATTCAAGTCTTGCCAACTATCTCTCTGACTACCATGAAGGCAATGGTGGTCTCCACAAGAGCAGGCTCTTCGTGTCCCTTTGAGGTTCCTCAATCTCCTGATGCTGAAGATTTAATCGAGATGGAGATAAAGATCTTGACGGAGTGTCTAGTGAGATCAACCAGAGTGTTCCGACTACCTTGAATTTGTAGAGAGGCTTGTCTGTTCGCACTTTTAAAATTGATGAGAGATCAGCTTGGTCTTTTATCGTCAGTTGCGGCTCTTCTCGCACTGAACCCTTCAAGATGGTGATTGACAAAGCTGAGCTTTATTTTTGGGAGTTACAGGAGCTTCGTACAGTTGATCTTGATAGTATTACTGAGATTAAGTTCCGTCGTCTCTTGGCAACTCACCATAAGGCTAGAGAGTCTGCTCATGCAGAAATGAAGCAGATCAATGTAAAAGTTCAAGATTTGAACGATAGCATTGCATCAGCTGACGATCACCAAGCAGAGCATCAAGGTGCTATCCAGGAGAAAGACGCAACAATCAACGAGGCTAAGGCAACCGTTGTTGCAGCTCAAATGCATCTCGAAGCAGCTCGTCATTAAAAGGAGGAGCTCGAACTTAACCTGGTTGAGTTGACTAAGAAGTGGGATTCTCAGGTTGTAGAACTTCAGGCTGAAATGAAGAAGCTCTCAGTCATTAGATCTCAAGCCGCCCCCATCAATCCCAGAGTTTTGAGGGAACAGGCCCAGAAGGGTGCCCATGAGGTTAGAGACTCTAGGATGGCTGAGTGTATTGCACAGATACATACTTTTTATCCGTTTTCCCTATAAGAACCTTTTGTAACCATTTAGCTCTTTTGATAATAAAAGAACTTTTGTCTCCTTTGATGTGTGTACAATAAATGTGTAATGTTAATGTATCGTAATGACATATTTGCTGGGGAGAATGATGTCGGGATCAAACTAGTAGAGGTGTAGTGTTAACATAATGGTTTGATCAAGCTGACACTGTTTAGAGGTGTAGTGTTAACAAGACAGTATAAGGATATTTGACAGAGATGTAATGTTAACTAGTCAAATAGAATGACCGACAGAGGTGTAATGTTAATCGTAGGTTCCAAAGAGTCTAAAGAACGACTACCATTTAGAAGTATAATGTTAACTTAATGATAGAAAATCGATGGAAGTGTAATGTTAACTAAACTATTTTTATGAGAGCGAATTGACAGAGGTGTAATATTAACTAGTCAATTTTTCTAAGATAGGTTGACAGAGGTGTAATGTTAACCGGTCGACGAAATGGTCTGACAGAGATGTATTGTTAATCAGTTAGATCATTTATGATGAAAAACCCATTTAGAGGTGTTATGTTAACATGCCGGTTTGATCAAGTTGTCACTATTCAGAGGTGTAATGTTAACATGACAGTGATGATGTATTTGGAGTCAAGCAGAGGTGTGGTGTTAACTTGATGACTCGTTGTGGATTTTAATTGGATTTTAGATCAAGAAGATCAACATCTCTGGTCAGAGATGGAAACTTAATCGTGACCAGGATTTTTGTGGGGAGATAACATCGGCCAAAATCACGGGTAGTATTTCTTAAGCAACTTCTCGTTGATTGGTGACATGAGCCTATTGCCATTTTGGTCGATTAGGTGACATACTCCATTTGAGTAGACTGCCTCTACTACAAACGGGTGTTCCCATTTGGGTTAGAATTTTTCTTTAGTCTTATGCGTCATGACCATGGGTTGATGAACGACTAATATCAAGTCGCCTTCTTTGAAGGATCATTCTCTGACTCTTCTGTTGATCGAAATCTGTGACTGGTAGATCTCAATTCTTTGCTGAGCTTGAAGTCTTAGCTCATTTAGTGATTCTAGTTCTTGGAGGCGCTTTTGATGATGTTCTTCAGTTCGGTTGTCATCTTCTTGGCAGTGGTGATTCTTAATGACGGCACCTGAATTTCCAGTGGGATCATGGTTTCACATCCGTAGACTAAGGAAAATGGCCTGGAGCCAGTGGGAGTGCGGACTGTTGTTCAATAAGCCCGTAAACACTCTACAAGTTTCTCGTTCTAATCTCGTTTGTTGGAGGAGACAAACTTCTTCAGAAATTTGATGATGGTTTTATTTAAAGATTCAGCTAGACCATTAGCAGTTGGGTTGTATGGTGTAGAAGCCATATCTTGAATTCTAAGTTTATTGTAGAATTTGAAGAGCGATCGATTGGTGAATTGCGGACCATTGTCGTGAATGATTCGTCTAGGAACGCTAAATCGATAGATCACGTGATGCCTCAAGAATTTGATCACTTGAGATGTCTTGACTTTCCTGAGGGGAACAGCTTCGGCTCATTTGGAGAAGTAATCTGTAATGGCCAAGATGAATCAGTGGCCTTTGGTGAACGGTGAACTGATTGGCCCGATCATGTCTATGCCCCATGCTTCGAATGGCCATGAAGCAAAAGTTGGATCTAATTCTTTTGGAGGTTGATGTAGGTAATTAGCGCGGACTTGACATGCATGACACCGTTTAGCATACACTACCATATCTGCTATCATTGTCAGCCAGTAATAACCTAGATGACGAAGTCGGTCCTAAAGTTTGGGACCTGGTTGATGAGCTCCACATGCATCATCGTGGGCTTCTCTTAATGCTTCTCGAGCTTCACTTGGTGACGAGCATCGAAACAACACACCATTGTAAGACCGTCGGTATAATGTCTGCGTGGCAGAATCATACAAGAAGCGTGAAGCTCTTCTTTGAATAGAGATTGCTTGCTTCGGACTATTAGGTAGTATCCCTTCCAAGACACAGTCGATGATCAGAAACTGCTAATCATTACCTTCAAAGTGAGTTGGCATGACATGCACTTCATTAGCTTTAAGGATTTGCTTTGGGGAGCATAGTAGATGGCTGGCCACTGTGATGCGTCGGGTAGATTTCGGCGCCAAGACTAGTGTGGTTGCAAGGGATGCTAGAGCGTCTGCATGGGTGTTCTCGAGAAAAGCTACATAACTAATGTAGAAAACTTTGAATGACTGAGCAAGCTTTGTTGCTACTTTGTGATAAGGTATAAGCTCGTTGTGGCAGACCTCATATTCTCCTTTGATCTGAATTATGATCAGTTTGGAATCGCTGTGGGCCTCAAGATATTTAACACCTATATCTTGAATGAGTTGTAGGCCTATTACAAGGGCATTATATTTAGCTACGTTGTTGGAACATGGCTCGGTCAATGTGTAGGCCTATCAGATCCACCCTCTAGATTAAGCTTCATCTTAATCCCAGGGTTCGTGCGTGACTTCGCTTTGTCGATTTCACCCACTCCGGCGATCATCTCCTTCGTGAGTTGATCCCCGTCGGCGATTATTTCCTTTGTGAAATAATCACCGTAGATCTGTAGAGGTAGTACCTAGATCTGATCACGCGGCGGTCCACGGACGGAACAGAGTCCCTAGCACAGGCCAAGATCCCACACAAGTGAGGATCTGATAAACGGATCCCGCGTATGTTCATTGACGGAGATAAAGTTGTAGTCTTTATTTGATTTTCATTGTAAGCCTTATAAAAAGGCAATCTTTTTTCTAAATTTCGTTATAAGTGATTGAAGTTTGTAACGAATTCACTGCAATGACAATCACCGCAACTTCCCCCTGAACAAGCTGACGACCACAGTGGGAGCCAATGGTTTCAAATCTAAGATCGGCGTGTCGTAGCCACGGATCTAGATCTCGGTCGAGAAAGAGGTCGAATACGAGTTCGACCAGTAGAAGTTTGAGGAGTATCTCTCCTCCTCCTCAAGATTTGCTTCTCCCCGCAAGTCCAAGAGGGTCTCCGCTGCAAGGAAGATCCGGTGGGCCTCAGACGTTGAGTCCTAGAGGACGATTCCAACCCTGTTGCCACCAAAGTTGTAGGTAACGGTAAAACTCCCTCGGCGCTCGCAGCCTAAGTTCCCCCGACGCCTGAGATGACTACCGATGGCATGCCCGCATTTTCCAACCGAGCACGGCAGCGACGACAATAGAGCATGGCGCGTAAATTCGCCAAGGCCATGCAATCAACGGACGGGATCCGCTA
>JBAKGM010000002.1:13140838-13151080 GCA_037177215.1 Asparagus racemosus | reverse complement strand
AATTCAACAATAAACAATATAAAATTAAAAAATTTCTAATTTTTCATGAAAATCATACCTTTTAAGGAGATGAGAGGTGGTGGTCACAATCAGGTTGAGGAATAGGCTGCCGGAATGGCACCCGAGAGAACAGCAGGTGGGCAGGCTGGGGGGAATGCAGGCGAGAGGAGAGAGGAGGGGGGTAGCGAGCGTGAGGAGAGTGGGCAGGAGGCAGTGAGGTGGGAGCGTGGGGGGCAAAGGGTGGCGGGGCAAGAGGAGAAAGAGGGCAGAGGGCGGTGGGGCAGTGGGAAGAGGGAGAGGAAGAGGGTGGCGGGAGGCGAGGAGTGCGACAGGAGGCAGGAGGCGGGGAGGGCGGTGGGGGGTAGGGGAAGAGAGTGGCAGCGGTGGGGAGCGCAACAGTCGAGGTAGGGGAAGAGGGGGCACGAGAGAGAGAGATCAGAATAGTGAGAGGCGGCGGGGATTAGGGTTTCATTTTTAGATTTTATTTTAAAGAATCCTAGACGGAATTCTATCTAGGATGCCTTCCATCTAGGAAACATTCTAGACGGAATTCTGTCTAGGATGCCTTCCATCTAGGAAACATTCTAGACGGAATTCCGTCTAGGATACAAATATTCCTTCTAGGAAAGCAACCTAGATGGAATATTCCGTCTAGGTTGCTTCAACCTAGATGGAACAAGCCAGACGGATATTTTCTGTCTAGTTTGCCTCAAACTAAACGGAAAAAATTTCCATCTAGTTTGTTCCGTCTAATTAGGTTAAAATTCTACTAGTGGCTTGGTTGTTGTTGCTGTTTCTCTTTGAAATTGGTTATGACATAAATTGTAATTTGAGTAATGATGTAGTTTTCTAGATATGTCATTTAGAAGAGTCATTTTTTGTATTTTATCTTCATACTATTTTATTTAGTTATTATAAGCAAAGTATTTAGATATACATTTTCCATAAAATGTATATAGCAATATATTGAAATTTTCTTTTTTTTATTGCATTTATTTACATGAAACACAACTTCATGTTTCATATTTATATTGTTTTATATATACAATGTAATAGATATCTAATTAGTAATTAAGCTCTATAATAAGTTTTATAAAGTTCTAAAAATAAAGAAAGAGAAAAGAAAATAGGAGAAATTTTGTGTGAAATAACCAAATTGTCCTCATGTCATTAGTGAAATGAAGGACAATTTTTTTATGTGCTTCAAACTTTTTCTACCCTCGCTAAGTTTTTAATACCGTAGCATAGATATTAGTCCTTGAAATCTTCAAAATTTTTCATACATCCCTCAAAACCTATGCGATCTTGTAATTTAGTCCTCAATGACCAAATTACCCGTTGGTTTATGTTTCCCACCCAAAAACTTCCTATATCCAAGAGAGAATAAATTTCACTAAACCCCTTGAAATTTGGGAGGTTTTGCACATAATCCTTTTTTATTTCTCTATTTCATAGAAGCCCTTGAACTTATCTCATTTAAGACCCCCCCCCCACCCCCAAAAAAGTAATATTGTGAACTTTGACAGATCACTTGCGAAAGGATGAAAATACATCTCAATTTATTAAAAATTATTCCTTTATTCCATTTTTCGTTTTATATTCAAAAATGTGCATTTTGATTATTTCATCATCATCATCAAGTTAGGATGTCCAAGGGGTATGTCGGAAAAAACGTCCAAATTCTAAGGATTAAGTGCGGCACCACAAAGTTTAGGGAGGCTAAGTGAAATAAATGAAGTTCATAGAAAATATGTGTAAACCCCACCCCCCACCCACCAACCCCAAAAAAAGGGTGTTATGCGAAAATTGCCCTTAGAAAATTAATATAAAGTTATTTTGGTCATTGAGGGACTAAATTACAAGAACATATAGGTTTGAGGGACTCCTGAGCAATTTCAAATACTTGAGGAATAATATGGAATTATTGAAGACGGGAGAGACTAATATCTAAATAAGATTTTAATAATGGACCTGATTGTTTTCGTTTCAGAAACGGGTCAGATTTTATTTCATCAATTCAATTTGATTTGAGATGTTTATATCTAGGTGTGAACAGGCCCATTTAAACCTTAACTAGCGCACAACCACAGCCAATACTACTACTAGGTTTTTCTGAACAGGCCCATTTAAAGCCTAACTAGCGCACAACCACAGCCAATACTACTACTAGGTTTTCCTTTTTCTTTTTTTATAATTTCTGCAGACACGAATGCTAGCTTAATTCAGAATATATCTAAAGAGCTTACAATTAGCAAAGAAACTGCCTCGTTTCAGAACAAAGCACAAACATTCTCGCAGAAAATGTAGCTACATAGATGTATGTATTAAAGTGACTTCATTACATCCCTCAAAAAAATATAAAAATGAGAAAAAGAAAAAAACATCTTCTTGATCAGTTCTAATCTGCCAAAAAATTCTGGTAACAATTTCGAATACTAACAAAAGAAAAGGAAAAACAGTGAAAGAAATCTATAATATCCCTCCCACTAAGGACTAGGAATTTAATATCTGCAGGTAGCTCATATATCTTATTTTGTGTCGTTCAAAGCCAAGTTTACGGCCGCCTCCTTCTCCTTCTTTTGACATAACTTGTTGATCCTCTTCAACCTCATCTTTGCGATGCGCTTCACTCTCAGCTTCTTCGCAGCTGGGCTCTCTACTTTCTGGAGTTCCTTCGCAGACTTGGCTTCTAATGCTTCCTTCAAATTTCCAAATGACTTTTTCGGCAAACCGATGGGTGGGCGAACCTCTTCCATCAGTTCTTCAAAAGAGAAGCGATAAACACCACCGTCGTCATCAGTCTCCTCCTCCTCGATCTCCTCTTCTGAGATGATGCTGATAACCTCTTGTTCATCATGAGAATCAAACTTGAAGTTGACCAACTTCTCTTGCCCTTCGTTGTTTACGGCAGAGATGAAGGATGAGCCGTTATTGCTTGCCATTGAATTATGCCAGAAGGCTCAAAGGCAAGAGAGTGCTATTGATGGCGATCAATTTGTCCTTGTAGTACTTCTCTATAAATAGAATTCTTCGTGTCTTAGCTCGTAACCAAATCTTAGTCTTAGTTTGATCAGGACTTGGCATTGGAATCCAAGTCCGATTAAGAGTTGGTTTTGACTACAAACGACTATGTTTCCTTTTTCGTGCCTCTTCCAAGATTCATTTCTGGTAATAGATATGTTCTTCAGTTGTTATAGGATTCAAATTTGGGAATAAGCACGTCGACCTCCTTCTCGTTAAGGTTCATTCTTAGTCCCTTAAGTTTTAATTTACTATTGTTGCCTTAATTTTACGAGAAAATCCTGAGGCTGTGACTGCATTAACAAAAGCTATCATATCACTCCTTAAAATATATAAAAGTAATCTATTTCTAGTAGCCCCCTTGTACTTATATAGCATTAATTTCAAAAAATACTTATGTAACATTGATTTCTTAAAATATGAAGATTCGACGCACGTTGATTTCTAGAAATACTTTCACTTAAAAAATATTTTATAACTTTAAGTGTTTATACCTGATTTTCGGACGTTGATTTCTAGAAACACTTTCACTTAAAAATATTTTATAACTATAAGTGTTTATACCTGATTTTCGGAGATAGACGTCGGCTCGAAATGTGAGAGTTAACTTATAAAATAAGGGAGGAATCAACTACCAAGCACTATCGATTAGACGCGCGTTGCCCAGATTGAACCAACATTACTATTGCTCCATTGGATCCACAACCATTTCCATTGAAAATTAACCATGATAATAAATCACGGCTTCCAAAACAAAAAAAAAAGAAAGAAAAAGAAAAGGAGAATTAAAGGGAAACCAAGACAGACTTAAAGGATTTGTTTAGATTAAGGAAATAAGGCCCTTAATTTTTGAGAGGACACAGAAACCTTTACAAATATTCATAATTCTTCTCGACCACACTTAACTAGTAAGGGCTAATGAGCACTAAAGTCCTGTACAGGGGTTTTTTTTAAACAAAACATCATAAAATTTTTTCTATACTTCTGCGGAGTTATCCAAGATCTCCAAACCATTTATTTTCCATTTTCCATAGATCTCGAAATTAGGGCTCTGTTGAGTTCGGGAAAGGAAGGGGGAAATAGTAAAATTGGATTTTTGTTAAAAAAGAGAGTTTTTCTCTATTGAGGGTAATTTCGTCTTGAAACCAAAAAAAAAATCCATGTTGTTACTAGATTCTAACAACAGACAACTAGAGCCAAGAGGTATATAACTGCTACAAAGAAAACTCAGAGTATATAAGTGCCAAATAAGTGTCCATTCGATAATTCGAATGACTAAATTATTACCACATTAAATAAGTTTTACTTTATCCCTTGTAATCATTTTTAGTGTTCGCAAATGAAGAGGAATTTGAGTATTTGCTCTATATGTAGATATATTAACGCTTAATCTTTCTAATTAGGAGTATTAGTAAATCCTCATTTTGAGGGGTTAAGTCATTGTAATACGTCTAGAGGGGTTAGCTTAACCCTTTTTGCATCTTTTGTATTTGGCAAATTATGGAAGGTTAACTCACTTTAACCCTTGTATATATTTTTTGTGTTTGGCGGGTTAAAAAAGGGTTAAATCTTCTTAACCCGTTGCCAAATGGGACCTAAGATATTTAATTGCTAATTAGCCTTTCCTAGAAGACTAGCAAATTTTAAATTTGAGTTAATGCTTTCACTGAGGAGGCCAAAGTGAATCTCTCTAGATATTTTAGTTTAAGAGCATCATTATGTCAATCAAGGGTAAATATTGGGGGAACAACACTACCCAACAAACACCCCCCCCAAAAAAAAGAAAGAAAAACACCCCCTCCTCTCATAAAAAAAGCACCCCATCCCCTCAAAACAAAGGATGTGTTTACTTGAAAATCGACCACTAACCGCTAGGTTTTTTTAGTTCAGACCATAAATAATACGTTCAATTGAGAGGAACCCCTCCTGATAGGAAAGGCGATAATACATTCTAAAATTTTATTTTCTTCTAAAAAAGCATACCCAATAAAGATAGGAATATGATACGACATGATATTTCGTCAAAGCGTAATGGCTTCACATTTAAACCAGCTCTAAATGCCCTATTATTTCATAAATATACTCCTATTGCTGTGAAATCAATTTAAATAAAATTGCTGCGAAAGGAACTCAAGGACAAGTTAAAAATTATATTACTCCTATCCAATAGAGAGTTGCTCTCAAAGCCAAATTGATTGAAAAGTAGTGAATAAAGTAGTAAATTGTAGGATAAGAAAATTATGGGAAGATAAATTGCATTAAAGTAAAGAAATTGACTTACAAGCCTGAATTACAATTAACTAGAAAATTCACAATGCACTAAATAGCAACAAAAATTAAAAAATAGCGAAATAAATGCAATAATACAATGTTTTTGGTTTGGTATTGGGAGTCTCACACGCCTTTGTTGACACTTACGTTTAATTTTAGAGGCTAATATCCACTTTCGCACGTGCCTTATTTCTAAGCTTGTTGCCTAACTAACACTCATTAATGATCAAGACTCCTTCAATACTTATATATGATGGTGCTGATTGGATGAGCGTTGATTTTATGTTAGAACGTAATCCATTCAATAGCTCTTATTTGAGTAATAATTGTTTGATATCTTGTGATAATGAGAGGCGATCTTGGCGTACGTTAGCCCATCTTGCTATCGTGCACTTCTTCTCCTTCTTCTCCATTTTTTTGCTCAGATCTAGTAGATTGAGTCAAGATGAACCAAGATAAATTGGTTATTTCTCAACATAATCCATCTCAAGAGGGTTTGGTTCAAGACAATGTTGCTCGTGCTCAGATCTTGAGGGTTCTAGATCCAGCTGCTTCCAAATCGTGGGCTTCTATCGTAGCTGGGAATCGACAAAAGGAGAATGGGTTAGATCTTTCTTTTGTAGCCCAACAATTTGCAGAGACCAACTGTGTTCAATTTGATGAAGAAGAGTGGGACTGTGGAGTTGACGAATGGAAATTTGCTCTCGTTGGCTATGTCCTGGGATTTAAGGCTCCATACAATTCAATCAAAAACTATGTGGCTAAACACTGGGGTGACGGTGGTAACGTAGATATCCTTGCCATGCATTCAGGTATATTTCTGTTTATATTTGCTTCGAAAGAAACCATGAATGCTATTATTCAACAAGGGCCATGGTATTTTGATAGTAAACCTCTATTGTTAGTTCCATGGTCAGTAGATCTCAATCTTGAGAATATGAGTGTGACTTCGATTCCAATTTGGGTTAAATTCCCGCATTTGAAACTGAATCTATGGAATGAACGTGCTCTAAGCAAACTGGCAAGTGTGATTGGTAAACCAATTTGTACAGATGGTATCACAGCTAAAAAAGATAGAATATCATTTGCTAGAGTATGTATTGAGATTCAAGCTGATTTTGAATTACCTAATTCTATTCGAATCAAAGGTCCGGGAGGGAGAGAATTTGTGCAGCAAGTTGAATATGAATGGATTCCTGCTAGATGTTCTCACTGCAAAGTTTTTGGACATAAAATTGATAATTGTAAAAAGAAGACTACAAAAAAATCTGTATACCCAAGATTTCACCTTCAGTGATTGATTCCTTGGCTAATACAATTGATAAAAGTCCACCTGAAAGTACTTGCGTAGAGGAGGAGTCTGAATGGCAGCAAGTTAGAAATAAAAGTGCTTATAATAGTCTGGATGATCCTACTCATAATCTGATTCAAAGCTCAGCTAGAATTGGTGATTCAGGTTCTGCAGCAATTTGTGTTACTAATGATTTTACCCCTCTTACTGTGCATAATGATGATGGTATTGATCTGGTTGTTGATATGTCACATAAGGGTGGCAACAACAAGAAAAAAGGCCTTATGCTTTATTCAAATGCCAGAGGCTAAAAGAGTATTAGAAGCAGAGGAAGTTCCTCTCAACCTGGATGAAAAACTTTGGAAGTTGGAATATTAGGGGCATTAACCACCCTAATAAACAAAAAGAGGTTAGGAATTTGATTAATGTATATAAGTTTTCCTTACTTGGTCTTATTGAAACTAAAGTTCAATCTGTTCATGCATCCTTAGTGGCTAGTAAATGTGCTCCAAACTGGTCCTTCCTGCATAATTTTGATCTGGATATGCATGGGAGAATTCTAGTTCTCTGGGATCCTACATACCTGGATGTTCTGAATATTCAGATTTCTAGCCAGCTGATTCATTGCTTGGTTGCTGATAAGAGTAACTCTGATAGCTTTCATGTCACTTTTATATATGGCTATAATCAAGTGCACTCTAGAACTTCTCTTTGGAATGAGCTCAGAATTATTGGGTCTAACATGTCTAGCCCTTGGGTGGTGTTAGGTGACTTTAACTGTATTTTTGAGGTTGAAGAAAGGTCACAAGGAAGAAGAGTTACAAGAGCACAACTTCAAGAATTACAGAGTTTGTTGAATGACACTAAGCTATTGGATATGTAGTTCAGAGGATGTTTCTACCATGGTCTAATAAACATGTCTTTTGTAAGCTTGACAGGGTCTTAATTAATGAAGATTGGCTAGATAAGTTTCCTTCTACTGATGCTGAATTTCTTGCTCCTGGTATTTCAGATCATAGTCCAGCACTAGTTTCTTTTTATTCCCCTTTTAAAATCAAGTCTTCTTTTAAATACTTTAACTTTTGGAGTGAGCACCCAAATTTTAAGGGAGTGGTTTATTATGCATGGAATAAGCAGATTCACGGTAATTCTCTGTATATATTAGTACAAAAGCTGAAATCTGTCAACTTTTGGTTGAAAAATGTTAATAACTAATTTATTGGTGGCATTGCTAATAGAGTGAAGAAAGCTAGAGAGGAACTTATCCAGACTCAAAAATGTTCTCAACCATCCAGCTGATGAGACTCTGATTGCCAGAGAAAGGGTGTTACTAAAAAAGTTTCTTACAATGCTTAAATATGAGGTTATGTTCCTGCACCAGAAGGCCAGAGTGATTGGATAAAGTCAGGGGATAGTAATACATCTTTTTTCCATGCACAAATGAAGCAGAGAAGAATGAGAAACTCCATTTTATCTATTAAAAACTCTCAGGGGGTTCAACTCACCAAGCATGAAGATATTCAAGAAGAATTTGTTAAGTTTTACAAAGATATTCTGGGTGTAGAAACGGTTTGTGCAACTCCAGATCCTTCAGTTCTAGGCAGAGGGCCTCTTGTTGATAATGAATATTGTGTTGATTTGTGTAGGCCTGTGTCTGTTGAAGAGATTAAAGTTTCCTTATTCTAGATAGATGGGAAGAAATGTCCAGGGCCTGATGGTTTTCCTTCTCAATTCTATAAGGATTCTTGGAGCATTATTGGGAGGGATGTGATTAGTGCAGTGAGTGATTTCTTCAGGTATGGCAGAATGCTGAAAGCTGTCAATTTTACTTCTATTACCCTCATACCTAAAAATCAATGTCTCAACTCACCTTCTAACTTTAGACCTATTGCTTGCTGCAATACTATATACAAGTGCATTTCAAATGCTCTAACAAATAGGCTGAGGAAAGTCATTCCAAAAATTGTCAGTGAGAACCAGGATGCTTTCATAAAAGGTAGGAATATTGTCCATAATGTTTTGTTGGCACAAGATCTAGTACATATGTATGGAAGGAAACAGGTGTCTCCTAGATGTGCTTTAAAAATTGACTTGAAGAAAGCTTATGATTCTGTTAGTTGGAAATTTCTTGATTTTGTTTTGAAGGGCCTGGGCTTCCCTTTAAAATTTAACAGATGAGTGATGGAATGTGTGTGTTCCACCTCTTTCACCATCCTTGTTAATGGCCAACCTTCTGAGCATTTTCCTGGCAAGAAAGGACTTCGTCAAGGTGATCCTATATCTCCATATCTATTTGCTTTAGTGATGGAGTATTTCAGCAGAAGTCTTTCTAAGCTAAGTGAGGAGAAGGAGTTTCACTTTCATCCAAAATGTTAAAAGAATAGGATTACACACCTTTGTTTTGCTGATGACATGTTCTTGTTTTGTAAAGGTGATATTAGATCAATTCAGCTAATGGCTTAAAAAATCTCACAGTTTTCGCAAGTTTCTGGTCTATGTGCAAACATGTCCAAAAGTCAGGTTTTCTTTGGAGGTGTCAACTGCAATCTTAAGAGTGCTATTCTTCAACATTTGGGCTACTCTGAAGGGTTCCTACCACCCAAGTA
This sequence comes from Asparagus racemosus, assembly GCA_037177215.1. Taxonomy (NCBI): domain Eukaryota; kingdom Viridiplantae; phylum Streptophyta; class Magnoliopsida; order Asparagales; family Asparagaceae; genus Asparagus; species Asparagus racemosus. The sequence continues at coordinate 13,141,891 of JBAKGM010000002.1, read as the reverse complement.
TCTAGGTATTCCCTTGTCTTCAAAAGGTCGTACTGCTGCTGATTGTTCAGTGCTTGTTAAAAGAATTGTGGCTCAAGTCAGGAACTGGACTACTAGATTCTTATCCTATGCAGTGAGGCTTCAACTGATCAAATCGGTTATTTATAGTATGCATTAATACTGGGGGAGTATCTTCATATTGCCATAAAGAGTTATTCATGAAGTGGATCAGATTTGCAGGGATTTCTTGCGGACTGGTTCCTATTGAAAGCATAAAAAAGCTAAGGTGTCATGGCCTCAGGTATGTTTGCCTAAATCTTGTGGTGATCTTGGTTTGCAACATATCTTCACATTAAATAAAAGTCTGGTGTTGAAGAATTTGTGGTCAATAGTTCTTAAGAAGGACTCAATTTGGGAGAGATGGGTTCATGGTTATTATCTAAAGGATGAAAGTTTGTGGAGTATAGATATTAAACCTCATTTCTCCTGGGTCTTCAAAAGAATCTTAAAACTCAGACAGGAAGCTCTTAAATGTGTTTCTCTTAATCAAGAAGAATTGAAGTGGGTTGGTTCTAAGCCAGAGTATAGCTCTTCATCCACTTACCAGATCTTATTGGGTGCACATGAAAAGAAAACTTGGGCACATTTTGCATGGAACAGCCTGTCTATACCAAGACATCAGTTTATTACTTGGTTGGCTTGCATTGATAGGTTGCCTACTAAGAGTAGGCTTCAGAATATTGGGGTTATTGCTGAAAACTCATGCCCTCTATGTGCAGTAATGATTGAGAGCAGAAATCACATCTTTTTTCAATGTAGTGTTAGCTTACAGATATGGGAGAAGGCTATGCATTTTGTACAAGAATTTAATCCTCCTTGTGGGTGGCAAGATATTGTCTCTTGGATGCTAAAATTGAGAGGAAGTGCAAGCATTAGAAAGTTGAAGAGAGCTGCTGCTGCTGCTTGTATTTATCATGTGTGGAAAGCTAGAAATCGGATACTTTTTCAAGGAAAGGACCTGGAAATTGAAGAGATCATTCAACTGGTTATATATGAGGTGAAAATTTTATGCAC
>JBAKGM010000002.1:13101670-13134222 GCA_037177215.1 Asparagus racemosus | reverse complement strand
AAAACCAAAATAAACATAATGTCTTATAAAGCTATTATCCATGATATTCTAAGTGTCTAAGGTCTAAAGTAAAAATTAAAAGTTCATCACTAAAGAGGTAGCCCATAAGGCTCAAGTGTGCTGACCTAGCCACTCCTTGGCTATTCTCTTTATCAATTGATCCTTTATCAACTAACTCATAAGGATACATTTAACATGACCTCCTTTTTTTCTTAGTTCTTAATGAAGTGGTACATGTTCTGGATTTTATTTGATTTTCAAAACTATTTCGGGTCTATCGTATAACTAGCAGTCGACATGCTTTCAAGATAGAGAATCACATCATTCTCTACATATCGCGCTGCAGTCAAATTCTCCTAGAAGCTATACAACTTGACTGCATCCAATACTACTGTGTATATCACCACATATTTTGCTCCAAGCAGAAAAGGACTATATACTATTGCTTCTTACTTCTCTAAGAAATAACCCTATCATTCAGTAAGAGAACATAAGTAGACATTGTTGCTCGTTCCTCCAAATTATTTACCTAGACGACATCTGAAAATCTCTATAGGTCAGAGTCCTATCCTAGCATAATACATAAAGTGTAGTTTGTATCAAATATTTGACGATCCTCTTAACTCATCCTCATGAGTCATAGCAGGATTGAACCGATGTCTACTCATTTGTCCTACTACAAAGGATGTGTCGATTATTATATGCATACAAGATTATCGACTATACTTCTTGAAGGGATACTTGTAATTAGCTTCTTCTCTGATTTGATGTGGGGACATTGCTCTATGCTTAGAACCTGACTCTTAGCAATTGGATTACCAATGGTCTCCATGTTGCACCTAGTCAGCAATATACTATCAGTAAACGATGACAGATCTCAAACTTCTATCATCTTATTATAGGTGGCCTAATCATCTTAATCAATCACCTAAAAACCATGGCCTAGTATGATCCAATAGGATCAAAAACACTATACACTGGAAAAATATTTCAAGACATAGGTAAGATCATTTAACTTATACACCTTGTACTCATGTCTCTTGGCTATGAAACATAGGTTGATGCACATAGATCACTTTTTTCTAGTTCTACATAGGTAAAGCTATCTCGATGTCTATCTAGACTAGTTCAAGATCCATTTATGCTACAAGAGTCAATATCATGTGAATAGAGCCAATTCTCACCATTGGAGAAAACATCTCTTTTGGTAGTCCACCCTACTACTTGGCTGAACTCTTTCACCATCAATCGTGTCCTACATTGCTTAAACATCATGTCCTGCTTAACCTTAAAAACCCATTTGTTTTCAGTGGTCTTGCACTCAGTTAGAAGATTCACTAAGTCCTATACTTGATTCTTCCCCATGAACTCAAGCTCTCCATCCATTTCTGCTTTCCACCCTTTGATTCAGAAATAGTGTCCTCACATGACTAGGGCTCCACAACAATAGGCGGTGCTACTATAAATATTTCTCGTCAATCTCAAACTATCATCTTGGTACTAGTCCATGGAGTGATCTTGGAGGCTATTGAGATTATGTAGATTGCTCCATCACTCCCACTATCCCCACCTAGAAAAGGAACCAATTGCTCTTACATTGTTGGATCCATCACAGACTCGTCAATCTTTTATGAACCCAAATCCTGACCTACTTCTTCATTATGCAGGAAATCCTCCCTAAAGAACCCAAAATCCCACAACTCTCTCAGTGACAATCTCATCATATAGCTCACATGTAAAGTGTGTATGCACACACACACTTTACATGTGAAAAGTAAAGTGTATGGACATACACTTAAACATTCTAGGGACATACACTAAAGCATTCAGTGTATACACTTAAAAAATAGTGTATGGGCATACACTTAAACATTCTAGGGTCCAAACTTCTCATCTGATGAAAAGTAAAGTGTGTAAGCAACACACCCACATGGCCGTTGCAATCTAAAATCAGCTCTCGGATGTCCATGACTCATAGCGTATCGACGATACCGATCTTGAAGGTACACGGTTTAGAATATATGTCACTGTCAATAAGACATCTCCCCCAAAACTAAATGGGTGGCCATTTTGAATCATCTATCTAGCATAATTATATTCCTCATTTCTACAACATCACTTCGTCGCAGAATATAGAATATTGTCAATGTCTAACTTTGTTACTCTCTCGTGATTAGTGCACAAAGCCTTACTGCTTTTGCTATCTAATTACCCACCTTGTTCATTTAGCACTTGAAACAATTTCAAGCACTTAACTAGAAGCAAAATCAGATACATATAATCGTATATAGAATTTCTTTTTAGCCATGAGGAATTAAGGTGCTCTCCTTTGTACCATCATAAATATTGATCTGCATATAACAGAATGTACTAATTGCAAGGAGGTGCTACTAGCCTTGGCAAACGGCTTTCTAGTAATTTTGCCCATGAGACCATACTCGTAGATGCACAAATACCTTAGTACATATATCAAAGAGGTTACCCCTAGCGAGTCTACACATGCCCTTCAATGTGATTTAATCGAGTATGCCATGAATCAAATCCAATCATAAGTCATGGAACAAGAGAAGATAAACCAAGTTATTCAATAATGAGTTACATTCTAAAATCAATTAAGATGTTAACTTGGCATTTTATAAGTAGAGAAATCCTGAATCAAATCTAAGTACTCACAAATGGTAAACTAATAAATGAATCCTTGAAGCCTAACAACTGAGAGAAAGGTTCCTCTTTGTAGTGGGAGCATATATAATATCCCCCAAGATCTATTTGTTCACTATACTCAACAGAAACCTATATGTATCAGTGCCCTCCACCTCCGCACAGTCCCCATCTAGATCTTTTTCTCCAATCTAGAATCTTTTGAAACTTTATGAACCTATCTCTGCCCTGTAGAACTGGTTCACGAATTTTGAGTTTTCTCGGTTGTGCGCACTCATGCGCAAAATGGTTCACTTGTCTGCAGCATATCAATTGATCTTGCTATTATCAAATGGCATATTCACCTTTTAATTGGCTTCTCTTACTTTAGAATCCATTCTAAAAATCTCCTGGTGTACCCATTGCAACTAGGCTCTCAGTCTTGTGCCTCAGGTATTTAGCTTCCAAAGTCGAAGTAGACATTTTTATCCTTGAACACACCCTGGTGTTTAGACTCTAGGTTCACTTTTATTTGCACATCTCCAGATGTTGTGGCATCTATTATGTGCAATAGAAGTAATAAACATCTTTTTTAGAGTTATGTAAAGCCCTAATAAGCCTAGATATACCACTCTTGGCTCAACACAATTCTAGCTATTTCATGATCTCTGATCATAGATGTTATCATCCGTAGGTAAATTCGATGTTCTGCCTAGTAGTTATCTCATTTAAATCTAATTGAATAATAATAACTCATATTCTCATTGGAGAGACATATCTCAATGTCGCATTAAGAGCATCCCGAAAGCTCTTCTATAAAAACAATTCAAATATTCTTCATACTCCTCGATAAGATTGCTTCTCTTTGCAGTCCACCTGGTGAACCACTTGAGCGATCTTTTTCCTTCCAGATCTTGTTCTGACTAGCCTCAAATATCTAAGTTCAACTTGAGCCCTGTTCCGACTCAGATATCATAGCCTCGGTACTCACAAAATCTCCTACTCTCTAGAGAAAATGGGTCTTTCTACAAAAGTATCTCAAACTACTCAGTCCTAGACTGATGTCGGAATAACTGATCATCATATTTATTACACTTTTATACCCTCATTATCAATTTTATTTGAATAAATATATCGGCTAATAATGATTTTTTATCTTAATTTGTAAGTAATGGAGATTTAATGAATAAGAGTTCAAAAGATCCAAATTCTCTTAATTTTCTACCATTTATTGAAGCCTAGAAGAAGCCCAAGAAATAAGGATCCAATATGAAAAGAAATCAAGTCAAAATTCACATTCAGGATAGTCAACCACAAAGAAACGATATTATCTCACAATCTGGAACATGGAATCTAACATATTATATATGAAAATCGCGTGTCTCAATGAGACGGAGCTGTCTAGAGTGGCAGATTTGAGAGATTCTAATTGATTGGCTTATTAAATAACCAATTGATTGGCTAATTGATTGGTCAACCGATTAGTTCCTAATAGAATCGAAACTTCAACCAATGGCTGAGATTTATTTTTTGGAGCTCAAGATAAATCTAAGCCCTCCAGTTGATTGCACTAGGATATAAATAGGGGTAGAGAGTGAGGGGTTTGGGGTAAAAAATTTTATAAAACTCTATTTGGAGAGGAGAGTTACTCTTAATTGAGAAGACCTTTCAAAATTATGAACTTTTGTTTGCAATAAAAAAAATTTCCTCCAGTAAATTTTCTTTACTTCTTATTTGTTGATGAAGATGAAAATTTGCCTTCTAACAAACAACCCCTTTTAATGTAAATTTTTATTTTCTCCTTCTGTTTTCTTGTTTTAGAATTACATGTTTTATATTTTATTTTCTTGTTTCATGTTTACGTTGGTGGATTAGGTCCACACTTTGTAGTATAGATTTACTTTCATGCTCTTTTGTTTTTGTTATTTAGATTTATTTTCATGCTTTGTAGAATTTGTTTTCTTGCCTTGTAGTTAATCTATATATTTCCTTTAATTCTTGTTTTGTAGTTTAGATTTATTTTTGTGTTCATTTATCTTTCTTATTTGATAGTTAGTTTCTATTTTCTTGCTTGTAGTTTAGATCTAATTCTTATTCTTTTATGCTTTTTAGTATAGATTTTATTTCCTTGTTTTTACTTTCCAAAATGAGTAACTAATTCATTTAGGAATTCTAGGATTATATGTAACTAGTTTAATTTTTTTCATGATTTATGGATTGCTCTCTTTATACTTAAAATAACTATGTTTAGGTTAATCAACTAGAGAACTAATTGATAGAAGAATAATTTGATAATCTATGCTTATCTTGAGTGGTTTGATAGGATACACTTATTAATTCTAGATTTATTATCTAGATGGTTATTCTTTTCATGAATGAAATTTTCACTTGGATAATAATTTGATAGATTATGCTTTCTTTTAGTGGTTTGATAATCTATGCTTAGTAAATCTAAAGTAAAATATGATAAAAAGAGAGTAGCTTATAAATTCTAAATGAAATTAACTAGTAGATTCAGTTCTAGATTCCTCATTTCTCAAATTATTTTTTTCACTTTTTCTAGATTTGATTTCTCTCTTGATTTCTCTCTTTTCTTTTTATTTGTTCCTCCTTCTCTCCTTCTCCTCTCTTTGCTTTTTTGGTGACAATTCTCTCTCTATGCACTCTATTTCGCTCCTCTTTATTGATACATTTTTAGGACCAAAAATTAGAATTTCCAAACACATACCTTCCTTGTGGAGTTGACATCTAATTTATATGCTATAACTTGATAGTTGTTCTCTTGCAATTTTGCATATATTTATGTGGCAATCAATAACCATTTTTGTACACTAAGAGAAGTATTAATAGACTTTAATTACGGATATGTTAAGACTATTGGCATTTACGTGAAGTATTATCCTTTCATAAATAAATTTCACGTGCATCAAGCATTTTATACTGATAATAAAATTACATCCCAAATAAAGAGAAGAAGGCCTAGGGCCATAACCATGGTGTTCTAGGATATAGTTTTTAAACTCGTTATAATATTTTTAAAAATAGAATATTAGATTTCTTAGAGAGAGAAATGATTGGGTACTTAAATCATAGTTCTATCTCTACCTGAAATCTCCCAATTGAAATTAAATATCTATATATTCTATAATGCGTTTGAACATACGGCATGACAAACATAAATAAAATAATTTATTTTTACACTTAACTACTTCTTTTATCTTGTCAATTTTATTACGGTTTTTGTGTCACGTAAAATTGGAACACACCATAGGCACTTCCATTAGAACAGCTACCCATCAAAATCTCTAATATTTTATTAGGATTTTATAATAAATTTCTAGTGTATAAAATTAATTTTTCTAAATTTTCAAAGTTAAATAAAGTTATTTTCCTAAATCCAAATATAATTTTATTATGAAATCTAGCGGACCCCATATCAAAAATTTCCCAAAACTTTTGAAGATAACACATAAAAATATTCTCTAAAAATTGTTAGAATATTCACAATATTTTTACTATTTCTAAAAAATTGTATTTAAATAACAATTTATCCAGAATAATCGAATTTCAAACAAATAGAAAAATTTTATTTACCAAAATGCCCCTAGGGTTTCAGAAACCCTAGGGGTCATTTGGGGTGTGACAGTGGCGGCGTTGCCCACCCCAACGCCTAGCCAGGGTTTGCCAACGGGCCCCGCTTGCGACACCCTGCTACTGCCCGCAGATCCCTTTCTTTTGTTATTTTTTAAAAAACACACAATTTCCGTCGAATGCTAGGGGATGGCAATGGTGGGTGACAGGACTCTGGCGTCCAGCACCACTACCGCCACCCTAGGTCCCCTATGCCGTCAGTGCCTCTAAAGCTAGCAGCGGGCTAGATCTTGGTTATTATTAACAAAATGAACACCTTCACCGGCGCCTAGCACCAGCGACGGTCATAGGGGACCTGATGCCCGGCGCCCAGCCCCTTTCGTCGGGACCCGTCGTCGACCAGCGCCTCCGACGCTAGCGACGGCTTTGCCTAATTTAGGGTTTTAAAAAAACAAAAATTTCTTTTTTATTTTAGAAATTTGAAAAATAGTTTTTCTATTTCTTAAAAAAATATAAAAATTTTGTTTCTAAATTTCTTAGAAATCTGACATCCCTCATGTCAAAAAATAGATTTTTACACCAAAAGTTTATGCTTTCTAATAAAAAATAGATTTTTATTAAAAAAATCCCAACTTCTATTCTAGGGACCAAATCGCATCAAGAAACTGCAGATCTAATATACGCAAACACTATATGCAATAAAAATTAGATCTAACCCTAAAAACAAGATCAAAGGTGTGAGCAACTTTAATCTCGTACTGATACCAATGTAAACTATAGATAAATATATATATATGAATATTGAAATCTCTTGTTTACAGATTACCCGTCAACTCTATGGAAGGATTCCCGCGCACCTTTTCTTGATCTTCAAACAAAAACTGGAGGATAACCACACCGTTAGAACGGCGAGAATCCCCTGCTTATCACCTTGCAAGTATCGTATAAATCATAGAATTAAGAAGAGAAAGGAAATGATAGCTATAGTATATTCTTGTATCTCTCTCTGTTTTATTCTCTCCGTAAGTGCAGTCAAGGTCCTCTCGGATCCGTCCACTTGTTTGAGCGGACCCACCCAAATTGCTAACAATATTCAATTATAAGAAAACCACGTTTTTATGATTCACTATCTGCGTTGACGAGCCTATTGTAGAATTAAAATATTTTTTTGAATTTTATGCATTTCATGTAGGTTTTTTTCTCTTAATTACTGGTAGTATTATTAACGTTTTTAACCATGCTGAATTACTGTAACTTTTAATAAATTTAAACTTTGAAAGCATGCAACCCATACCTTCTTTTGATTTACTATCAGTCTTTATTTATTTCCCGCAATTTCAATTCCCAAAAGTTGACTTAATAATTATATATAAGTTGACTTAATAATAATATACTCTGATTCGTCTACCATATAACCTGACCCTAGGGCGATTAGCTTATAGATACTACTACGAATATTGTGATACATTAATTAGTCCAATAAGCATTATTTGTACCATTAAGTGTATCCTAAGTTGATATTAGCACCACTATTAGTAACTCCATAGGGAGTAAAACTAAAAAAAAGAAAAGCAGAAAACAAATGAGTTTGACTCCAAGCAATCTCATAGAGGAAAACGGCGAAGCTCCGTCAGTGAACAACAAAAAGGGAGCAATCCACTACGAAACAAAAAGACCCATGTATATAATATAAGTTACTTCTACTTAAACCTACTCAGTGTATCTATAATTATACATTGTTAGAAACCTAAATTTGACACAAGGGAATAATGCGCTGCCCATCCCTTTGTCTCGCTATTATAGATTAACGTACCATTCTCTTCAACAACGTAACCACACGCCCTTAAGAGTAAGCTGCTACACAAAATACGCTGACCCAAAATGAGAGAATGGGATACTGTTTTCATTGTCTATTTACATATTTCACTTTTCACGGTTGGTTAGAATGTAAAAGCAAAACTGCTAATCTTCTAAAATCCAATCATCCATTGGGTTCAGTTCTTCAAGGCCGATGCTATTAGTCTGCCGCAAGCAAAGATTGCTTTGCACAAACTCCATATCGGCAAACTTCTGTTGCTCAATGCAGCTTCTTGCATTAGCGTGCAATTGCTCTGATAAAACTCTCCTGAGCTTGTGCATAGCCGTGGTGCTGCAAGTCTGGCTAAGGGTTTTCACGGCAAGTTTCTGTAGCTCTGGGCAGTCGCTTCCATATAAACACCACCACTCTGCTGCAAACGTGGTAAGTAATAAATAAGAAACAAATGAATTATTCACGAAGTTTGGTTAACTTGACATCCTGCTATATAGGCCATCTTGAGAGAACGAATAGGGTCAGAATGCATGGTTGATATACAAGTTGTACAAGATTTGAAGCATAGTAACTAGCAAGCTTGGCATAGAAAATAAGCCATATTATCATTATATGCACTGCAATAACAGCATCAAAGCACATATAGTATGTGATTGCATGTGGTGTTAGCACTTTTTTTTAAATTAATCTCGAAGAGTTCATCCAAGATAATACAGAAAATTGTATTGCACAGAAACTTCAAGGAATATAAGAAGTGCAGCTGGTGTCCAGCCCCAGTCTGTTGATCCCATTTGTCAACAACCTCAAATGACAAAAGGATTAACATTTGCGTGGGGGACTAATAAAAGATCAGTTTCAAAAGACGTGCTTCTACCAACTGCAAACGCGAAAACATGGATATTGTTAAGGGACTTCTCAACATAAAAATTTATGATGATCTACGGTCAATTCACAGACAGTGTATAATGCATGAGCAAGAAACTGCAACAACTCATAGCCCTTCCTCCTAACCTACACTGGTGCAGGCAAGATACAGTCCATGGCTCCACCCAAAAATATGAAAGTGAGAAACCAACCTAACAAGATTTACCCCTTAATTCATGTGTATTTGCAAAACTACCTCCAGATTTCAGTATTTGCAAAATTACCCCCAAATTATCACCTTTGAAAAAAATAATCCCAAAATCAACAAATTTTCAACTTTGGTAGGATAAATTGTAACGATAATGTAAAAATATCAACAAAATAGTCAAATGTTTACACATCATATCCAAAAAATTGGACGATTTGTTGACTAAGGAGTATTTTTGTCTCCAAAGTTGATGATATAGGGGGTAGTTTTGCAAACACACATGATTTAAGGGGTATATATACAACAAAAAAAAAAGAAATGGAAAAAGAGCCCAAGAAAACAAAGTTGGGTACTGAGGATCTAGGATCAGTTTCAATATAATGTATAACGGAATGTCTAAGAAACAAGGAACCCACAAGATCATAACAAGATACAGTTAGGAAAAGCAAAGATTGACTCTTAGTAGTAAACTCTTGTTCTATTTTTTTCCTTCTTGTCATTGTCAGATGACACATATTCTGTTCCTCATCATGTTAATTGACTGGAATTACTTATATCTCAGTTCTTACTGTGTTGTCTCTTCTTGCTGGACAAATTTTGTTAGATATCTACGTCCTCGTGCTGTCCATTTTTAGTCTGGAAAATATAATTCATTACACAGATTTTCAAGATATATACAGGATTATTGCAAAAGTTCTGCTCTTAAGCAGAAGGATATCAGACTATGATTCATTACACCAATCATAACCATAACTGTCAAGCCTTGTCCCTGTATATGCCATCAACCACAGCGGAGCTGGTCAAGCAGGATGACATCTTATGTGATGCAACTAATTAAGGTGTATAATTGATATCTTCTATTGAATAAGACTACTATGGATTACCAATTTCATTATATTTTACTTGAGCAAGACATAAAATCCAAAAATACTATAATTAATAGTCAACTACAGAGTCAAAGACGACAATTAACTAGGTTTTGGTTACAGGGGCAGTTTGTTTTATTTTATATTTATGGAACTCACGCATCTGACATAGTAAGGAAATGTCATATAATTAACATTTCCGTAGTTTTATAACTTGTATTCCTGTACTCATGTAGCTATAGATCGAACAGTCATGTAACTAATGTTCCAGTAAGCCACGCTCTTATAATTCTCACTCATATTACTCAAAGTAACTATGTAATTCTTCCAATTCCCACTCATATAACTTAAGCCATGTAATCCTTATAAATATGGACCCTCTTTGGGTTGACCCATGCTTGCCTAGTCTTGCATCCATATAATTCTAGTTCTTTTTCCTTTTGTTCGCTTCTTACTATGTACAATGTGCAAGTTCCGTAAACATATAATTCTATTTCATTCTCACGTTTTATATTTATCCACACTATACACATATTTGAAAGTTAATGTCAGCTACACTCTTGAAGCAAGCTCTAGTATCTAACGTCTATTCATGTAAGGTTATTAATATAAGTCGGATACTAAATGTTTTAAGCTTGTGCTCTTGTATCATATTCTAACTCATCCTGCGTTTAGTTAGTTTCTCATGTACATAAGCTTGCAATTTATATGCTTGAATTAAGAATCCTCTCCTCGAATACCCTTAGAAGTTATATTTACTTCCTGTGGTTCCCGTAATTCATGTGTAACATGAGAATCCCACAACCTAGATGGCCATAGAGTCTCACCATTTCAGTGTATCCCGTTAGATATTATTGATAATTTGGCATTAGTAGATTTAGTAAATATTATAAGATATTGTTGAGATGTTGTGAGATGTGATTAGATATAATTTTTATCTCATACCCATTTTGTAATATCCTCCTAATCCCTATTCAAGAAAGGTTAGGTTTAGATGAATAATGAACTTTGCCTTCTCTATTTATCTACATGAAAGCAGAGCCTTCTTGATCCTAAAAAGACCTCTTTCTTCTTCCTTGACGCCGGGGTCGCTGAGAGAATTTGTACCGCCTCCATGCAATCCCTCGGTTGCTACGGCATCTTTAGCTCCAACAACTACTTCAAGATCACCAATTCTTAAATCCTCATAACAAAAAGCCCCAAAAAAAGCCTATCGTCCCCCCACAAAAAAATACTGTTCATTGGAGTACTGTTCATCATCGCATGAACAACAATCAGCCTGCCTCCATTTCGAGTAAAGAGATAGATAAATAAACACATCCTATTGCACTGATCGGGAGTGCTCGTAGTGACTAAAGAGGTCAAAGACCAAGTGAGTTATTTATACCAAGCATTCTTCTTATGGCTAGATCCAATCTCCTGGTCCCATAGAAGGACTAGGAAAGTAATATATAAAACTATTTTAAAATGTATTAGTCGACCGATATTCGGTGAGGGCGTTAGAGCATTGGGAGTACCATTCCCTAGTACGAGAGGACCGGGAAGGACGCACCTTTGGTGTACCAGCTATCATGCCCACTGTAAATGCTGGGTAACCAAGTGTGGAGCAGAATCCTTTATATCAAAAAACAAAATCATAGTAATCAATAATTGTTCTTGAATCAAGGGGTTTATCTTTGTCTATTTTGATTTGAGTCGAATTCATAACTGTTTGAATTGTTTGGACGCGATTGCTTGAGAATTGAGACAACTGAATATTACTAAAATAGTTTCATTAGCTCCCGAGGTATTATAAATACTAGTAAATGAAACTATGATATAAGTATAGTATAATATCTAAAATGGGCTCATAACGTTGAGGTCACGTGTTCAAATCCTCTCTCCGCAACATTTTTTGTCAAAAAAATATGAAACTACTAGAGTATCATAATCAAATATACTATATATACTATACCGAATTTTTTACCTTTTGTCATAGTACATTACTTCATGGGCAGATAGCGGGAATCGAACCAGCATCTTCTCCTTGGCAAGGAGAAATTTTACCATTCCATATTTATGTTGGAGAAATAAATGTCTTAATAATATTTGCTATTATGTTCATGAACGGTTCAGAATATTCTAACGGTTCCCATCTTCTAATTGAATAAATTCCATGAGGAATACATAAGACCATCGTCCCATATATAACGAAAAGTTTGTGTGTTTTCTTTGTTGTTGCTTCAATGACAATTTAATTATTTTTGATTGGATATCAAATAAAAAATAATTATAAATTGTTTGATCTATGAAATAATTCATCAGAACAAAACAAGTAATGGCCCGGCCTTCAACATCAAAAACAACAAAAACTAGAGCAAACATGTAATAGCGGATTTGGAATTGTAACCAAGCGTCTCCCACGGGTTCTATACCTGATTCATAACTAGAGAGCTTGATTCATAACTAGAGGGCTTCTCTGGTCCTTCACTAGTCGGGGCTAAAACTCCGGAAATCATGATTCAAGGGGTCAGGTCCACTTATTTTTTTATATTTAAGTCGAAAGAGACATTTTTTCTGCTTGCTGGAACTGTATGTAAGAGAGGACTCCCATAGTAATGACATATTTGTTCAGACATTTGCTCATATAATCTCACTAAAGAAGGAGCCATTTTAATTGTTGCTGTTCCGACTATTAAAATTAGGCCTGATATCAATCAAAATTTTGATTCGCATGAATAAAGCGTTTTCCATTTGACGTTTTCTTTCTTTATACTTCTCTGAAGGATGAGAACCAACTATGTAGCAACTACATCGATAATTCAAGTATTGTATATGTCATTAGTCCGATCCTTTGTAGGAACAGGTGTTATCCTGCGCTTGGAAGAAGAAGAATACTATATTGCGATTTTTTCACAGAATCTAACGGGTTTTTAAGATCACTTCCGGGTCGAGGTCTTTTACTAGTTAATCCCGGTAAAGCCCCGAGATGGCGTATTTTTTTGAAACGAGGTCCTCAGTAATGAGACAGACTCCTTTTTTTATAAAAAATTTCATTTTACAATAGAAATCGAAATTAAGACTGAACTAGTTACAACATGACAAGTAGAATGTTCTTACTTATGAAACAAGAAAAATATAAATGCTATACACCTCACTAGGATTGTAGTTCAATTGGTTTGAGTACCACACTGTGAAGGCAGAAGCTGCAGGTTCGAGCACCCGTGGGCCTTCTACCTCCACGAGGCATTGCTCCGTTAGGCTTTCACCCATTGCGGAAAATTCCCCACTGCTGCCTCTCGTAGGAGTCTGGGTAGTGTCTTGGTCCCATTGTGGCTGATCATCCTCTCAGACCAGCTACTGATCATCGCCGGCATATCATACATATATAATAAAATAGATTGGTTTAGATCGATATTAACCTGATGATTGATGATTATGAATTATTTCTATTCAATCTCAAATAGCAGAAAATTCGATTTATGTAGACTTCTTTTTGTATCACTTGAGTCATTCTTTTTTATCAATTTCTTTTTCTTAATTTCTAATTCTTAATGGGAGTAGATTAAACCTATTTATTGAATTTGAGAATTACAAAATTTATTTCAGTATTGAAAAAAGAAGTAAGGTCGAGCAATACTAGTTCTGACCGAGAAGAGAAGCAGATCCTAGCTTAGTATCTGCAGCATAGGTAACCGTACCAGTACCTGTTAAAGGAGGAGGCAGTCTAGCCAAGCCGAGAATGAAGCAATTCAGAAAAGATCTTTTCAGAGCCCGCCAAGCCAGTCAAGTAAGCAAGCACAAGTAGCAGTTCTATCAGGAAAGGGAGGCTAAATGGCTCTTCTCTTGAAGAAGTTGTGCCTGGGGAGGAAAGGCGATGAGTAAGGCCAAAGGACTACTTTCAAGTGATTGACATGCGCGGTACAAAGTTCGCGGTGCAAAACTTTTTTGATTCATCTATCGTTTCTGCTCAAACGAAATGGATATCTTCCAAATTAGGAAATAGCAATCAAGTCTTTTTTTAGTCCATCCTTACTACGATACGGATTAGAGTCCAGTTATTTTCTTTCTTCGAGAACGCGGACACAGGTGGTGCATGGCTGTCTTCAACTCGTGCCGTAAGGTGTTGGGTTAAGTCTCGTCTCTATTCATCATGCAGATAATAGTAAAGTAATGTTCATCTTGCCTCCTCATCCTCATCCTCGATCAACTCTGACAATCACCGCTGCTATCACTTGACTCCACCTCACTAGATAAAGTCATCTTTCTTATCGAAGGACGCTTAAATCAAGATCGAGCAACCAAGCGAGCAATTGATCAATTAAGGGTTTTCATTATTGTTTCTACTAGCTGACCCGTTTAGGTTTTCCACAAGGTGGGCACCCTAGGATGTTTCTACTAACTTACTCGCATAGGGTGTTTCTACTGGTCTACCTGCCTAGGGCATTTCTACTAGCTTACCTGCATAGGACTTCTACTAGCGGTTTTGCTCCCATTTGTAACAAGTTGGATATATATAATATATACGCTCCAGTTTGAAGGGGAGTATAAGATACTATTGAAAATTTGGTATTAGTAGATTTAGTAGATATTATAAGATATTGTTGAGATATAGGATGTGATTAAATATGAATTTATCTCATACCTATTTTGTAATATCCTCCTAATCTCTATTTAAGAGATGTTAGGGTTAGGTGAATAATGAACCTTGCCTTCTCTATTTTCTCTACATATCTTAGTACTAATGCATACAACATAGTCTTTGTTATGAAGTATTAACAATGTAATTTGGTATATTTGTCTAATGGACCTAGGATAGCAACATGGGGGAGACCTAGTTTCTTTCATTATGGATGACAGATGATGTGCTCATTGCCTTACTGGATCATCATGGATGATGCATGGTGTATAATGTGATCATAGGATCATTGACTGTAGGGTGCCAAATCAAACCCTAAGGAGTTACCCGTTACGATGGATGGAGAACAAATATTTAAACTTTGGAATGATGAAGGAAAGGTTTATTAAATTGGGGTTTGATATCTTCAATAGACTGAAGAGTTTATAATTAATTACCCCTGAGGTTGAATCAAAGGAAACTCCGATTAATGAGATACATGTATTAAGAACTCAGAAAATAAATTAAGTATGAAATTTGTGTTGAGTTTGGGTTATTATTGGTGGAGGATTAAACCCAAATCTAATAAAAGTTAGCCCAATTGGTTAAACCAATTTAGAGAGAGGCGTAATGGCAATTTAGTCTTTTTGCCATTGTGATAGAAAGGGTTTCTTTCCCCTTTTATTTTCTAGAATTTTTTTAACAGCCCTTGGAAGAAAAGCATCTAGAGAACTAAAATCAAGAAAAAGAAGAGAGAAATGAGGTGCAGTTTTCTCCTGCACATTCTGAGGAAAAATCGCCAATCCAAAACCGTCTACCGTTAGATCGGGATGAAATTTAGTCAGCTGATAGAAGACACATAAGGCTACAATCTGAACAGTGCGATCAGATTGGAGTTCTGCGGTGTCAAGATCCGAACTCAAATTAAACCTTTGTGTAGTTCCTTTTGTGAGATCTTTTTCAATCTTCTTATTGACTTCTTTCTTAATGATGTTTGCTGAGAGCATGTTACTCTTGATAATTATGGTTGGTGTATGTCTCTGAATTGTCTAGAGAATAACTGTTGTAATTTTTCATTACTTGATAGTTGAGTTTTGGGGTGGACTTCGATTCGTGGTTTTTACTTCGCATTGGGGACGTTTTCCACATTAAAATCATTGTGCATTTGTGTGATCCCATATTTGCTGATTGATTGCTTCATATTATTGTTATTATTATGCTCTATTCGTTTGGCTCTTATTAGATTCACACAAAAAGGGAAGATTATTTTTTTCACTGTGTTTGCCCCAGTGTTGTTCAGGTGGATTGGTTGATTGTGTGTTTCTTACCATCAGAGTAGTATCAGAGCTTTGGATGTTGAATTATTGTCTTGTGGTGAACAATAGAGACAAATACAACTAGCATGATTTCCCTTAATGGTTTGATTTATCATAAAGCAAATGATGTATTTGAGGTACAAAGCTTGAGAAGATGTGTGCTCAAAAGACCGGTAAAAAAAAGATGTTTCTCATAAAGCAAATGATGTATTTGAGATACAAAGATGACACTTTTGTCAAAGATCACCTTAACGCCTATTAAGGAATTCTGAATCAACTTGCAAACATAGGTATCAGATTTGATGATGAGATGCAGGAGTTATGTCTTTTTAGCACTTTTCCAAACTCTTGGGAGACTTTAAGAACAACTTTGTCAAACTCAACTCGTGATGACAAAGTTACCCTTGATATGGCTAAGAATGGTGTTATGAATGAAGAGAGAAGAAAGATACAAGAATCCTCTTCACAGTCATATTCTGCTCGTAGAGAAAAGAGGGAGAAGTCAGAGCAAACGCCCCAAGAACAAAGATAAGATCAGAGGCAGATCAAACAAGCTAGCTAACGTTCAGTGCTACTATTGCGGTCATAAGGAACATATCAAGAAGTATTGCACACAACTGAAGAGAGACGACAATAAAGATAAAGGCAAAGGAAAGGATTCTGATGACGGCAAAGATGAAAATCATGTCACAGTTACAACCGATACCTTTCCAGTGGTCCGTGACCAAGATAATGTCAATGATACATGCTAAATCACATGATGCAAGGTGGGTGGTGGATAGTGGTGCTTCTACACGTGCTACATCAGCAAATGATTGATTTTCATCCTACATGCATATTGATCATAGGATAGTGAAGATGGGTGATGACAATGTAGCTAATGTTATTAGGACTCGTGATGTTTGTCTAGAGATTAACAACACTGAGTTGACTGTCAAGAACGGTAAAACATGTTCCTGATATTTGTTTGAACTTGCTTTTTGTAGGCAAACTTGAGATGAGGGATTTTGCAGCACCTTTGAAGACAGCAAGTGGAAGCCATCCAAAGGTGTTAGGGTTGTGACAAAAGGCACGAAATTCTCATCGTTATATTTCTTGCAGGCTAAGCTCTCCAGAGACATTGTGAATTCAATGAGAATGATAATACTGATTTGTGGCACAAGAGGCTGGGGCATATGAGCGAAAAGATAATGACAATTTTATGCAAGAAGCCTCTATCAAGGCCGCATAGTGCACAATTGAAAAAATATTCTCATTCTTTGGCAGGATAGAAGCATAAGAGTTTCTTTCAAGAGTCATCCCCCTTCCTGGAAGCAAAATTTTCTAGATTTGGTATATTCTGATGATTATGGTCCCATGAAGACACAAACGCTTAGTGGTTCCCTATACTTTGTTATCTTCATTGATGACCATTCAAGAAAGATTTGGGTTTATATATTGAAGACAAAAGATCAAGTGCTACAAGTGTTCAAACATTTTCAAGTTTCAATTGAGAGACAAGCTGGGAGAAAGTTGAAGTGTATCAGAACAGATAATGGGGATGAGTACACAGGGCCATTTGATGACTATTGCAGAGAGCAGGACATTCGATATCAAAAGACACCTCAGCTACATGGTGTAGCTGAAAGAATGAATAGAATCTTGATTGAGAGAATGAGATGTTTGCTTTTACATGCAGGACTGTCGAGATCATTCTGCTGTGAGGCTTTATCTACTGTTGTTCATGTTTTAAATCTCACCATGTATTCTTTTGCAACATGATGTTCCAGATAGAGTTTGATCATGCCAAGATATGTCTTATGATCATCATCGAGTTTCGGATGCAAGGCTTTTGTGCACATTCCCAAAGATGAGAGGTCGAAACTTGATGTAAAGACGAGGCAATGTGTATTTCTAGGCCAAGATGAGTTTGGCTATAGGTTGGATGATCCAATTGAAAAGAAAAATTGTGAGAAGTCGAGATGTAGTGTTCATAAAAGACCAAACCATATAGGAAATCGACAAGACAAAGAAGTTGTCACAGTGCAATGATGACTTTGTAGATTTAGATCTAGTTCCTTCTAGAGTAGTGCCAGAATGGGTTCAGCATGAGATGCAGAATGATCAGCAAGATACACATGATGTCATCACTTCTACACAGACTGAGATAGATGGTGATGATGATTATGGATATGTTCAATCACCAATTCCAGAAGATCCACCAACTGCTGCACCTAGGAGGTTTCTCAAAGACCGACATCCTTCCATTAGATACTCTCCTAATGAGCATGTATTACTGACGGGGGAGAACCTGAATTTTTCAAAGAAGCTACTTAAAATGAGCATTAGAAAGAGTGGGTTGAAGCCATGAAAGATGAAATGAATTCTTTGTATGAGAATCACTGTTGGGAATCCATCGAGTACATTCTAGGAGAAAGAAACACATGATATGATTTTGAGGATATGATTGATTCTGGATATATTCTTTATGATTTCAATGATTTAGTTGGGAGGATTTTATTTTAGTTTCAATTTTCGATAAGATTTTAGAGTGATTTAGGGATTTGATTGGATTTTGTTTGTGGTTATAAATAATGTAAAGCCTCTATTGAAGGCAGACTATTTTTTATATGAGAATTTGAGATTTAATTACAGCATGTGAATTGCTTTTATAAAGGCGCGAAGCCTAGGGTGTGAAGCCCATTATTTCATCTCAGTTTTCTATTTCAAAATCTATCAAATCTCAACCCTCATAACAATTAAACCATATTCATAATTCTTAGAAACTTCTCTGTCGTCACTATTTATTTGAACAGTAATACGATTACTATTCATCGCCTTCAACCCTCAAACTCGCTCCCGATATAGCCGCTCCAATTCCAGTCATCTCCAATCACAACCAACACTGACGACGATCCTCATCCCTCTACGACAAGGACGCCATCAATAATTGCGATTCTCTCCTTTAATCATCATCAATTGAAACTCGAGCTCTCATCGACATGGCATAGATCTCCATCAGATCCCTAACTTCTTGACCTTGTCAATACATAACCATTTCTTTGGGTTTTAAATTATTAATTGTCTTTGGATTGTTCCTTTGGGATTGACTGTAGTCTTGATTATTTGTAGGTGCTTGCTAAGGACTAATCTAAATTGTTGAACCTGTTGATTCCTCTACACCATGGACAATTCTCACTCTGTTGAGAGAGGATCATCGACCTGCAAATTCAGTTAGGATCTGAACATGTGTATGCGAGTTACCTTACTCCTCAGGTGATCTTTGAACATAATTTTAGAATTCAGTCATCTATTCTTTCATCTCTATAGAAGTTCATAATTGATTTATGATCATCACTAGTTATTGTCATATTTGTGGATCTCATTTAACTGACCATCACATTACCATATAGAATTCCATTCACCCTCAATGCTGAATTGTTACAGCTTGCATCCACGCTAAATAGCATACACACAATTAATTTCTAGATTGTCTCATCTGTGATTGATTGCTCTCATTAGCATTAGTGTCTTCTTTTGTTCCGTCCTGCATTATATTTGGTACCAAAGCCTAGGATAGATCTGCTCAAGCTACGTAGTGGTAGGACCTTTAGGAACACTATGGATGATTCACAAAAAGATACACAAGCACAAATGACCGCACTCATCCCGACCTTTAAAAAGTTCATGGAAGATCAAAACAATAAACATGAACAGATCACTACACATCTAGTTAGGAACGACAGAAGACTTGTTAGGGATGACCGTGGGAAACTCTACAGCCTGTTAGAGGACATGGCACACACGACAAGCCACATAGGGTTTACAACGAGTATTCTGATCTTGATGGCACCTAGTTTAGCACTAGGGAAGACGATATCACTAAGAAAGTGAACATAGTGACCCAATCCTTTGATGGTAAGCATGAGATCTAAGAGCTTAGTGATTGAATAGCAGAAATGGACTACAACTTAAACTGGTACGATATGTCCTAGAGCTGTATGATCCGATTTGCTAGGATAAAATTGATAGGGGCGGCCAAGATCTACTAGACCTCAATCGATAGACGGTTGGCTAAAACGCATGAGGATCCTACTGAGAAGCTCAAAGAGAAATATCTCTCAACCTCACATCTAGAAAGATTGATGGATCAGGTATCTCGTTCCATCAAGGAAACTTTGTTTATGAAAGGGTACATGGACAAGTTTGATGACTTAGTACACTGTAGTAATTTTCAGGAAGAATCTCGGTTTGCCCTTTCTAGATTTCGCACTGGATTGAAAACTGACATCTAGCGTGAGATAGCTCCACATTTGGTGACTTCTGTGGATGAAGCATATCATTTGACTCTAGAAAAGAAGCACTCCCTTAAGACACCCACCTACAGAAAGTTCACATCTCCTGTCAAGGACCAACCTAAGCGACAGTTGTCCAAGCAAGACCCTAAAAGAACTAAATGCTATAATTGTCAAGGGTTTGGACACTTCGCTTACCAGTGCCCCACTAGGAGTCTATTTATTGATGGATCATATGAAGGTTACGAGGATGAAGTTGCTGACTCTAAGGTTGCCGATGAGATTTATGCTACTAATAGTAGCGCCAACGATGCTGAGGACGCAATAGCAAATGTTGTAGCCCACTTACATGTCGTTAGGTGCTTACTAGCCTCACCGAGGGATGAGGAAGATTAATGGACAAATATTTTCCACAACTACTTCAAGGCTAAATTACCATATTGGTATATTTTCTTGACCCACTTTACCACATTGGTATTTTTAATTACTCCAGCATCATTTTAATTTTTTTATTGACCTAACGGTAATATAGGTCCAAAAGTTAGACACTAAACAAAATAATTTGATATTAGTGCCTCATATCTTCACTAGTTTGATATTAGACCCACAAACATGGAAATTCTTCCCCACCTAACTAGCCTCCGCCTCTCCCCTCTGTGCTCCACTGCCTTCCCCTTCCCTTTCCCGTTTTCCAACCCCCTCCCCTCAAAACCCGCAAAACCCCTGACCCAAACCCCCCCTCCTCCCTCTCATGTCACCTCGCATGGTGAAGCTCAAATCTCGCATCCTCACCTCCCTCTTCAACCTCTCCAACCTCGGCACGCAACACATCGGTGTCGAGGACCTAGAGTCCATCTCCACCTTCCCCTTGACGGCGTCACTATGCTCCTGAACTCCCTCACCCACGACCCCTCCCTCTACAGCGAGACCCTCCACCTTATCTCCCTCCTTGCCGCCTTCTACCCCTATCCCATATCGACCCATTTACCTAAAATAATGACCCACCCTCAAATCTGTCATAGTGAAAGTTGATGGTTGTATCTTGGGACAATGGACACGATGGATCAAGGGTGGGAGGGATGGCAAGGGTTTGAAAGAGAAACATGGGGAGGTCGGAGAACAAGGGGAGGGAGGGCAGCGAGGCGTGGGGGAGAGGCAAAGGCTGGTTGGAGGGAGGGGTGAATTTCAATGATTTGCGGGGCTAATATCAAACTAATGAAGATTTGAGGGACTAATTAAAATTTTTTGGCCAGCGACCAACATTTGGACCAATTTGACCATCATGCCAAGAAAAAATACCAAAATAACGTCGGAATAACAAAAATTACCAAAATAACGCCAGAATAACAAAAATTACGAAAGTGATAAAGTGGGTCAAGAAAAAAATACCAATCTGGTAATTTAACCTTACTTCAAGAATGAAGATAAGTTCTGAGTTGATAATTGATGGAAGTAGCTGTGTGAGCATAATCGCCAAGTTAGTTGTATAGAGAATGAACTTAAAAGCTAGACCTCACCCACAGCCACACAATGTCACTTGGGTCGACATGACTGCACATCCCGTCACACAACATTATTTAGTGCCTATTCAGCTCTCGAGCTACCAAGATCATATTTGGTGTGACATCTTACCCATGGACACCACACATGTCTTATTAGGCAGGCCATGGTTGTACTAGTCAGATGAAACCAACTTTTGAAGGTCAAACACCTATCAATTCAAGTTTAGTGGAAAGAATATTGTGTTAACTCCCTCTAGACCTAAAGTGCCCTTATATAATAAGAAGAATGGGTCTATCATTACCAAGGTTGGTAAGAAGCATGTCCATCTCTTAGGCAAGAGTGAGTTTCTTAAGCCGAGCAAGGAGGAAGGTATTGTCTATATGAACATCGCCACTAGTTTTGCTTTTGCTAGTCAGTTTTTAGATTTCCCTCCTGAAGTTCATTAAATCCTCACTAATTTCAGTGATATCATGTCTGATGAGGTACCTGACGAACTTCCTCCCTTTAGATGCATCCAGCATGCCATAGATGTTATGTCGGGGTCTACCTTACCTAGCTTACAACAATATAGGATGAACCCTACAGAGCACATTAAGCTTAGACACCAGGTAGATGAGCCGGAAGGCCTTTAGTAGAGAATTTGAGTCCTTGTGTCGTTCCTGCATTACTCACTCCTAACAAAGATGACAACTGAAGGATGTGCAAGAATAGTAGAGTCATCAATAAAAATCATGGTCAAGTATAGGTTTCCCATTCCTAGGCTTGACAATCTTTCAGACACGATGGCCGGATCTCACATCTTCTCGAAGGTAGATCTAGTGGGTATCACGATTTTTTAGACACGATGGCCAAGTCTCACATCTTCCCGAAGGTAGATCTTCATAGTGGGTACCATTAGATCCGCATCCGCGAAGGCGATGAATGGTAGACTGCCTTAAGATTAAGGACGAATTATATGAGTGGTTGGTCATGCTCTTTGGACTATCAAATGCTCCTAGCACTTGTTGTGACAGTTATGACTCAGATTTTGCATCCTTTCTGAGGCTAACTTGTTGTTGTCTACTTTTAACAACATTTGATTTTTAGTCGAACCCAAGAGGAATATCTTTTTCACTTGACTCAAGTTTTAGACTCTGAAAGCTGAAATTTTATGTCAATTTAAAGAAATCATCAGTGCGCTTCTTAGGTTTCATCATCTCGTTGACGGTATAGCAACAGATCCCGACAAGGTCAAGGCCAACAGGAAACGACCTACACCCACTACTATTCATGAGAGGAGTTTCCAAGGGTTAGCCACTTTTTATAGGAGGTTTGTAAGGGGTTTATTATCATTATGGCTCAAATCACGAGTTGTCTCAATAAAGGGGAATTTGAGTGGACTAAATCTGCAGCTAGAGCTTTTGAGAAGATTAAGTAGAAGATAACTACTGTGACTTTTCAAAACTATTTGAGGTAGCTTGTGACGCTTAGAGAGTAAGCATTAGAGGCGTGTTGAGTCAGAAGGCCATCCTATTGCTTTCTTTAGGGAGAGTTGAATGAGGCTCGTCAACGCTATTCCAATTACGAATGATAGTTTTATGTCGTAGTGCAAAATCTATGATATTAGCATTACTATTTACTACCTGCAGAGTTCATTTTATATTCCGACCATCATGCCCTACAACACTTGAATTCTCAAAAGTTAGGACACAGACATGTCAAGTTGGTTGAGTTTATGTAGTACACTTTTGTTCTCATACATTACACAAGTGTTGAGAACAAGCTTGCTGACGCTTTGAGTTGGAAGGTCGCCACTTTGCAATCCATGAGTGCACAAGTAGTAGGATTTGATCGAGTCATTTAGGACTACCATGCTTGTCAAGACTTTGGTGAAATTTATGCCTCTTTGACACAACCCTCCTATTACTGTAGTAGGTTTCACCATTGTCGATAGTTTTCTCTTCAAGGGTAGCCGCTTGTGCATTCCCAACACCTCCCTTCGTAACCATCTAACTTGGGAAATGCATGCGGGAGGAGCCACTAGACACTTTCGTCAAGATAAGACAATATTGGTTGAGGATAGATTATACTGGCTGAGTGTCAAGCGGGATGTAGCTAGTGTTGTGTCACACTGTCGAGTCTGTCATGTTGTTTAGGGTAGGAAGCAGAACACGGGTTTATATACCCCTTTACCTATACTTTTTCCTTCATGGCGGGATGTTAGCATGGACTGTGTCCTAGGTCTCCCTCGCACGTTTAGGAAGCACGAATCGATATTGGTGTAGTGGATCACTTTTCGAAGATAGCACATTTCATTCCCTATAACAAAAATGAAGATGCTTCCCACGTTGCACCTCTTTTCTAAAGAGGTTCGATTGCATGGTCTTCCTAAGACTATTGTTTCAAATAGAGATGTGAGGTTCACGCCATTTCTAGAGAACACTCTAAAAGAAGCTCAATACATCATTACAGTTTTCGACAACTTACGATACTTAGATTGATGCGTAGACAGAGGTGGTGAACCGTAGTGTAGGAGACTTATTACGGTGTGAAGTTGATGATCATGTGGTTAGGTGGGATTTAGTGTTACCCATGACTGAGTTTGCATATAATAGCTCGGTCCATCGGTCTACTGGGTTGAGCCCATTTGAGATTGTTACAGTGCCGAACTAGAAAACCTATAAACTTACTACCAATGCCATTGGGAGCTAGACCAGTGCTTCAGCCGAGTCCTTGCACAACATTTGCACGATTTGCATAATGAGATTCGCAAACAGATAGCAATAAACAATAATAACTATAAGTTTACTGTAGATTCTTATACACGATTGCGGGAATTTTTTATTAGAGACATGGTCATGTTTAGGGTTCGACCTGAGAGGGCTACTAGAGAAACTATGGGGAAATTTCATGCCCGATGTATGGGTCCGTTCTGAGTTCTTTACGTATGAGTTGGACATGCCACGGGACTTTGGCATCAATCTGATTTTCAACATCGAGAATTTGACTCCTTATCACGCACCTGTGGACTATCTGACAACAATTGCAGAGGTTACACCCTCAG
This sequence comes from Asparagus racemosus, assembly GCA_037177215.1. Lineage (NCBI taxonomy): Eukaryota > Viridiplantae > Streptophyta > Magnoliopsida > Asparagales > Asparagaceae > Asparagus > Asparagus racemosus. The sequence goes on along the minus strand of JBAKGM010000002.1, from coordinate 13,109,510 downwards.
ATTTAGTAATACAAGAACAGATTCTAGCTCCACCACCTATGCAGCCGAGTAGACATCCGTCAAAGGGGATTGAGGAGATTCTACAGGACGAGATCATATCAACAACAAACGATCATTCAAAGGTACTTGGTCTGTTAGCGTAGATGATCTGACTTAAACTGCACTTAACTACAGACCGAGGATATTAAACAGCTCAACCAAGATGCACTATATGCTTATTATCACCATCATTCAAAACAGGCGAATATTTTAAAGCTGGGGAGAGTTGATGGGAATCTATGGAGACTATATCCCAGGAGAAAGAAACACATGATAGGATTTACAAGATATCATTTATTTTTTAATTTGTTCTTTTTTATTTCAGAGATTTTAGTTGATAGGATTTTATTTTAGTTTCTATATTTTTATAAGATTAGAGTGATTTAGGGATTTGATTTTATTTTATTTTATTTGTGGTTATAACTAATGATATAAAGCCTCTGTGGTAAGCAGACTATTTTTACTTTGAGAATTTGAGATTTAATTACAACATTTGAATTGCTTTTAAAATATGCGTGAAGCCTAGGATGTGAAGCTTATTATTTAATCTCAGTCCTCTAATCAAAATCCATTAAATCTCAGCCCTCATTACAATTAAACCCTATTCATAATTCTCAGAAACTTCTCTATAGTCACTCTTCATGTGAAAAGTAATTCCGATTATTGTTCATCACCTTCAACCCTCAACCTCACTCCCGATATGGCCACTCCATTTCCAATCATCTCCGGCCACAACCAACAACACCCACGATGATCGTTGCATTCCTCTCTGACCTTGACGCCATCAACAGTCGTCATCCCCTCCTCTGATCATCATCAATAATCCTTGATCTCTCGTCGACATTGTATAGAACTCCATATCTCTAACTTCTTGACCTTGAGGATAACCAGTTCTTTAAGTTATTAAGTTATTGTTTCTCTTTAAATTGTTTCTTTGGGAGTTACTACTGTCTTTATTATTTGCAAGTACTTGTTAAGGGCTAATCTAAATTGTTAAAACTATTAATTCCTCTACACCGTGGACAATTCTCACTCTGCTACAAGAGGATCATCAGCCTGCAAATTAAGTTCGGTCCTGAACAAGTGCATGCGAGTTACCTCACTCCTTAGGTGATCTCTAAACATATATTTGGAATTCAGACATCTATTCTAGCATCTCTATAGAATATCGTAGCTGATTTATGATCATCACTGGTTATTGTCATATTTGTGGATCTTATTTAACTGACCATTACATTGCATCATATAGAATTGCAATCATCCTAAGTGCTAAACTATTAGAGCTGAATTCACACTTAATTGCATATACCAGTGATGATTTATGATCATATTTGTCGATCTTATTTAACTGACCATCACATTGCATCATATAGAATTGCAATCATCCTAAGTGCTAAACTATTAAAGCTGAATTCACACTTAATTGCATATATTCAATAGATTTCTAGTTTGTTTCATTTGCGCTTGATAGTTCTCATTGGAATTAGTTTTTTTTATCTCGTCCTGCATCAATCACACTTTTGAGTTCGTGAAGCTACCTAAGGGTAAGAGAGCTTTAAAAGAATCGATGGGTTTACAAGTTGAAGCAAGATGAGCAGTCCTCAGTTCCTCGATATAAAGTTAGATTGGTGGTCAAGGGATTCAATCAGAGAAAAGGAATTGACTTTGAAGAAATACTTTTTCCACTTATTAGGATGTCCATCCGTGTAAATTTTGCACTAGCCACGAGCCTTGATTTAGAGGTTTAGTTGATGGACGTGAAAATTGCCTTTCTTCATGGTGACCTTGAGGAAGAGATTTATACGGAGCAGCAAGAGGGATTTGAGGTGAAATGAAAAGAGAACTATATTTGCAGATTGAAGAAAAGACTTTATGGTTTGAAGCAAGCACCTCAACAATGGTACAAGAAGTTCGAAACTGTTATAGGGAATCAACGCTACAAGACAACCTTTGCTCATTGTGTTTTTGTGCATAAACTCTCTAATGATGATTTTATCATTTTGTTGTTCTATGTTGACGACATGTTGATTACCGGCAGGAATGCTTCAAGAATTGATGAGTTGAAGAAGCAGTTAAGCAAGTCTTTTGCTATGAAAGATTTGGGGCCAACAAATAAAATTATTAGTATAAGGATAACTCGGGATAGAAAGAAAAAGGAGTTACCTTATTGCAAGGAAATTATATTGAGAAAGTACTTTAAAGTATAAAAGTCGGGAATGTGGGATGCTATAGTAAACACCGACTGAAGTTCAATCGTCCTAGGTCTGCATGGAACATGACCCGATTCAGCAACTCCAGTGACCCGATTTAGAATTCAAACCAATTAATTTTTTTAAAAATTAACTCCTTTCTAAAAGAAACAACAAAAAACGTGAGAAATTAAGCAAATAAATCATGCATACCTTAATTGCAACATGATTCTCAAGGTTCTTTTACCATTACTCGTATCAACTAGCATATTTTTAAAATTTGACAAGTGCAAAACCTGTGATTCCTACATTTAAGAATTATACCTAAAGTGTCCCACTTTTTCTAGCGTATAGTATAAGCCTATCTCCTTGTACCCGATACCTAATGAGTGATGTATTACGCTCCCGTAACCGTCCTGTGAATCGGAACAAACCTAGTTCCATGAAACTATGCTTCAAAGATTCAATATGCATAAAGCTAAAGACATAAGTTCTCCTCTTGCTACTCACTTTAGATTGAGCACAAAGCAAAGTTCTACTGAATATGAGAAGAAAGAAATGCAAAGAGTTCAGTATGCCTCTGCATTGGGAAGTTTGATGTACGCTATGGTGCGTACAAGGTCTAATATAGCACATGTTGTTAGAACAGTTAGTAGATTTCTTTCAAATCTAGATAGAGAGCATTGGGAAGCAGTATATGGGATTATGAGATATCTCCGAGCTATTGTCGATTTGAGACATACATTTGGTGGTGAGAAGTCTTTGCCAGTTGGCTACACACATTCGGACATGGCTGGAGATGTTGATTCTTGCAAGTCCACATCGGGTTATTTGATCACTTTCACTAGCAAAGCTGTAGCTTATTAGTCAAGACTCCAGAAATGTATCGCACTTTCCACCACCGAAGCAATGTCCATCACAGCGATAGAAGCTTGTAAGGAGTAGCTTTAGAGGAAGAAATATGTTCAGGAGCTTGATTTCAAGCAAGACAACAATGTATTATTTTGCCCTAACCAAAGCGCTACTCCTCTTGGTAAGAAATCTACCTTTCATGCTAGATCGAAGCATAATGATCGAGGTATCATTGGATTAGGGATGCGTTGAATTCCACCTTGCTATCACTTGGAAAGATTCATACCTTTCATGCTAGATAAGGATATGATTATGCGTATGTGTGTTTGAATAGAAAGATAAGGATATGATTATGCATATCTGCTTGTTCAGAGATTTTATATTTATAGCTTGAGTAGGGTTTTAACTCTAATATCAATCATGTGCTTGGGTTATTAGAGAGGAGGGAAGAAGAGCGATGGAGGAAAAAATAGAGAAAATAGACAATATGGGGAGATGGAAACACACACACAGAGTATAGGACAAAAAGTTTCAGGTCAAAGATACAAATGGTTTTAGTTAGAGCACTCTATTCATCTCGCAATAAAATCACATTTTTGAGTGCTGAGTTAAGTTCACTTTGATAGTCAGACGCAAAAATCATGTCATTTCAGGGCCACAAGGATATATGATCGAAAAATTGAATGGATATTTATTTTTGTGGATCAATGAAGACAAGGATCAGCACCATGAAGAGAGCTTACAGTCAACCCATAAATATCTTAGGAATAAAAGTTTGATATTGAAAACTGAAAACTAAGATAACTGTACAAGGCTTTGAAGAGTTAGTAAGAATCTATGTAAATTATAAACCTTTTTAATGTTTTGTATCGTCCTTAAAGATAATGGAAACTTCAGAATACTCTTAAGAGAGCTATATCAATAGACATGTCATCCATGATTACCAAAGAGGCCTTTAGGCAGCAGCAGCGGTGAATTTCTACACTGATGTAATTTATTAGTTGTCTTTCTGAGAATAACCTCACCATAAAAATTGAAAAGAAAGGATATATGTGAAGTAAGATGCGTGCAAATGACTCGGCTTGTATGCATGTGCATGTGTCCTCTAAGACGGATGATAAAAGATGGATACAAGTGGCTCTCATGATATATTCTTGCAATACTGCTATATCTCCACAAACAAACTCATAAACACTATAAAATTAACTGAAAGAATAGTCTTGTTCCCTCACCTGGTGGAACTTTTGACCTTTGATGAATTGCCATTTTCTCTTCAAAACGACCTATAGCATGTCTGTAGGCATCAAGTTGTAAAACAACCAGCTGTTGATTTTGATGGTCCCCAATCATGCGCACAATGAAGTGTAAAAGCCCATTAGCGACCTCCTTATCAACAAAAAAATCATCCGAGTAGAAGAGACTTGGATTCAAATAGTAACCAGCAGAATGAAGATGACTATGGAGATAGTTGTTCCATATGTGATCTATTATTATCCAAAAAGGCTCATATTTTGCTCCTTCGCCTCCTAAATTCCTCCTTATTTCTTCCTTTGCCCGATCCATGGAATCATATAAGAAACCCATTGGAGGCGCATCTCTTCCATTAATCCGATGCAAAACACCAACTAGTGGATTTGTGACCTTCAAAACATCAGCAACAGAAGTCCAAAAGGAAGGATTTTTAACCAGTTCCCATATGGTTCTACCGTTCGTTTTAGAAGCCCACTGCGACATATTCCACGCAGATGAGTTGAACATATGCAGCAAATTGTCTTTCTCAGACATCATATTTTCCAATGTACTAAATGCTGCCACTGACTCCAATCTGGAAGTCCGGATAACCACTTCTCTTCGAATGTATGCTTTCATCAATTCTAGAGGGAAGGCATGACTGTAAATGAACCGGGTAATGGTCTTAGCCTTAGTGAGTACCTCCTTCACATGTTCAATCGTCGATATTTTGTCCAAAATAAGATCTATGCAACGATCTGCACATATTGTCCAGAATATTGTATTGTACTTCTCCGCTACCTTATTGCCCACAGCGTGCATAAAGCCCGTTAGATCATCAGTAATGACCTGAACAACATTTTGGACACCCACCTCCTCAATAACTTTACTGACCACAAAGAAAAGTGCATCAATGTCTCTAACATCATCAGAAGCATCTACAGATCTCAGGAAAACAGTCCCTTGTGGGCAATCTACAAGAAAAGAAATCAGGCTCCTGCCACTTTGATCCTTCCAGCAATCCAATAAAATGCTGCATCCAGTTTTCTTCCAAGAACTTTTCACAGCATCCACATGTCTACAAACTTCTTTAAAGTCTTCTTCAAGGATCCACCCTTTGAGTTCATCATACCTAGGAGCCTTGAATCCGAGTCCACAGATAATAGCAGCATCTATCATTCTTTGGAAAGAAGGCAACTTTATATTGTTAAGGTCAATACCCGCCTCGTAGAAGAATTTACCTATACGCTTTGAGGCAACCAGCTCTAAATCATCCTTCATTTCTTCCTTGATAACATTGACATCTTCTTTCTTGACAGAGAAAGGGACACCCCCCACTTGGAGTGCCATTTCTTCAGTATTGTTTTTCTGTTGTAAAGGAGTTGGCTGAGTTGATTGAACATGGGAACCACTTCCAATTCCATTTGATGTCACTTGAGAAGCAGTTTCTACGGAAAAATTTTCATCTACTGTAGTTGACGGTAGAGAAATCTTCCTCTTTAGGGGAAGATCTGGATGGTACAACTCCCCAACTTCCTTCAACAGTCTCTGTTTCTTCTTTTCTAGAAGAGCATTCTTCATGTCCTGCTTAACATTATCCGGAGCTTGAACGCATGCTAATACATCATGGCCAACACCACCTAAGTGATGCTTAAGACGGTTGAAGCCATGAACCACCTTCTCACAATACTTGCACTTCACCCATTTTTTCTCCTTGTCAAGAGCAATCCCATGACTCTCCATTGCGTCACTTTCACTCACTCTCTAAGCAACTAATCCCTTTATGGCTATCCTAAGGTGAAGCTTTCATCTGCAAAAAGAAACAATCTTTTATGATTTGTGGAATATCATTTTGACTTAGTCAAAAATACCATTCACCACCAAGTAAATGATGCAATTTTAGTAAGCACCCACAATTCAAACCTTCAACTATCAGTAACTAAGCCCTCTACGGCAAAAAATCTAACCTTCAACTATCAGTAACCATTGCCAATAAAAGAAAGAAAGAAAGAAAGAAAAACTATTGGTTGACATCTCAGATATTTCCATTTTTCCAACCAGAAAGAAACTCGTAGAGGACAAACTCACTAACAAGGAGTTTTCTGTTTTAGACAAAACAAACTTTAATTATTCTTGATTACCATATATTAAATGTGAAGCCTTAACGCCACCTGGTTTAGGGTCTATCTAACCCCACATTGACTAAACAGGAACTCAGTTGTGGTTTCATACGAGAGGCATAGGTTCCCTACCTCTAAAAGCATAACTTTGAGAGGTGAATTCTCTTGGTCTCCTATAAAAGGTATGTAACCGAGTAGCTCGGGTGGTGAAACTAGTATTGCAGTGTTTGACTAATTTAATACAAAGCCAAAGTGGTGGTATTGGGATTGCAGTGTTTGATCAAGAGTACACTAGTGCACGTCCAGCTCGCAGGGGCATGTGACTATAGAAGAATGGTGGTACTTTTAGTCTCTGTAGTCCAACCTCGACTAAATGGGGAATCAGTTATGAATTATAAGAGATTTTTATTCCCTCCAATCACTAGCTTTTAGGGTTGAGTTCTCCTAAGTCTCTAACACCCAGCTGAACTTCATGCAATTGGATACCACCAAAAGTGTTTTACTCGAAAGCAAGGATGAAAACAAAATAACGTCAAATTTTCAAGTATCATTAATCATCTCATGATCTTCAGCTACCAATCAGAAAGAAACTAACCCAAAACCAGAAAGTGCTTCCGACATCAATATCTTCCTTATGAAAAAAAAAAAGAACACAGGTCCTAAAGTTACTGATTTCAGGAAAACGGTCTGATTTTTTAGCACAATGTACCAACCTTTAGCACGTAATTGGGATTCAAACAGAAACCACCTGCATTTCAAGTTTCTTGGGTTCAGCTAGGTTTTACCAAAAGTTGTGAAATCTCATCTCATCTAATTTCCTTTGCAAAGACTATATCTAGCCATAAAGTACAAACTTTAATTTCAAACATTTGCAACATTAAGAACCACTAATAAAATAGGTAATTGAACAGACCCCCAACCTTTGGTCGACGATCCTGAAGCCCATAATGAGTTTGATGATTAACTTTTAAACGTAACAGAAACCCATGAACAAAATTCATTGAATCTTTAAAAACTACATTCAACAAAGCTTTAGGTTCTTCTGAAAACCACAGAACTTATATGGGTTTGGGTAGCCAGAAGTTTGTAAATAAAATGAAAAGGAAAGAAAATAAAGAAAAGACTCTCAAATGATATGAGACGCAGCAGACCCATGAACACAAAATAAAGATAATAATCTCAAAGGTAAGAAGAAGAACTGACCTTTGAAGGGCTTTGACCGAAGCAGAGGGGTTTACTCGTTTCTTCGTTTCCCCTGAGAAAGATCTCCCTCCTCTCCCTCTGTTTTTTTTTCCCCGACTCCTTTTTTCCTTCAGAGAGAGGAAAACGACGAACACCCTGTTTGGATGGAGGTTAATGGATGGAAGGGAATGTAAAATTTCAAGTTTACTTCGTTTGGGAGTTTTTTTT
>JBAKGM010000002.1:13058389-13068958 GCA_037177215.1 Asparagus racemosus | reverse complement strand
CCCTCCCCCTCCCCCCCCTCCCCCCCCTCCCCTCCAGAATGGAAAAGAGTCCAAGAAAGTTTAGTGAGAAATGCCCCAAATTTTGGGGGTTTTGTGTAATTTACCCATAATAATTCGACAAGTTCCTGCTACATGTTTTCCTTCCCTTGTTAATCCTTAAGATTGTATGAAAAGCCATACGCCAAGAACACATGAAAGAGGAAGAAAATATAAAAAGGAAAATGTTATAGATACTGTTGCTATATTCAATCGTTCCAGATAAAAAGCACAAGTTCATAGGCAAAACTGTACCTAAGATATGTCAACAGAAAGGCTTAACTGTGAACTAGATCCCATATTCTTATACTGTCATTTATAGATCAGAAAGGACTAGATGAGTTCTGCGACCCTCACTACTTTGGATACTAGTTTTATATGTCCAGAGTTTGGTAGTCCTGAATACCAATTTTCCCAAAAACTTGGACATGTAAGTTTTCTTGGATGACATTTGCAAATAACCACCTCTTACACGTCAGTAGGTAAATGATTATGGTTTAAGATGATGATTGTCTGGACACTTCTTACTTCAAGCCTAACACCCCTAAAATTAAAAGAAAAGGGGGAAAATTAAACAAAGTTAGCTTAAACCGTACAATCCCGAAGCTTAATGATCACTGGGATGATTATCTCGCCCCGCCCTGCCTTTCCCCTTTCCACTGGACTGGGTATTGATCTCATCCAACCACTAGCATTCACAGTTGACAGTATCTTACGCAATGCATGACAAAGTAGATGAATAATGATAAAACAGGCAGTTAAGTTCCAACTTATGTGTCAGTCATTTGAACATCAGACCTCAATGTTTATTCTTACATATATGTGTATTTTATATTTTCTATCATAGCTAAACAAGCACCTATAGTATGACATGTGGAAGATAAAAGATTTAGTGAATTGTATCAACTCAATGATCTTCATCTATAAATGACACACACTAGCGGTCCAAAAGGGACATTACAGAGATGAATGGATCATGATGCAGAAACAACCTAACCCGAATAATAAATTTCTGAGCTGTTTGTATCAATTGACAACCCCGTCCTCCACCTCCCTCCCTCTGGTGGTTATGAGAGATATAAAACAATCTCCTTTAATGTTGTTCCTGATGTCTATTGGTCATAACCGAAATATTGAATAGCCTCTCACCCACTTCAAACTTGGATAACCACACTGGAATCTATTTTATACAATCATTCCTAACATTTTTCTTGTCTACAGAACTGGTGAAAACAAAAGCTTGGGTTCAGCTTTTACTCTACCAGTCAGCTCGTGTCCAACATAAGGGAATGGATTTTGTAGAATCCTAAATACTCTGCCAATCTTTAGCCCAAATTGAAAGCAGAAGCTTTCCTTGAGCATCTTACCAGAAGTACAGGAGTTTACTTGATTCAGAGTAACTGCAGTCAAACCCTTATATGCACTAAAGGTAGTGGTAAAAGTTTTATAGAGAAGTTTTTAACTTTGCAAAATCACTACAAGCCATAGAAAATTCCACGAGTATGTTTTCATTCATAGGTGAAAGCTCTATTACTAGGACCTACCCAGAGAACTACCAAAATAAACATGCAAGCTGTGTAATTGTAGCAAATGTTGCATGTGACATTTTTTGTAGGAAATCCACCACAAATCCGTTGTTTGAATGCCAAAATTTTTATTGTAGATAACATAATTCAAAATACCATCAGCATTTGTATAGTTACAAAAGTTGTTGGATCTGCGTATTTTACTGCACAAAGCACATTTCCATTGCAAAAAGTGGTTATTTAGCTGTGATTGCAAAATGTTCTACATTTTCTGCATTCGAATCAACTAACTTAATGATGTGGCGCTAATTTTAATTTTATTTAAGTTAATGCAAGGCCTTGTAGTATTTGCGCAGTCAAATTGGTTTCTCCAAAATGTAAATCTAATTACCTTTCCCTACTAACTTATTGCTTACCAAACAATGGAAACAGAAATTTGACCGTGGCATTTGCTGCTGCAGCTATATTTCCTGTCAACCAAGCAACCCCTTATAGTAGGAGGTGGAGCAATAATAGTCTCGGTACTAACAATAGCAGTTAAAGTAGTAAAAGTAGCAGCAACAAGAAGAATGACAATGATATTAAGAATAGTAAGTATCATAGGAATGAGAGGCAGTGACTTTACGCTGTAAAAGTCGTATGCACATGCTGCTAATTAACTTGATCACTTACCATCTCCATCAAGATAACTAGAATGATTGGTAATAAAGATAAGCAATCCTTTTCTAGTAGTTGCCCTGCATTAACAACCAATTTTTCATTGGAAATTAAGAGGACATCATGCAAGCTATCCTTGACAATTTGAGCCAATCCAAAAATTAAAAGAAAAGGTGACTAATAAATAATAATAAAAGCATAAAAGAACGACAATAAAAAACACAAGATAAATTCAGTGCCTTACCAATTTAGAGATGCTAGCCACCCACTTGATCACCCAGCTCTTTCATCCTACGTCCAGAAGTACTTTTCTGGGCCACAAAGAGAGAAACCAAGGAAGATCTGCTCTAGCACAGGAAGAAGAAGAAAGGTGGATTATGCCTAAAGCTTGGCAAGGAGCCTCCGTTGGATGCATCAACAGTTGTTCCTCAATTCCTTCGACTGAGCCTATGGTACCTAAATCAAAGCATGCTACCATCAACTCCACTTCTCTCCTCTCAGAAATTCACTTAACAAACCACGAATCCCTTCCCCCCTTAATCCATGCCTTTTCCGATTTCATTGCAAACAATCCACAATACACTAGCACGGAACTAGCCGACCACATCAGAGATCATGACTACTGCCACCTCTCCAAGCATATATGCTTCGATTACAATGGCTTTGGTCTCTTCTCCCGAGCACAGTTGAGCTCCAATCCTCAGTTCTCACATTCACAATCATCTTTCTTCAACATCAACTATAAGTCAGTGACACTGAAGTCCCAATTATGGTATGGAAACCAAGAGTCAACACTGGAATCAGCCATCAATAGAAGAGTAATGGATTTCCTCAAAATCTCAGATGAAGAATACACCATGGTTTGTACTGCCAATAAGACTTCTTCTTTCAGAATACTGGCAGAATCCTACCCATTCCAGTTCAACAAGAAACTCCTTACTGTCTACGACCATGAGAGCGAAGCAGTTAGAACGATGGTAGAGATTGCAAAGAGGAGAGGAGCAAGAGACACATCTGCAGAATTTTGTTGGCCAAGTATGAAGATCCACTCTGGAAAACTCAAACCAATGGTAAGCACGAGAAACCAGAAAGGCGGGCTGTTTGTGTTTTCCCCTCGATCTCAGATGACAGGGACTAGGTACCCTTACCAATGGATGAGTCTAGCGCAGAAGAATGGCTGGCATGTGGTTCTTGATGCATGCTCCCTAGGGCCGAAAGATATGAACACATTGGGGCTCTCATTAATCAAACCAGACTTCATTGTATGCTCTTTCTTTAAGATTTTTGGAGAGGACCCATCAGGATTTTCAGGACTCTTAATCAAAAGATCCAGCAGAGCAATTCTGGAGAAGACGCCAGCAAATAGGAGCATTGGAATAATTAGCATCATCCCTCAAAAACAGTTGTCTACCTTGGCATTGCAACCTGATAATTTTGTTACAAACGTGGAAACACAGCCTTCAAAAACTAAGGTCAAAAGCTTATTCTCTTATCCTAGATCAGCTCAAAGTTCTCAAATTTTGAAATTGAAGGATAAAGTTAAAGAATCATATGACATGATGAACAATGAAAAAGAAGCATTTGGAGAACCATCATCCAGGATAATGTGCTCGCAGAAATCAGAAACCAATGATGTGATTGAATGCAGATATTTAGATCATGCAGATTCTGTGGGTCTTCACCTAATAAGCAGAAGAGTGAGTTGCCTCACAGACTGGCTGGTGAATGCACTAATGAAGCTGAAGCATCCTCTCACAGGAAATGGAGAACCTCTGGTCAGAATATATGGGTCACAGCTAAAACTCACTAGAGGACCTGCACTCGCTATCAATTTGTTTGACTGGAAAGGCCAGAAGATCGAACCAAGACTAGTACAAAAGCTTGCTGATAGGAGCAATATCTCAATAAGCTGTGGTTTATTAAGGAACATCTGTTTCTTAGATAGATATGAAGCAGATAAGAGTGTAATCTGGGGAAAAAGACTCCATGAACCAACTACAAATGAACAAGAGAGGACTGATCTGGGAATCACCGTGGTCAATGTGACACTCAATTTCCTGAACAATTTTGAGGATACTTACAGACTCTGGTCTTTCATTGCCAAGTTCCTGGATGCAGATTTTATAGAAAAGGAAAGACGGAGATATATTGCGCTTAACCAAACAATGATTGAATTTTAGAACAGGTAAAATGATTGTGAATTATGGTTAAGTGATGTATATGAAAATATGATCTGTTTCTCATCCTGAGAATGTGATTAATGATGTATGTTATTTTATGCTTACATGTCTGAGAGAGGCATAGCAAGTTCTTATTCAACATATTTTGTGATGGAGATCTATCCCTTTAAGGTTCAAACATTAACTGCCAAATTTCACTGTGACACTGGCACTGAAAACATCTGTAAGGACTAGGATTACTAGAGTTGGTGACATATGGATAAAAGAGAAAGAACTGAACATACCGAATTTGTTTCATAGGACGGAGAAAAGAGTATGTTATCACTCTTAACAAAGCATGTGAATGTAAGAAAAATTTAAATAAGCATTGGTTTCCTGACATGCCTTGGTTAAGTATGAAGAACAAGGTCTTGGAAAAGACAATATGAGATAATTGTCAATGTAAGAAGAAGAGAAAATGATAGATATATCGATAATAGAGGCATCATACTATGAACAGAGGTATGCTGGAGATACCATTTCATGAAGCAGGAGTGTGAAACAGCAAGAACAACAATAGGCAATCAAAACTAAAATTAATGTACATAATCTGATTCAATTGAAACACCCACACAGAAACTTGTCCAATATGAAGAGGAAACTTAATAAGAAATCCAAAAATGTGCAATGGAGATAAGCATGTGTGCCAATTTACAATTCTCTGAGAAGCCATTAAAGTTCTCCAAGGTATCCAACCTCATTGAAAATTGAAAATAATTCATGCCAATGAAACATATCTCAGAAATTTAAGCCACAGGTACAATTTACAGTTAGTTTTCTTCATCTGAGTCTCTACAGTGTAAACTGACCATAAATTGAATTTGGGGAACTACCTTAAGGGCATTGGCACAGAAGTATTATCAAGGAAGACAATGATGTACAGAATTCAACTGTTCAAAAGTCAAAACCAAGGTAGCCACCAACTTGATCAGAAATGATAGTTTAGGATTCACATGCAAATATGTGTGCATTAACAACTTGATTAGCTGTCAATCAACTGATGTTATCATAGATATTAGGAACCAGAAAGCAACCAAAGGACATGAAAATTTATGCTCCAATACACTATGGCATAACTTTCTGCAGAGCACAGACTAAAGCACAATCATACAGACATTTACTATATGTATCTGAACAAGAATAGCAACCAGGTGCCTCACACATTAATGTGATAATACCAATAGAGCAGTTTTATGCAAAAAAGAGAAAGGACTAGATAGACAAAAGTGGAGAAAATGTTAAAACACCTAGCAATTTCTTAAATACAATTTTGCAGGAAAGAACATTCCAAATTGAGATATGGCTTCAAACATTATTTGTATAGGAATCATATTGTGGATACATGAATTAGTGATGAATGGCTCCCAGACATCACATCATAATCTCAATATTCAACTATGCAAGAGTAGAAACTTGGAACATATAGACATGCCTGTAGGAATAAGAACAGGAACACAAATCACCAAAATTTGAAAGATTAACATTGCACTAACTTAATATACCTTGCTTCTCACTATCGAAGAGTGAAGATACGAATGGCATGCCCTCAAGAACTGCACGTGCAACACAAAAACAACTCCAATTTGCAAAAACTTAAAGGGTTGCATCATAAAGAAAGCTGGCACTTAATAGTTAATATATAGGAGAACAGACCAAGTAGACTACGAATAACAGTAAAAAATTCACAAGTGGAACAGTACTCAATACAAACATCCTCAACAACATGGCACCCACAGCAAGGACATAGTCACATAAAGTTCATTCCCATGAACTTCATCTTTAAACATTGAACATTCTTTACATTTCAGATGCTCTCGTACATTTTTAGACAAATTGACATCTTTATGACGTCCATGTACAATGGCGTATCATAATGTGAACATATGACAATTCAATTTTTTCACCAAATTTCCATGGCCAGACTAATACGTCAATTAAAGATCTGAATCACTTCCATATTATGCCCAGACAAATAGAATACAACCCACATACAAAGTTGTAGCAATAATCACAATACAAGCAACATGCAATATAATTCTATTGTGGATGTTTTGTTGAATATCAATGGAGATAATGTAAGATGGTGCAATATAATAATTTACTACAAACAAGTATAACCATTCGACAATTAGCTCATATGAAACAACTGAAGAATAGAAAAGATTGCCATCAATTAGACCAACATTTCCCCGGGAATCAATCTACCAAAGACAGCAAAAGGCTAATATAAACTTAATAAAGAATAAAAAGGAAATGTAAAACTAATTGAAGATAGATGTGCATCTCTTGGATTAAATACATTAAAAAGCAAAGAGTTGGTACAATAATACATATAAATATAAGAAATTCTGACAATCATTACACATGCCCTCAAAGAGCAACCATTAAGTGCATATCATTCGCACTAGTCACATATATCAATCGCGAAAAACATTATTACCCGCCGTGCAAAGTAGAAATGAAAACCACCACATCCTCATCTTCTAGCGTCGCGTCTAGATTCCCGCATAGTTCCCAATCGCAATCATTCACCAGTACAAGCACACCGGGTCTCCTAAATTACCAACAAAAGGTAAATAAAAAAGAGGAAGTTGCTTACTGTAAATCTCAAATTCTAAAAAAATAATTGACAACCTACACTGAGTCCCCTTTCATGAACATCTCAGGACGCTCCTTGATCAAATTGGTCTTGACCCATGACAGTAGGTCTCGCATCGTAAACTGAGAACCAAAAGGATCAGAGTTTATACGAAAAAATTGAGATTGAGACTTGAAACAACGAAATTACCTTCTTCTCTTGCTGGGATTTGGGGATTTGGATGTCAACGTTGTGGATTTTGACGGAATCGCAGAGGAGTTCAAGGCCACCGCTGTGATTATATAAAGAATTGTAAATTCTTGTATTTGTTAGTAAGTGTAGAATTTGTGAGGGAATGATTTTCTTACCCAAATTCCAAAGTGAGATGCATGTTTAGCTCCTTGAGATCAATATTGAAAATGAGAGAAGCCGAATAGCTCTCCGCTTTTGAGAGAAATTTTTGAACCCTAGGCCAAAACCCTAGTTGTCTACTTTCATCAGCTTTTTTTTCTTTTCTTTTTTTTTTTTTTTCATTGCGAGCTGCTTCCAATGTAAAAAGCCCACCACGAGAGCAGCCCCGTCAACCTTTACCGATCAGCCCACAAATAGCCCATAAAAGGCACCCAGGCCCTCCACTTCAACCGAATAGAAGAAATTTACGGTATTTCCTCTAAAAGACTAAATTACCCTTCTCCCTTCCCGTTTTAGTAGCTCTTGATTGTCAGTGGAAGTCAGATCGCAGTTATGGAGATCTAATGGTAGAATTGAAGTGAAATAATGTTACTTTCCTTCCATTATTCTCTCTCAAAAGCCATAATTCTCTCATTTAATATTTTAAGATTTTTGTTCTTGAGCAATCAATTCTCCTCTTGTCCTAAAATTACCTTCATTACTTCTCCTACATTCACTTCATTAATGGCTGAGAAGGCTCTCATCTGTATGGTGTGTCTTAGGTGAGAAAGCATTTTTCTCAATGATTAACTCTTCAACTACATTTATGGAACTGAAATTTGATGTGTGAGAGAGGTTAAAAGTTCCATACGATTCTTTGTCGCTGGTGTACAAAGATGAAACAAACTGTAACTATACCTTTGCAAATGAGAACGAAGATGACTTGTCGTGTATGGTGGAGCATAACAGCAATATTGGGAGTACAGAAATTCATATGAAAGATATTCCAAATGCAGAGGTTTCGACTTCCCATAACACCAAGAGAAATCCACAAGACCTATAAGTTATCATTTATTTTTAATAGAATTTGGGATTTCTCTTAAAACTATGGTGGAATCATGAAAATGAACCAGATATGTGTTATTGATACTTGTACCTCTTAAATATGAGCAGTAACCAGTTGACTATGAACAATAACCTATTAAGTGTGAGCGGTACATATTCACAGTCTGCTATTAACTTTTATGTGTTGGATGCTAACTTTAATGGGTTGAATGTTGAGCATATGAGATAGTTGTTATGTCTTTAGAAACACATGTAATCATGAAAATTTTACTAGATACGTGCCAATGATACTTGTACCTATCGAATATGAGTAGTAACTGGTTAAGTGTGAGCAGTACATCTTAACCATCAGAATCCGGTGTTAACTTTTTATGGCTTGGATGTGAACTTTAATGGTTTGGATGTTAAGCATATGTAATACACATGTAATCAAGAAAATTTTACTAAATACATGTAAATTACACTTGTACCTATTAAGTATGAGCAGTAAAAGGTTAAGTGTGAGTAATACAGGTTAACCATCACAATCTAGTGTTAACTTTAATGTATTGGATGTTAACTTTAACAGGTTAGATGTTAAGCATATGAGATAGTTTGTTATATCTTCAAAAACACATGTTAAGCATATGAATTATAAATGAATTCTTCAATTAAATTACATGTTCTTTAGTTGTTGTTGATTTTGTACTCTGAATATTTTCTAAATATGTGTAGTGTTGCCCCTACATTGAACTCACAATGTAAAGATAGTGCTTCCACGTCAACATGTATTTCAGATAGGCTTCCTAGTGATAACCCATCTGGGGACCATATTATGATGATTGATGACATGATGAGCAATACAGAGAGGATTCCTGCTTGGTGGCACACTGCTTTAATTGAAGAGGGACAACTATTTGACAGTGTGATAGAGTTGAGATTAGCTTTGCTATGTTATTCAATGGCCAAAACATTTGAGCACACATTTGAAAAAAATGAACCAAAGCGTATTCGAGTTTTTCGTAAATTTAAGGAAACCAAAAGTTGTTCGTGGATGTTGTTTGCTTCTCCTCCTATTAATGAAACTAAACTTGCTGTAGAGAAGTTCATGAATAACCAAACTTGTGAGCAGCATGGTAACAATGCCGGTCATTCAAGGGCCTCTCAAAAATTCATTACGACCCAATTAGAACCCATGTTGAAGGTTCGGCTGGACATCCGTCCTAGTGATGTGCAAAAAGAGTTTCTCAGACAGTATGACCTAAGGATTGAGTATAGTAAGACATGATGGGGGCAAAGAGAGAGCACAATAGCAACTATTCGGTGACGCTTATGAGGCGTACGATCAATTACAATGATAAAAGAAAATATTTTTGTTACATTTAAATAGTTTTTGTTAAGTATTTTCATTGGCTATTAACTTTAACATTAATATTTTAAATATTATAGCTATGAGGACAAGGTTAAGGAGACAAATCCATGTAGCAATATTTGCATTGAACAAAGTGAGGGAAGATTTACAATACTCTTCATTTGCTATGCCACTTGCATAAATGTTTCTTGAGTGGATATAGATGATCATCATATTTTATTGGACTTTTATATCCTCATTACCTATCTTGTTTTGAAATAAAAGATTCGAGAATAAGAGCCAAAAAAAGAACTCAAATCTCTCATCTCTCAATCCTTGTTGAAGCCCAAGAAGCCCAAGCCCACACAAGAGAAATTCCAAGTATCGATATGGGTATCGATATCGATACTGATATCGAAAGAGGTATCGATACTAGTATCGATACCAAATATACAGTTACGAATCAAAGGCTGAAATTGTGTAACTTGGGGATTAAGTTTTATCTAAGGGCTAATATTGATTGTAATACTCTATAAATAAGGATAAAGAGTGAGGGTCTAGAGTGAGAATATTTTTTAAAACTCTATTTGGAGAGGAGGGTTACTCTTAATTGAGAAAATCTTCTAAAATTGTTGACTTTGTTTGCAATTAATAAAAGAATTAAAACTTTAAAATTTTCTTTTCTCCTCTTTCTTGGTTGATGAAGATGAATATGAAGATGGATATTTACTTTCAAGGGGCTAAAACCCTCTTGCAATGTAAGTTTTCTTTTTTCTCTTTTATTTTCTTGCTTTAGATATTCATACTTTAGGATTTTATTTTCTTTTTCTTTTAGCAGATTAGATTTATTTTGATATCTTGTAAAGTAGATTTACTTTCATGTTCTTTTATTATTTTCTTTCATTTTTATTTTGTAGTATATATTTATTTTCTTGCATAGTTTAGATTTTCTTTTATGCTCTTTTATTTTTGTAGTTTAGATTTATT
>JBAKGM010000002.1:12969384-13002650 GCA_037177215.1 Asparagus racemosus | reverse complement strand
TAAGTGCTTCCAAAATAGAATATATACGTGCAAGTTGTTTTCGGTCAAAAGATTTGACAGATTTGAGATTATGGAACAGTCGTTCTCTCTTATTAATATATTAAAAAGTAGCAAAATATTACAATGTATTTAGTTACAATTTCAATTCTAGGAAGCTGTGCACGAAGAGATTAGGCATCAGCTCCATTGACCATATGAATAAAATAGCACCATTCTTCGTATAACCAAATGAAATTGAAGTGATCTATTTTGAGGATCCTCGAGATGAAGAATGAACTTGTTATGGATGGTTTGCTTCGTTGAAAAAGTGAGAAGAGTACCAAAAATGATCAAAGATCGATTGTTATGTGGCTATGCCGACGCATGATCAAAGACGAGGTGTTAAGGGCTAGAGATGAACAAAGTTTTACGAGGCAAACTTCTTCCCCACACAATTAAGACCTAGGAAAGTTGGCGAACAGGAGGACGATAGTAATGGCGCAATGGATGCTCTGAAAATACTCCTCTAAAAATTTAATAGAGAGGGATATTTATAGGGTTTGTGTACACTTGGAGTTCGTCTGCGCGTGGTTGTGTCATGTCCATGCAATAGTGATGCTGTTAACTATCATATCCATCACTTTGTCGTATTTTCATTAAATGCATTATGAGTGTGAAATCCCATGGATCCTGTTCATCGTTATGGACGCCATCTCTTCAATCACTTCGCATAGCCTCCCATCCCCGTGTAGTCAAAGGAAAATCATTGTCATCATTGTCTCCGTCCAATAAATTCAATGCACAGCGGCTACCAAAACTCAGCATGAGTGGTTTAAGCATTACATTGGGTTTTGGTAGGTTGTTGGCTCGGGACAATGCTTCTTCACTTACATGCGCTGCAGACTTCTCCAAATCAATGCATTAAATGAGCATTAGAGCAATTAGATCACTAATGGAGAGGTCAAATTGGATCAGTGATGCCTCGTCTTCCGTACGGCCCATGAGGTCTGAGCTCCACAGGGTTAGTTCTTGCTTATCTTTATACTATTCAGAGGGTGTTTTTAGTGGGCACACGGTCTTTGCTCTACACGGAGTTTAGGCTCACATTGAATTGTGTTTTGCATAGTGTCTTCCTTTATAAAATCTATTGTAATTGGCCTTGGAGCTTGCTTAGCTTAGAGTTATAGATTCTTCTTTCCTTTAGTCATCTCTTTTAGCTTCATTGGATTCATGTAGTATTATTCAAGTAACCCAAGTGTCTTAGAGGGCCCAGCTTCATATTTAACTGATCTCGTTTGAATGGTATGTACTTTTTGACAGCCTACAAGACCCCCTTCAAAGTTTCTGAAATCCCTATGTTTGGACCTCTAGAAACTTTGAATTGCTTTAGGCGGGTGCTTTAATTCTTCAAAAGTGATTGACTGCTGTCCGAGGATGTTGGAATATGATGGCATTAGTTGGTGATGAAAGATGCATATCATTCTAAGACGTGTTGAGAAGTACACACACACACACACACACACACACACACACACACACATTTTTTTAGCCATTGATAAGTTTGATGGCATTTGGTGGGGGCAGTGTTATCCGTAGAAAACATTTGACCAGGGAGTTTGCTATCAAAAGTGCATCATGGCACCTGACAGCTAAATCTCCTCAGAAGAGGTGTTTTGTTGGACATTCCGGAGATAGTCTGATGGAGCTATTTTGTAAAATGTGTTAGGAGGAGTCGACTTCAAAGGTGTATTGACAAGCTTGATTGATGAATGTCTTGGTAGAGGTATAATGCTAAACATTCCAAGACTTGACTCTATCTAGTGTGATACTATGTAGAATCGACCGTTCAAGTCATAATAATATTGTTCAAAAGCGTATTGATGAGCATGACAATGCATTGAGGTAGCAACATTCATATTTTGGGCAACGCGATCGCACAACATGGCACTCTCTGATTGGTTCCCTCTCTTTATAAGTAGAGGATGTACGGGAACTGCTCTCTACGCACAGTTCTTTTCTGTTCTTTTTCTTCTCTTTATAAGTTCTACTTCTAAAGACCCATTTCCATGTCGATCGCCGGTGCGAGACCATCTAAAAGTCCCCACTAGTCTCTGGAGCTAAAGACGGCACCCAAATTAGACTCCACACCAAAGTCACTGTGGGAGCAAAGGCAAAGTTGGAGGACGAGGTTAAGTGCCTTCGGGAAATGGTTGAGAAATTGTGAGACGAGTGCGGGTCTCTCACTAATTCTAACAATCATCTGCTCTACAACTTGAAGAAGGTAGAACATGAATTGTGGAGCGTGAAGTGCAGGTTTGGCGACATGTTTGACTCCATTTGGCACTACAAGTGCCGCGTCGCGCACTTGGGTGAGAACACTTATGATGGATCTTCTAGCAAGGGTGATGATGATGATGACAACGTGTGATCTCGGCCATGATGGCCTGTTTCGTTGTTGCTTTTTACACTTGTGTTATTTGACTTTGGATATTCTATTTCTTTCTCTCTTATGTGTTTTGTTTATAGTTGCAGTTTGCATTGTAACCTTTTGGTTTTGATAAATGCAAAGAAGAAGCTTTTTTTTACTATGCATAATCAATTGTTGCCTGAAACTACGCTTGACTAAACCTCACGTTACCTAAGAATAGAGTGCAAATTGATTGCGAGTTGTGTTGAAACTCAGCATGAGCGGTGATCATTATATTTTATTGCACTTTTATACCCTCATTATCTATCTTATTTTGAATAAAATATCTATTAATAAGTTTTTGATCTTAATTTGCAGGAAATAAAGAATTAAAGAATAAGAGACCAAAAGAACTCAAAACTCTATCATCTTTAAACCCATATTGAAGCCCAAGATCAAGATAAAAGAAGTCCAAGGAAGCCCACACAAGAGAGCCCAAGAAGTCCAGTCAAAGGAAGGGGAATTGAAGAAGTATCAATAGGGGGATCGATACTTGTATTGATAACCGTATCGATACTAGTATCGATACTAGTATTGGTAGAGGTAGCGATATCAGTATCGATACTTGTATCGATACCAGTATCGTTACCTATATCGATACCAGTATCGATACCTTGTAAATAGTTATGAATCAAAGGCTAAAATTGTGTAACTTAAGGGTTAGGTTTAACCTAAGGGCTAATATTGATGGTAACACTCTATAAATAGGGCTAGAGAGTGAGGGTTTAGAGTGTGAAAAATTTTGTAAAAACTCTATTTGGAGAGGAGGGTTACTCTTAATTGAGAAGACCTTCTAAAATTGTAAACTTTATTTGTAATTAATAAAAACTTTCTCCACCTTTTAAAATTTCTTTTCTTCTCCTTTGTTGATAGAGATGAAGATGAAAATTTACTTTCAAGGGCTATCCCCTTGAAATATAAGTTTTTATTTTTCTCTTTTATTTTATTATTTTAGAAATTCATAATTTAAGGTTTTATTTTCTTTTTATTTTTATGTTGGCAGATTAGATTTCCTACATGTATTATAGTTTAGATTTATTTTCATGCTTTTTTATTTTTATTATATATTTTTATGCTTTATAGAATTTATTTTCTTGCATTATTATTTTGTAGTATAGATTTACTTTTATGCTCTTAGTTTAGATCTTTATTTCCTTGTTCTTGTTCTTCTCTTTATAGTTAGTTTTTATTTTTTTCTCTTTCTTTAATGCTCCCTAGTCTAGATTTTATTTTTTTATTTTTATTTTTCAAAATGTGCAACTAAATCTTGTAGGAATTCTAGAATTGTATGAAACTAGTTTGATTTCTTTTATGATTTTTGGATTGCTCTCTTGTGCTCAAAATGATCATGTTTAGGATAATCAAATAGAGAACTAATTAATAGAAAAAACTTTGGTATTATATGCTTATCTTAAGTGGTTTGATCGGTTGTGCTTATGAATTCTAGAATTATTATCTAATTGTTGTTCTTTTCATGAATGGTAATTTTACTTATATGATAATTTGATAGGTTATGTTTTTCTTAAGTGGTTTGATAGTCTATGCTTAATAAATTTAAAGTAAAATGCGATAAAAAGAGAGTGGTTCATAAATCTTAAATGAAATTAACTAATGGATTCAATTCTAGATTCCCTTCTTCTCTCTTAATTTCCTCCATATTTTACTTGTCTTGATTTTTCCTCATTTTGGTTAATTTTTCTAGTGTTGACTTTATTCTTTTCTATTTTCTTTATTTATTCTCCTCGTTATTCTTTATTTTCTTTTATTTGTCCACTCTCTTTCTCCCCTCTTGTTCTAATTTTCTTTTACGAGTAAATAATCACACACTCTTTATATATCTTCTCTTTCACTCCTATTTGTCCACACACAACTCTAGGATCCAATTTAGAGTTTTCCAGCACACTTTTTTTGTGGGTTCGACATTATACTATACTATGACTTGATTGCGCACTTACAATGCGACACTATTTTCACAACAAATCAAGTTTTTGGTGCTGTTACCAGGGAAAGTGCTTATAAATTAGGATTTTTCTATTTTGGTTCTTTGATTTGTGTGTTTTTTGTGAAAGAACAAATTTGAAGCTTGAAAATTGAGGATCTAAAAAACAATTCTCTTGCCAACCCTAATAAAATCCACCCTTCCCTTAAACAACTGCTAATAAGATAATAAATTCAAACAAGAGCTCTCTCTCTCTCTGTCTCATTTGTTTGATTGTTAACTCTAATTAAAAAATAAAAAATTTTCTTTTTGCATCCTTTTGTAGTTGCTTTTAATTCCTTGGGTTTCATTGCATATAGTTCGTAGGAATCCACCGAAGTGATTTGAACATTTTGATTTAAGCACTCACTTGAAAATACTCTTAAGGCAATCCCCCCTAATCAAAATAAGGTGAGGGATTTCATCATCTTTCCTTAGTCCACAAATCACTAATTTCCCACTACACAAATCTAAACCTTTTAATACTCATTAGACGTTGGCCCCTAAGGACTTGAGCTCATTAAGGAACAATACATCCTTAAGTGAACCAATTTAAGTTTACTTGAATCCGTTGGTATCTAAGGTAAGGTTCAAGGGTTGCGTTAAGTGTTCTACAAAGAATGAGCTACTTAATTGCTCTTTAGCCTCTCTCTAGTACTATCTTGACCTAGCTAATTGACCGAGTAAATTTTAATCTTTTCACTCAAGGAGTTTTAGATTAGGAAGCTGGTCTAGTTGAGTCTAGGATTAACCCTAGAATTAAGGGTGATTGTTTCAAAGTGGTTGCTACTGATTTATTTTAGTTAGATTTTTCTTTTTATCTTTCTTCTCTTCTCTCGTTAATCTTTTAGGTCTGTTAGTTTTTCCTTAAAAAAAACTTAACTAACTTTTGTCTTTCTTAGAACTTTTTCCTAATTTCATTTTTAGTGAAAAAATAAAAAGAAATTTTTTTCCAAAAGAATTTATTTTATTGTATGCAAGTTTGTATTAGGAATAATACCAATTAATTAATCCGTGTTGAACTAATTTTTGAACCCAAAGAAATGGCAAATCCTAATCCACCCGTTCCTCAAGACATGAGTTATCCCTCTAGGAAAGCAATCCTACCTTGCATTAGGCTACCCGATGTCAATGGAGCTAATTTTGAGCCTAGACCACACTTCATAAACATTCTTCCAAAATTCTTAGGAAATGAAATAGAAGACTCTTACATTTTTATTTCCAAGTTTGAGGAAATTTGTCTTATGATTAAGATTGGAGAATTATTTGAGGATGTGATTCAGCTTAGATTATCCCATTTGCTCTTAAGGACAATGCCAAGAAATGGTTGTTTAGCTTACCCACAAATTCTAGCTCAACCTGGGATGAATTTGTTACCATTTTTCTGAATTTGTTTGTCCAATCCATAAAATGGTTAGGGTTAAAAACAACATTCAGAATTTTAAGATAGTTTTAGGGGAGCCATTTTGGAAGTATTTTGATATGTTTAAGGATCTTCTTATCCAAAGCCCTCACCATGGTCTAGAAAAATGGCGATTATGCACAATCATCTATAAAGGATTGGATTATTCTTCAAAACTTTCTTAGAATAGATGCATCAAGGGGACTTCATGACGAAAAATACTGATGAAGCTTGGGAATTCCTAGAAAATTTATCTGAGAAAAGCATGCAGTAGGAATACTGTGATGAAAGAGTTTGATTAGTTCCCCCAACTAAATCTAATGGTCTTTCCCTAGAGTCAAACATAGCCTCTAAAGTAAAGATGACTATAATCCTGTGTAGGTTAGAAGCCTTAGAAACCAAAGAACGAGCCCCAGTTCAAATCAATCAGGTTTCCATCTTAGGATGCCATAACTGTCTTTCTCCAGCTCATGTGTCAGAGGAATGTCCACTCTTACAAAAAATCAATCAATAGAGCAGATGAACGGTGCATTCCAGCGTCCTAAAAATGATTCATTTTCTTCAACCTACAATCTAGGGTTGGAGAAATCACCTAAATTTTGTGTAGAATCAAAAAAACTTCTCTGAAAATCAAAACTTCACTTCCACTTTAATCCAACAATTTCCTAGAGGAAACACAGTTTCATTCAATTCCCCAATTAATTTTCAACAACTCAATCTGCCTTATCAAAACTAGCCTCCTCATCATCAATCTATAGAACATGTTCCTCTGAGTTCTGATCATGATAAACATCTCAATGTCTTAGAAAAGGGTTTAGAGACTATAATTAAAGCCTCTACATAGACCACCAACATGTTGACTCAGTCATCCAATACTCTAAATTCCTTTATGCAGATAACATATTAAATGCTCAACTCAAACACTCAAGACAACATGTTGACTCAGTCATCCAATACTCTGAATTCCTTTATGTAGATAACATGTTAAATGCTCAACTCAAGCACTCAAGCCATAGCTAGGTTAGAAACCCAACTTGATCAACTACCCAGTGCCGTGAGTGAAAGAGAGAAAGAAAAATTTTCAAGTCAACCTGTCGCCAACCCTAAAGACACTGGATCAAGTTCAACCTACCTAACTTAAGTGAATGCAGTTCATACCTTACGATTAGGGAAATAGATAGATAACCAAGTTAGAATACCTCCGGATCAACCCCTTCTTTCCTCTTCTCTTATCCAAATCACTTCTTCTGATAAATCAAATCTTTCTGATGACCAAGAAGCTAAACACGAGACTGAGCCTAATCGAGATAGGTACAAGCCTATTGTTTCCATTCCTGATAGACTCAGACCTAGGAAAAATTATCCCCAGGTGGAGAAAATCCTAGAAACTCTTAAACAAGTCAAGATCAACATTCCTCTCTTAGATTCAATTAAACAAATCCACTCTTATGCAAAATTCTTGAAGGATTTATGTACTAAGAAAGGTACAAATGTTCTGAAGAAAGTCTTTTTAGCGCTAAGCTCAGTGACATGCTTGCAAAGCCCATGCCCCTAAACTATAAGGACCCTGGTTATTCTGCTATTTCATGTGTTGTAGGAAATATCTTCATTAATAAGGCACTTTTAGACTTAGGAGCTAGTGTAAATCTTCTCCCCTATTCAGTTTATCAATAGCTAAGGGTATGTGAACTAAACCTGACTAGATGCACCCAACAATTAGCTGATAGATCCGTGAAAATTCTCAAGGGAGAGGTAGAGGATGTTTTGATCAAGGTTTGAGAGTTCATTTTTCTTGTTAATTTCATAGTTTTGGAAACACAGCTCGTTTCCAATCTCAAAGGTCAAATCTCAGTTATCTTAGGTAGACTGTTCCTAGCAACCTCAAATACTTTGATCAATTGTAGAACCGGTCACATGAAGTTATCTTTTGGGAACATGGCTATTAATCTCAATATTTTTAACGTAGGAAAATAGCCTAGTGACACATCTAATCAACCCCTAGAGGTGAACTTTATCCATGGAATTTCTAGTGAATAGCAAGAGGGAGAGTGTGAGTCAAATCCTTGTTTATCTGACTTGAGTCTTGAAGAGATTTTCGATGAGGAAATTAGGCTTATAGAAGAGCTAGATCCACCGGTCGATCATGTATCTGCAAATTAGTTAGCAACTTGAACCCTTGGATATAGAACCCTAAGTCTGACTTTGCCCTTTTATAGAGGAACTCCCTAAGTTAGAGCTCAAACCTTTACCCAAAAGCTTAGAATATACCTACTTAGGGGAGAATGGAACTTTACCAGTCATCATTTCATCTGATTTGACAACCAGTCAAAAGGGTGCCCTCTTAGATGTTTTGAGAGAAAATATGGAAGCCATTAGATGGACCATGACTGATATCAAAGGAATTAGTCTACCTATTATTCAACACCAAATCCATTTGATAGATGATGCCAAACCTACTACGAATCCCTAGCGTAGGTTAAACCCAGTAATGAAATAAGTAGTTAGGAAAGATATTTTTAAATGTCTTTATAATGTGATCATTTATCCCATCTCGGATATTTCTTGGGTAAGTTCAGTCCAAGTAGTTCTAAAGAAGTCTGGGATCACCGTGATCCAGAATGAGGCTAGTGAGCTAATTCCCACTTGAATTCAAATTGGATGGCGAGTCTGCATTGATTATAGGAAACTCAACTTAGGCATTCGGAAAGATCACTTTCCTCTCCCTTTCATAGACCTAATGCTTGAACGTTTAGCAGGACACGAGTTCTACTATTTTTAAAATGGATATTCAGGTTACAATTAGATTCCCATTGCCTCTGAAGATCAGGAGAAAACCACGTTTACATGCTCATACGGAAAGTTTGCCTACTGTCGCATGCCATTTTGGGTTATGCAATATTCCCACCACTCTTCAACAGTGCATGATCAATATTTTTTCCGATATGGTCGCGCAATTCTTAAAAGTTTTCATGAATGATTTCTCAATATTTGGTGACTCATTTTCTGAGTGTTTGCATCACTTAAAACTTGTCTTAACCCAGTGTAAGGACAAAAATCTGACTCTCAATTGGGAGAAATGTCACTTCACGGTTATATAAGAAATTGTCTTAGGGAATGTAGTTTCCAATAAAGGTATAGAAGTTGACAGAGCTAAGGTAGATCTCATATCTAACCTTCCTCCTCCCAAAATATTAAGGATGTCATATCATTCCTTGGACATGATGGTGTTTACCGACAGTTCATCAAAGACTTTAGTAAAATTGTTAGGCCTTTGACCAATTTTTTAGCTAAGGATACACCATTCGATTTCTCTCCTAAATGCCTTAGAGCCTTTGATCATGTGAAAAAGGAGCTCACCACAGATCCTATCATTCATGCACTGAGCTAGACCCTACCTTTTGAGTTAATGTGTGATGCAACCGATTTTGCTATTGGTGCTATTTTAGGACAACGCATAGATGTGAAACTTCATGTGATCTACTATGCAAGCAAGACAATGAACGATGCACAACAAAATTACTCCATTACAGAGAAGGAGTTTTTAGTTGTTGTTTTTACCTTAGAAAAATTCAAGCCCTATCTCATCGGGTCTTTTACCAAGGTTTTCATCGATCACGCTACACTGAAGTATCTTTTAGCTAAGAAAGATGCTAAAGCACGACTCATTAGATGGATACTCTTGCAACAAGAGTTTGATTTGCAAAACCTTGACAGGTAAGGATCAGATAACCTAGTAGCATATTATTTGTCTAGGCTTCCTAATGCACCAACACAAAATGTCCCAATTAATGATCATTTCCCAGATGAACAACTCCTACAAGTTCAATATGTACCAAGGTTTGCAGACATTAAAACCTATTTTGTCACAAAACAGATCCTTTCACATTGATCTAAATAGGATAGATCACATTTCCTCTCCCTGTTGAAATTTTTCTATTGGGATGACCCTTATCTTTTTAAGTACTATCCTAACCAGATCTTTGGAAGGTGTATAGCAAATGAAGAGATTAGGATTGTTCTTTCCTTCTGCCATGAGCAAGCTTATGGGGGCCACTTTGGCCCAAGAAAAACCACCAAGAAAATTCTTCAATATGGGCTATATTGGTCGAATCTATTTAAGGATGCATACGAGTTTTGTAAGGCCTATAACCGCTGTTAGCTCTTAGGAAAAATTACAAGAAGAAATAAGATGCCCTAACTAATCCTAGCTGTTGTGCATTCCGATCTGTGAGATATAGATTTCATGGGACCATTTTCAAACTCTTTTTGGAAATTTATACATTCTAGTGGTTGTCAAGTTTCTTAAGGAAAATATCTTTTCCTAGTTTGGAGTGTGATGAGCAATCATTAGTGTTAATGGTATACATTTCTATAACCGTTCCTTTAAGCCTTTAATGAGGAAATATTCAATCACATATAAATTGTCAACTCCTTATCACCCCCAAGCTAGTGGTCAAGTAGATGTCACAAATAGATAGATCAAACAAATTTTAGAAAAAATCATTAATCAGAATAGAAAAGATTGGTCTGTTAAATTGTGTGATGCTTTATGGACCTATCGTACATCTTTCAAAACTAACTTGGACATGTCACCATACAGGCTTATTTTTAAAAATGCATGTCATTTACCGATTGAACTAGAACACCGAGTAATGTGGGCAATCAAACAGCTCAACTTTGATTTAGACTCGGTGGGTAAAACAAGGATGCTCCAATTAAATGAGTTGAAGAGAATCAAAATGATGCATACATAAACTCAAAAATTTACATAGAGAAAACTAAGATTTTTCTTGATAATTCAATATTACGGAAGAGTTTTACATCGTGGCAAAAGTTTTACTCTACAACTCAAAACTACATCTTTTTCTAGGAAAATTGAGATCACGATGGATGGGTTTGTATATTGTTAAAAACATTTTCTCACATGGGGCTATCGAGATAGAAAATCCTAAAAATGGTTTTGTTTTTAAAGTCAATGAGCAACGTTTAAAACTATTTTTAGAATTTTCTACGCTCAGAGGAGAGAAGGTATTGGTTTTTCATGAACCACACTATTTTTAAAAAAAAAGAAAAAAGGAAAAAAAGAAAAAAATCGCACTCATTTGATTAGCCCATAAAAAAAGAAGCTTAATTCGTAAAATGAGTTTTGAAGCCCACTGGCCAAGGCCTAAAAAAATTGACACTAGCATCGATACTCAAGACCTTGCGGACTTAAAAACCTGAGCCCACCCCTTCTTCTTCTTCTTTTTTCTCATTTTCTCCTCTCAAACCCAATTTCCCTCTCTATACCAGAGATCAAGGAGCAACTTCAGCAGATTTTATTCAAGTTTTGAGCAATCTTCCTCTATAAACACCTCCCTAAGGTATTATTTCTCAAACTTGGCCTTGTAACTTTAATTTTTTGGGGTTAATTTGTGAAATTTGGTTGATCTTATGCTTGAATCATGTAGAAGATAGGAATGTTATCATATAAAGGCAATGATTCAATAGTTTTATGGATGGAATTAATCATCTATTCAAATTTTAGGGTTTAAATTGAAAGTTTTGGAATTTTGAAAAATTGTGAGATTTAACTTGTTCTTGTCATATCAACATGCATAGTTCATGAATCAAGTTTTATCAAATTTTTGATCTCTTCAAAATTTTTTATAAAAGATAACTTCTAGGGTTTATGTTGCAAAAATAATAAATATATAAAACAAAAGAAATCAATCAAACCTGATAGCTTAATTCTTTTATCACAAAATCAAAATTTTGATAAATTAAAATTAACTCATGCTGGAATTTTTTTCTTTGAGAAGCTAATTTATAGAGGAAAAAGGGGTGGGGGTGGGGGTGGGGGTGGGTCATGATGTTTTAAGATAACAAAAATAAGAATATATATTTTCTTGTAGATGGCACCTAGAAAGAGAACTCGAAAGGCATCGTCCTGCTCTCAACTTCAATCTCATGGTGTAATAGATAGACCAACATTTCTTGCTCGGATTGAGAGTCTTAAAATACACTTTGAGAGAGGTTTTAAAAGTCGATGCACTCCAAACTTATAAATCCACAATAGAGATGATGACCACAGTAAGACTTAGGGGCGTGATGGATAAAACCCTAACAAAAGCAAACATATCTTTAGTCCAAGAATTTTATGCTAGATGGGAAATTGATTCAGATAAGGAATACTTGGCTTCATCTACAGTTAGGGGTGTTAGGGTAGTCATCAACCTTCCTACACTTAGAGATATTCTTGGACTTGAGGATCCACTAACTGCTATACCTGATTTCTTTCAAATAGCTTTTACTATACAACCCGAGACACCAAAATGCAATGAGATGTTCATGCTTTTATGTGGGAGGATTTTCACATCCAACTTCAGTTCAGGGAATCTAAATCCAGAGTATAGATTACTCAATTTTTTTCTGAACTTTGATCTCAAACCCACCACTGCATACATCACCGTCATCACTCGTGATATGATTCTTCTCTATTAGTAAGTCACTGGTTGACAGTTTGATACAGCTGGAATTATCTTTTTGTGGATGAGATCTTTAGTCGAGAATGTAAGAGAATGGTCAAAGTCACAATCTACATCGAGAGTTTAGCTTTGCTATCCCTACCTGATCACTAGACTTTGTCACACTTTTGGCGTTCTAATCTTATCAGATGATAGACGAGAAGCAAGGAAGGGACTATTGGCAGATCTAGACATGTGACCCAGATTGCTAGAATGTAGGCTCAGATGAACCATCTCACGAAATCCATGGCATTTCTATGAAGGACTGGCAGAGGGTACATGGTGATGTAGCTAGACCCTCACCTGAGCTTCAAACCTTTATCACACCACTACAGACTGATGATTTTCTAGACGGATGGAATGATGACGCTGGGCCTATTACTGGTACACGAGTTGCTGCAAATGAGGATGATGAGCATATCGAGGAGGATGAGTAGAGGAGAATCATTTCAGGGGGCTTTATTTTTTCTGCTTATTTTCTCTGTATTATTTTCTCTGGAACAACCTTCTTTTATACTTTTTATCTAGGAATATTCTATGATTTATCTTTTGTCCTAGATATTTATGAAAGCCTTGGAGACAATGCAACATTTAGGTGTGGGGTGGGGACTAGTTAGTTATTTTGCTTTTCTTACTCTCTTTTTTGTTTAATTCTTCCTTTTTAGTTTGTATTTTCATTTTAATTTTTTTAGTTAGTTATTTTTTTTATTTTGCTTTTCTTAGTATCTTTTTCATTTTAATTATTCCTTTTTAGTTAGTATTTTCAAAAAAGAATTGTCACTTGCTAACTTGATAGAGTTAATTAATAATTGATCCGATTAATAAAACTTTAAACTTTCTAATTCTTAGATAGTTTATACTCAAGTTAACCTTTTGTGATAACTCTAAATAAATTTTTTAAGAAATGATTTTCAAAGTAGTATACTTCACTATAGTCCAACTTAGACTTTTAATTAATGTAATGAAATTATTACACGCTTGGCGTAGAGTAGAAAATAATTTTTCAAGTTCTCTTGATCTAAATATTTTAAAGATATACATACATACATATATTGTTGTTTTAATCATGTCTTTAAATGATGTGATTATGCCATGTGGCAATCATTGGTTGGTCCATACCCTTTACAAGTAAATGGTGGAATGGGGAATCATTTCTTCCATGTGGATTAGTTTCTCCTTTTCTTTCCTCTTTCTTCAATCATAGCGATGTCAGCTCTTAGCGTTGGTTCATCATGAAGTATGTTAACCAGAATAGCATCAACACAGAGATAACAACGAGAGTGCACCTAAATCCCTCCCGTTAGTTAACTCACATGAACATTTTCATTACTTGGTTATATATGATATGTTATGCACTAGGCCCAAATAACTCAATCCATAGAGAACATCTATCTCGTGGGTGCCCTCCTCGACTAGGTTTCCAAAGCAAACAAAACCTGTCCATCAAATACCAAAGCAAGTCATCACGACATGATACATGTGGATACTTGATTTCTTTATTATTTTTTCTTTATTTATCATATTTTATACTTGATCAAGTTTTTGGTGGTGGAGAAATACGAGCGTTCACTCATGGTCGTAATGTATAGCAAATTGAGAACTTACTTGATTTCAAAATAGAGAACGTTCTTAATTTAGTGTCAAGAGGGACACACTCAATATCTAAATATAGACAATCATCATCATCATGTAGGCGATCATCATCATCATCATGTATATACCATATTGTGGTGCCTATCATGCATACCCCTAGGGCCAAGTTTTATAATAATGTATCGAGCAAACAAAGGCCCAAGGTATAACCTAGGGAAACATGCATAATATCCGTGAATTCTAGGTCAGAGCATAGCATAGCATAACATAGCAAAATATATGATAACACTATGCAATAACATAACACAATGTGCCTTACTTGCATACTTAAAAATGGATATATCATGAATTTAATGAAATGACATAAACATGGAATTATAGCCAAGTGACTAATATAGCATCTACTTTATCTCAAGATGGCAAGAACAAGCTTAATTGCATAATTGATATCATAATCCATGTAAGAAAACTAAAGAATGTGGAAAATAAGTTTAAACGGATCAAAATTTCAAAATCAACAGAATCTATTTTCTTGTATTGGGCCCGTGTGCTCGGAGATTGGGCGCGTGCGCTCAGAGATTCGGCGCATGCACTCACCCCGATGCCATGTCGGCCAAGTTTTGACAACAAACTAAGAAAAACTAAAACTAAAATCATCTTTGAAAACCACATGCGTGCACTCATTGTTTGGGTGTGAGCACAACCCTGCAGAACATTTTGTTATCTTGATTTCATTGAGCATGTGCACTCATCAGGTCAAGCGCCTGCATTGGTGTTGCAAACCACTACTCCCAAAACATTTTTGATCAAATACCTCGATTCAAAGACAAATTAAAAATATAATATTACAAGGAAACTATTCCACCAATTTTCACTTCAAAACATTAAGTTTTCACCGATCCACCATTAGGGCTCGAAGGCTCGCAATCCAAACCAAAAATAGGGATAACCCCTTATCCAACTACTCATTTAAATAAAAAAAATATTAAAGGAATGTAGAGATCTCAAAATTACACAAAATTCACGAATTTATTCCTCAAATCATGAGACAAAGACTCAATCTTGCAAATGTATTATTTATATACAACATTGAGTCCTTCTCCTTGACAGAGATTGTGGATTAAGATCCACCTCTTAGAGAAAT
Source organism: Asparagus racemosus (assembly GCA_037177215.1). Classification (NCBI taxonomy): domain Eukaryota; kingdom Viridiplantae; phylum Streptophyta; class Magnoliopsida; order Asparagales; family Asparagaceae; genus Asparagus; species Asparagus racemosus. The sequence continues at coordinate 12,987,581 of JBAKGM010000002.1, read as the reverse complement.
CCTCCTCTTGATTCGAAGCCACGAATTTAAAAATAAATCAAAACTAAAGTTTTTTGGTTGAAAAGATAGAGGAAATCAATATCTAAAAGACCCATAAACTAGTATTTTAAAAAAAAGCAACTTAGCAAGAAAAAAAAACATTTGCCTTGGGGGTGTAGAGTTCTCTTCTTTTGGCCTCCAAGCTCTCCAAACATCAGCCCCAATTTTTGAGGGAGTGAAAATCATAATTTTTATATGAGGTTTCATGAATTGGGTTGTGGGTTAATGGATTGATGGGGATAAAATCATGCAAAAGTTGCAAGTGCAAAACAATGAAGTTATTGTATTTAAGACGTCGATCCATGGGGAAGGAGAGTGTTAAAAAGATAGATCTAAGTAGGTTCTTAAAATGTGTAGAAACTAATAAGGAGAGTGTGAAAGAGAGTGTAGAGTGATTTCGGTAAAGGTTTTGCACAAAAATAAAAGGCTAAAGCAAGAGGGAAGAATGAGAGATAGAGAATAACAAAATAAAAAGATAGAGAAAAATAAAATAAAAAATAAAATAAAATCAAAACAAGAAATGAATAAAAGATGGAGAAAACCAAGAAAAAGAATAGGAATCTAGGATTGAATCCACTAGTTAATTTCAATTTGTATTTAAGAATTACCCTATTTTTATTTACATAATTTTTAGATTTTCTAAGCATAGACTATCAAGTTACTTAAAACAAGCATAACCTGTTAAAGTCATATCTAAGTAATATTAGTTGTCATTAAAAGAAATAAATAATTAGATAATAATCCTAAAATTGAATAAGCATGGCCTAACAAACCACTCAAGGAAAGCATAGACTATTAAAGTATTTTTCTACTAATTAGTTCTCTAGTTGATTATCCTAACATGATCATTTTAAGCACAAAGAGAGGAAATAAAAAACACTAAAAAAAGAAACTAGTTTTATCTAATCTTAGATTTCCTACTAGAATTAGCTACTTATATTGCAAGATAAAAATAATAATATAAAATCAATAATAGAAAGCATAAAAAAAAGTAAATCTAAACTATAAAGTAATATACGAAAGAAATAGAAAATCAAAGCATAAAAGAGCATGAAAATAAATCTACACTAGAAAGTAATAAAGCTAATCATATATAAGCAATATTAATACTCATAAAAAGAAATAAATAACTAGATAATAATCCTAGAATTCAATAAGCATGACCTATCAAACCACTCAAGGAAAGCATAGACTATTAAACTCTTTTTCTATCAATTAGTTCACTAGTTGATTATCCTAACGTGATTATTTTAAGCATAAAGAGAGCAAATAAAAAACACAAAAAAAACTAGTTTCATCTAATCCTAGATTTCCTACAAGAATTAGCTGCTCATATTGCAAGATAAAATTATGGAAATAAAATATCTACTAGAGAGCATAAAAGAAAGCAAATCTAAACTACAAAGTAATAAAAGAAAGAAATAGAAAATTAAAGCATAAAAGAGCAAGAAAATAAAACTGCAAAACAAAGCAATAATCTAATCTAACAAAAATGGAATTAAAGACAAAAAGAGAAGGAGAAAGCAAATTGAAAACGAGGAAATTTTTATTTATTTATTGAAAATAAAAAGTTTATAATTTGAAATGTCTTCTCAATTAAGAATAACCCTTCTCTTCAAAATAGAATTTATAAAATTTTTCACACACTCAACACCTCACTCTACCCCTCTATTTATAGTCTGCAGCCTTTAACCACAGCCCTTGGATTAGCTAGGGTTTTGGAAGAATAAAAATTAGCCATTGACCAATTATGTTATATTCTAATTGTTCGACTCATCGATGGGCTCATCGATGAGCTCATCAATTAGTTTCTAATAGAATTGTAACAAACTATGTTGACTTTGTTGACTCCGTCTTCTTTGAGCTTTTAGGCGTCTTGTATGCTTTAATAAAATCTTGAAAAATGTGGAGAATTTGTCCATTTGGGCTTTTATTTTTTAAATATTTATTACGTGCAAATTAAGAAAAAAATGTTATTAGCACATATTTTTATTAAAAATAAAATGGATAATGAGGGTATAAAAGTGTAATATAATGTGATAGTCAAATACCCCACACCTAGGCTTTTGCTAGTCCTCTAGCAAAGAAAGAAAATAAAAAAGAAAAAAAAGAAATCCTAACTCACTTTTGTAGGAATACATTGTATTTAATACATACAATATGCTTTAAACCCCTAGGCTATCCTAGAGGACGAGTTGTAGTCTCGTGAGGCTTTGCAATGAATATACCAACAAAATTCGATTAACTTACCAAGTTTGAAGAAGTCAAAATATAATTAATTCATTTGAGATCTTTAATCAATCTAAATAAAGTTAGTTTATTATTAAGAAAATATTTCATGCATAACTCTAATGTAAATTTCTTTGAAAATCTTTTCATTATAGCTATACAAAACCTAGTCTAACTTAAAACTTTATCTGAAAATCTAAAAGGAACATGTTAACCCTTTGTTTCAAACAATTCCAAGCCTCTTGATCAATTTATTTTCTAAGAATACACACACACACACACACACACACACACACACACACACACACACACAAATTTACATACACATACACATATACATATATGTGATTTTTTTCTACTTTATCGGGCTTTACTAAGTGACCATGTAACGAGCTTTAGCCCAATGGATCCCAACCTAACTGGGCATAGGTCATTAAGTATAAAAATACTTCTCGAGCTTAATTGCTTAGTCAACTTAGGCTTAGTGTTACACACACACACACACACACACATAACATTTAGAAAATTTTAGATCAAGAGGACTTTGAGAACTTGTTATCCACTCTTAGTTAAGCATAAAAAATTTCATTATTTTCAATAAAATCCTAAGTTAGATCTAGGATAGAGTATACTATTTTCAAAATCAATTCTTAAAATTTATCTATAATTATCATGTAAAGGCTAACTTGAGTATAAGACTAACTGATAACTAGAGAGTTTGAAGATTTATCAAGTAAATTAATTATTAATTAACTTTATCAAGATGTGACAAAAAGTTTTTTAATGTGGACAAAGAGAGAAAAGATGAAATACAGGGAAAAAAAAGAAAAAAATTTTAACTAAAAAAGGGAAAAGAAAGGAAATAAATAATTAGTCCCTACCCCCACACTCAAACTTTGCATTGTCCTCACGGTAACTACTGAAAATAAATTACCAAATAGTCATCAAAACACAGAATGTAGCTAGTAGAGTACATGCCAAAATAAAAGGGTACTAGGATTGAAGATAAAAGACAAAAAATCACATCCCTCACTGATCATCATCATCCTCACCAACCTGACCATCAGAATCATCCTGCTCGCCATGATTTCCTGAGTCACTTCCGATAACATCTACATCCTCCTCCTTAGTGTCTGTATCAGTACTACTGATATCCTTCTCCTCCTTAGGTGGTGCAACAAGCTGATGTCGAGGTGGTGGTGGTGGTGCCTGCTATGGTGGAGGTGGAGTTGGAGTTTGAAATTATGGTAGAGCCTCAGATTCGGGTCTCATCTCGTGAAGTGCTGCCAGGATGTAGTCAAGGTTCGATGTGAGTTGGACCTAGTTTACGTTATGCTTAACTCGATTAGCTACATACTGGAGCTAGAACTAATGGAACCCATCTCAAGAGCACAGAGATGATCACCAAGTAACTGGGGCATCCATGTCGTAGGTGCGGTGCTTGGTGGCTGAAATGGTACAGGAGGAGTCTGCTGGTGTGTCGAATGCTGTGGGGAAGAGGTGAAAGCAGTAGTATCATGACCCTTATTTTGGTGAGATACACTCTTCCTCATAGTGTCTGCAATCAATGGGGATCGTCATGCCTCCTATCTATCTAGATCTTGTCCAGATACCCTTGCTGCATCACATATCCAAGTGATCAGAAATGGTTAAACGAGCTGGATCCTCTGCCTGTATCTCTTGGATAGATAATCTCATGCAATGGTGGCTGTGGTGCTCATCCAGGTATAGATAACCTCTGCAGCATCAAATAGCTACCCATAGCAATACAGTACAGTAGGAGAAGGTTCCAGGAGCTAATGATCGAAAATGAGAAACTCGATTACAGGTCAAACTTAAAGAGGAGATTGAGAAGGATAAAGTCATCATTCAGTGTACCTGAGTTCAGAGTCCCTCCAGTGTGGGCACGAACACAAAGATACTTGACCATCTTATTGTAATCATTGGAGGTGATAGTTAGGTCAGTAGTGGCTCTACCAAAGTTGGGGCAGTCTAGAGGGGGTTTTGGTAACCCTAAGATACGCTGAATGATCCTAGGTGTATTCATGACAAGCACTCCCCTAACTGTCTATTATGACATGGAACCGACTAAGTGTTAATCCTCTTCAGGAGTCGACACATGTCCCAAATTAACGGTGCATCATCTCGACTCAATTCTATGAAGGACGAGTCCAGTAAACATCATCACTTGACCCTTACTAAGAAGGGCCGAGTAGAAAGGCATCCTCACTCGGACCCCGTAGTTAAGGACGGCTCTATGCCTCCTTATTTCCCGAGACCGAGTCGAGAACCTCCCAGTCCAAGGTGGTCAAGTAAAAAGGAGTCGTTTTATCAGACCACTCGCAAAGCCGAGTTGAAAGGCAGTCACTCTCAAACCCCACGTAGATAGCTGATCACCATCACATTAAATGCATGATCAAAGTCATCATTGCTCTAACCCCGAAAGTCTTAATGATTCATTAGACCTCATCAACACCTGACTTTCTTTATCACCCTCATATTAATCACGAAGGTGACTCATACCATCCGCGACCGACACTTGTAAAGCATTAGCTGAGTAAGCTTACTGCTTGGACTAGACCGAAGTTACAAAATTACCCTCTCAAATTTGTTATAAATAAGTGCCCTACCTATTGCATGGAGGTATGTGATTTTGACCTAAAAACACTCTATAACTGTACTCTCTCTCCTCCACTTAAGATCCATGCTAACTTGATCATTAGAAGAACCCCTAGAGAACTCAACTCTGACCCTGTTACGTATTGTTTGTGTTCAAGATTGAATGCTCTGCTCAAGAATTAACTATCAAAAGAAGATCAAGGAACCCTAAAACCAAACATAATCCATACTAAACCCCCTATTTGATATTTGACATCAACAGTTTGGCGCCCATCGTGGGGCCTCTTTTTTTTTCTTTACACAAGATGTCTGATTCTGATAGTCCAAGCCGATCATCTAGTAGTCCAGTTGACAAAACACGTGCTGCAGGCTATGTCACTCAAGCCCAATTAGAGGAATCCGCCTGAAGAATTTCTCAATCTCTTCAGCAACAGTTCGCCTCCTTCATAAACTAACTCCTCAGTCGGATGCCTCCCCAACAGCCTTCTCCGTCATTCATTCATCCTCCTCCTGCGAGTCAGGAGGAGCAACCAACGCAGGAGGATCACACTGAATACACCTCTCCTCCACCTTGCCCACAAACCTATTTCACCACTCCTCCCCGACAACCCTAGTAGTATGTAAAGGCGATGGCGGGAAAGCCCCTGCTTCGGCCATGGTGGCCATGAACGCACCACATGGATGACGTCACGCATCGCTAGTCACCCTTACACTATTCTGGGTCTTTCCAACACCAACCTAACGTCTAGTTTATGACTGGACATTTAACACTATTGCAGACATCATCGGAGGCAACACTCTACTCGCCGACTGGATTGTGAATACTCCATGCCCTAAATTCAAGATGCCGAATATTGAGAAGTATAAAGGCGAGGGAGATTTGGAAAACCATGCACAAAATTTTTATAATCTGATGCACATGCAGTAGGTGACCGATCCGATCATCATTAGAGCCATCCCTATCACCTTGACGGGAAGGGCTAAGATGTGGTGGAACTCATTTGACAAGAAGTCCATCAATAGTTTTGAACAACTCAGCCACAAATTTGTGCATCATTTTTTGGCCGACTCCAAGTAGAAGAAACCCTCCCATGTCTTGCTGCAAATGAGATGGAAGCCCGAGGAGAGTCTCAAAGACTCTTTCAAGAGATTCCAAGCCAAAAGGCTAGAAGTTGATGACCTTGACAATATGGTCACCATGGTCGCGATCACGGTAGGGCTAGAAGATGATAAGGTGGCCGACTCACTCATCATAGACCCTATCACCAACTATGAACAGCTAATGGCTAGAGCTCGAGGGCGAATGGGTGCAGAGGATGCCCAAGCCCACAAGAAGGCGGCTAGAGATGCAGCAGCAGCAGCAACAATGGTAAAAGCCGAGTTCTCTTAGAGAGAGAAGACAGAGAAGGATCCCCCCAAGGTTGACTCCAAGCCAAGTGGGCCGATAAGAGAGACTAGAGGAAAGTAGTGGCCAAGAAGTTGGCCCTCACTTCCCTCAACACTTCTCTTTCACAAGCTCTCTGCTTGCTTTAGAAAGAAAGACATCTTACTTCTACTCCTCCCCGCATGAAGTCAAACCCCCGATCTAGAGATCCCAAGCAATATTACTAGTATCACAAAGATCACGGTCATCACACTGATGACTATGGAGTTCTCCAATGAGATATTGAAGACTTGGTACAGAAAGAGCTACTAAGGAGGCTTATCTCTCGGCGAGACAGAGGAGAACCTGCTCCAGAGAAGTCATAGAGAAGATCTTGGCCAAGATCGCCTCATCGCCAACACCAACCAGATGACCAACCCAAAGAGACAGGTAGTCAAAGCATCATCAACACCATCAGTGGTGGTCCAGCGGCAAGGGGAATGTCAAACAACGCTTTAAAGAAGTATGCTCGATAAACGTTGGAAGTCAACCTCTGTGAGAAGAAGCTAAGGATAGATCAGCCCATTTCCTTTAGCTGTGCTAATTTGAGATGCGTGGAGACCCCTCATGATGACCTCATCATTACATCAGCTAAGATTAATGGCTTTCGAGTCAAAAGAATCTTGGTCAATACCGGGAGCTCCACCGACATCCTATTTATGGATGCCTTCAACCAAATGGGCATCGACAAGTCAAGTTTACAGCCTTGCCAGATTCCTCTCATTGGGTTCATGGGGCACTCGCTCTAACCAGAAGGACTAATCACTCTCCCACTAGTAGTCAGCGAATACCCTCGCTAGTCTACAGTTTAAACTCAGTTCGTTGTGATGGATGTAAAGTCCGCCTACAACGTTATTCTCAATAGGACTTCCTTGAACAACCTATAGGCGGGCCCATCCATATATCATCGGATGATAAAGTTCCCAACCCCAAAAGGAGTCGGGTTCATGAGAAGCAACCAACGGGAAGCCAAATCATGCTATCTGCTCTCGATGAATAGAAAAGGGGTTTTGGAGACCTTGCCAATTGAGAAGACCCACCTTCAAATGTAGAAGGACCTAGAACGGGAGCGGCTGACCTCCATAGAGGAATTGCAAGAGGTACTGATCGACCTTGATGGATCAAAGAAGGTCGAAATTGAGTTAGGCCTCGTTGAGGCCCAATGAGGAGCTGTGATTGCGTTCCTACATGACAATGCAGATGTGTTTGCTTGGGGACCTAAAGACATGCGAGGAATTCCCCCTGAAGTGACAAACCACAAACTCTCGGTCGACTGACATTGCAAGCCAGTTCGACAAAAGAAGAGACATCTCAACGCTAAAAGGTAGAAGGCGATCGTGGAAGAAATTGACCGCTTACTCAAGGCCGGCTTCATCTGAGAAGTTCAATATCCAGAGTAGCTATCGAATGTGGTGCTGCTTAAGAAGTCCACTAACAAATGGAGAATGTGTGTGGACTTCACATACCTAAATAAAGCTTGCCCAAAAGACATCTATCCTCTTTCGAGGATCGATCAATTAGTTGACAAGAGTGCTAGCCATAAACCACTTAGCTTCATGGATGCTTTCTCTAGATACAACCAGATTATGATGGCAGAGCACGATGAAGAAAAGACTTCGTTCATCACAGACCAAGGGACCTAATGCTGATGCCCTTCGGTCTCAAGAATGCAGGGGCCACTTATAAGTGACCACAAAAAATTATTCAAACACCAGATCAGCCATAACGTGGAGGCATATGTGGACGACATCCTAGTGAAGTCAAATCAAGTGGCATCTCATGTTTCAGACCTTGAAGAAACTTTCTCCATCCTCCGACATTTCTGCATGAAGCTCAACCTAGCCAAGTGTACCTTATGTGTGCAATCAGGCGAATTCCTTGGGTTTATAATCACCCAATAGGACATTTAAATCAACCCTGAGAAGATAGCTGCTATAGATTAAATGCCTGAGCCTTCCACACTAAAGGTCGTCCAGAAGTTGAATGGCAAGATAGCTGCGTTAGGCCGCTTCCCTTCAAAATCTGCTAAAAGAAGTCTCTCATTCTTCAAAACTTTGAGGGGAAGTAAGGAGTTGAGGGAAGGCATTGGCTGGACGGTACAGTGTAGTGTGGCCTTCAGTGACCTCAATAGATATTTAAGCACCAAGTTAAGCCGCTAAAGAGAAGGAGAAACCTTGTATCTCTACTTGGCAATCTCACAAGAGGCAACAAGCTCTGTCCTAATTCAAGAAGAAGATAATGCACAAAGGCCTATATATTATGTCAGCTAGATTCTGAAGGCTGCCGAACTCAACTACATCCTCATCTAGAAGGCCTCCTTCACCCTCATAATTATGGCTAGGGGGCTTTGCCTTATTTTCAAGCTCACACTATAGTGGTGCGAACAAACTTGCCCCTGAAGAAAGCCCTCGGTAGCCCTACCACCTATAGGAGGATAACCAACTAGCCAGTCGAGCTCAGTAAATATGATGTCCAATTTGAACCCAGAACAACCATAAAAGCTTAGGCTTTGGCCAACTTCCTAATAGAGTTGTCCACAACAGATGCTGACCCATCTCTCCTCCTACGAGTCCCTCTTCCAAATGTTGCAGTTTGCAAGGCGACCAAGGCACTTTCTTCTCAGAAACACAGTACTTTTGAGCATGATATGCATGAGTTCTCCTTGTGGTGGTTATTAAAGGTGGACGGATCCTCTAGAGAAGGAGGCAGTGGAGCTGGAGTCGTTCTATGTGGCCCCGAAGGGTTCATACATGACAACTCCATTGCCTTTGAATTTCCAGCCTCAAATAATGAGGCAAAGTATAAAGCCCTCTTGGCAAGACTCTGAGCCACCCTAGCAATTAAGGCTGAGCTCATCTACATTCGTGCCAACTCTTAGCTTGTCGTCTACCAAGTAGGGGGAGATTATGAAGCCAAAGACTCGAGAATGATCCAGTATTTGAAGATGGTCAAAGAGCTCTTACACAATTTTAAAGAGTTCAGGATTGCCCAAGTTCCCTGAGCCCTCAACGCTCGAGCAAATGCTTTATCCAAGCTCGAGTCATCTAGCTCAGGGAAGAGTCAGGGGACCGTGTATGCGGATACCCTCAAAAGTCCTAGCATCTTGGAAGCTCCAACTAACTCAATCAGACTGAAGCCTCAATAGGGCCCTGTTGGATGGATCCACTCATCCAGTATCTAACAGGGGGCCTCACTAAAGAATGCTATTGAAGCAAGGAGTCTACAAAGAAATGCTTGAAGATATCTCATGATCAATAACCAGCTTTATCGGATCTTATACTCCAGCAGAAGTGTGGGGTCCTATCTCTAATGTCTCTGGCCAGGAGAGGCCAGTTATGTTCTAAAGGTGATTCATGAAGGAACTTGCGGGAGTCACCCAGGAGCCAAAACTCTCCCCAGAAGGCAATTCGGCAAGGCCACTACTAGCCCACTATCCTAGCCGAGTCTAAATGACTCGTCTCTCAGTGAAAGACCTAGTTCCTCTCAAGTATACTGCGAGCTTCGGCAACTGAATTCACTCCTCTCATAAGCCCGATTTCTTTTGCTCAATGGGGATTGGAATTACTGGGACCTCTCCCAATAGCTTCAGGGCAACGGAAGTTTTTGATCGTTGCCATAGACTATCTCATAAAGTGGATAAAAGCTGAGCCTTTGGCTAAGATCGGCGAGAGCAACACTAACAATTTTGTGTAGAAATCAATTGTCTGTAGATTTGGAGTCCCCACTTCTTTCGTCATAGACAATGGCACTCAATTTGATAGCAAAGGCTTTCAAAGTTTTTGTGAGGAATGGAAGATTCAGCTCAAATTCACTTCAGTTGCACACCTAAAATGCAATGGGCTTGTGGAGGCTACAAACAAGTGCATACTCCGAGCTCTCAAGAAGAAGGTAGATAAAGTTGTTAGGAACTGGCTTGAAGAGCTGCATGGGATCTTGTGGTCATACCAAACCACCTACAAAAACTCCACAAGGAAAACCCCATTCAAGCTAACATATGGAGCTGAAGTGGTCGTCCCAACAAAAGTTGGTATGCCAACCATCCGACTGCAATATTTTGACGAAGAGTCAGACTCGACTGGGCTGCGAGTCGGACTTGACCTTATTGATGAAGTTCGAGAAAACTCACTCAGATCACAAGTCATCAATCAGCAACGCATCGCTTGACACTACAACAGCAAGGTCCGGCCTCAAAGATTTAACTCGGGCGACCTTGTTCTTCGAAAAGTGATCTTCGATAGAGACCAAGCATAGCAAATTGACTGCTAACTAGGAGGGGCCATGCACGGTAATCCAAGAAGTACACCCCAACACTTACCAAGTACGAAGTTCTAATGGAAGAATCTTACAACACTCTTGGAACATAGAGCATCTCATTAAATATTTCCAATAACTATAATTGTGAGACTTCCATGTGATATAAGTACTATTGAATATCTCATTGTGCTACATTTTTGTAGTACTCGTAAGACCTTGGTATCCTTTCAGAATAAAACCAAGGCACATCCTCGTCTTGGTTGACTACAACACGTAAGACCTTGGTATCCTTTTAGAATAAAACTAAGGCACGTCCTTGACTCGGTCGACTACAACTCGTATGACCTTGGTGTCCTTTTGGAATAAAACTAAGGCACGTCCTCAACTCTGACGACTACAACACGTAAGACCTTGTTATCCTTTCAGATTAAAACCAAGGCACATCCTCGACTCGGTCAACTACAACTCATAAGATCTTGGTATCCTTTTAGAATAAAACCATGGCACATCCTCGACTCGGTCAACTACAACTTGTAAGACCTTGGTATTCTTTGAAGATAAAACAAAGGCACGTCCTCGACCTTGGTATCCTTTCAGAATAAAACCAACGCACGTCCTTGACTCAATCGACTACAACACGTAAGACCTTGGTATCCTTTCAGAATAAAACTAAGGCACGTCCTTAACTTGGTTGACTACAACTCATAAGACCTTAGTATCCTTTCGAAATAAAACAAAGGCATGTCCTCGACTCAATCAACTACAACTTGTAAGGCCTTGGTATCCTTTCTAAATAAAACTAAGGCACGCCCTCAACTCAGTTGACTACAACATGTAAGACCCTAGTGTCCTTTCAGAATAAAACCAAGGCTCTTCCTCAACTCGGTTGACCACAACTTGCAAGACCTTGGTATCCTTTCGGTATAAAAACAAGGCACAAAGGTGACCCGTCTCAGTTACAAAATTTCTCGAGATAAATTTCAAACATTAGCAACACCTTTTAGATTTAAAGCCAAACTCAAACAACACAAACTATGGACAAATATGTAAGAACATAATCACTAAGGGTACACAAATCGAGTTGACAAAAAGGCATCTTTTTATTCATATGTAAAGATATTTGCAATACTTGCATTATAAAGATGCTTCAAAAAAGAAAACAACAACAAAGATACAAGAGCCCTTAAGGAGCCATGCTCAGAGCGTGCACCGAACTTGGATCTGGACCAGCATTAGTAGCTAGAGCAGAACTCGAGCCTGGAGGTGTGACAATAGTAGAAGTCGGTGGAGGAGGCAACCGAGGCTTGGACCGGACCTCTTCGGATGGCTAGCCCAACTATCTTGGGCTGAGCCCTCATCTACTCCTTGGGCTGACTCCTCACCCTCCTCGTCTCTGTTATCAACACCAAGGACTAGCCCCCTCCCCTCCTCTCTATCTCTTATAGAGTGCCAAGGCAATTAGTGACTTGGGAGGGATAATGGAACCGCTTAGGATCGATCGTAAGCTCGGCCAAAAGCTGCATCATGAGGTAGTCAAAGCCAACCTTGCAAGCCAGGGCCACTTCCACCTTCCCTAGAATGGCGTTGTGATATTTTTCAACGACCTCAACCCGATAGGCCTCACACTCTAGGTGGTTAAGCCGACCCTATAGTACTTGTATCTCGACAAGAGATGACTCACGCTGTCACTTGGCCTCCATTGTAGCTTGAGTGGCCTCCTGCCTTAGCTTCTAATGTGCAGCCTCCTCCTCCTTTAGCTGGTCCTGTAGGCCCTCAGCATTCTAAGGAGCTAGTCATGCTCACTTAAAGGGATCGACGCTTTCCCACCTCTTGACCTCGACCTCCTCCTCTAAGTACCTTATTATGTCATCTCGCTCATGAAGCTCATGCTCGAGATGACTAAGGTCCTCTTGGAGCTTGCTGATTTGGTATGACTTTTTACTATTTGACACATTCAGGTCCTTACCATGTTGTCTCGCATCTGCAGCTCCCGTTCCCACTTGCCTTGGCTCCTCCTTCAAGCCACCAGCTCATCCTCCTTGGCAGCTACCCTCTTTTTGGCTACCTCCCAAGCTGTCCTCTCAGCCTCCAACTCTTTCTAGAGCTTAGAGTGGAGGCCTCGTGCGTGCTCGAATTGAGCAAATAGCTCCTGCTCGACTAGGGTCCCCTGCATCAAGTAGCCTTTGAGGGCTTGGTGAAGGCCATAGTTTGGCATGGCCGAGAGTGCCTCATCATCTTGGGGTGGGTAGAATTAGTCCAGAGCCTTACCCTAAGCTATCCTAGACTCTAGGACCGACCCTCTTACACTGAGATGTCACTTGGGGACGAACCGGTGCTTCTCAAGTGCCTCCTTATCATATCGAGGGCTGGCCTTAGCCGACCTCATCAACATCATCTTCAACTCCCCCAATGCCTCCACATCAAGCTCGTCGATGTGGTGGGGCAAGGGCCATCGAGACACTTGAGCCGAGGGCACTTCCTCTACCACTGGCACTTTAGCAGCTGGCCCCTTGCCCTACTGGTAGGCTGACTCGACAAGCGAGGTGGGGACCACCTCTTCTTTGGCCTGAGCATGGACTTCTACAGGCTCAGCTGCCACCATTTCACCCACTTCAGCTCGTGCGGAGACTCATCGTCAACCACGACAATATCAGTCAACTCGACCCGAGAGGCCTCTAGGATGGGAGCGGCAGAAACTCTGCCCTCCACTGCTTCTTGGGCCGGAGTAGGGGTAACCGCCTCCGCTATAGCCACCTCCTCATTCATCGGTTTGGGGCTACCAGAAGGGCCTCGACTACCCACCTTCCTTAGTCGCCTCCTCTTCTTCTCAGACTTCTCGACCTTGGCAGTGGAGGAACTTGACCCATCAAGCCTAGCCGCAATCTCAACCGCATTCGTTACGACCTTCTCGGCCTCCTCTGGGGCCAAATTGTATCATAGGTGCTTCTGGGGCTTGACTAGGGCCCCCGCCTGAGCTACCTCAGGTTCCTCTAATTGTAGTGTCAATATCACTACTCGGACCTTGTCTTCTTCAGTCAGCGGGGTTCTAGAGGTGCCAGCAACCTGAAAGACCTATGGGTCGAACAGATCCTCAGGACGTCCTTCGTGATCTCGGGTCAAGCCGAGCAAGCCCGAATTGGGTCCTCCCTGAAGACCCAAGTAAACCTCTCCTTCCAGTCCTTGTTTGACTCGGGAGGGTTTGAGATGACTTTGAAGATGCCCAAGTTTTGAAAATAGTAGTGCCTCTCATTCTTCCCAACCTTGATGCTGAGAAGGTGGCTGAGAAGCCAGAGAGTCGGCTCGACTCCCACTCGGTGGCAGATCACTAAGAACCCCTCTAGTGTGGCTATGGAGTTCAACTTGATTTAAGAGGGCGAGACCCTCATAGCCTTGAATGTACGATGGAGAAACAGATGGAGCAAGAGGCAAAGGCCATACTCTAAGTGCTTGACATACACTGGAGCGATAACGCAGCGGTGATCGTACATCGCTTGATTCCTCTCCGGTGCCAACAACGTGAAAGCTCGGGGAATGTTAAAGTAGTCGTAGTAGGTCTTGAGCCCTGTTGAGTGAATGTTGGAGTGGAATTTTCATAACAAGTTGATCGTAGCCTCATTACGAGCGGCGATGGTGGTAGCAGAAGAAGCTATCAGTGATAGAATTGTTAGAGAATGGAGAAAATGAACCCCCTTGGAAGAGCCAGTATATATATAGGTGAGGAGGCGGACACATGCCGACATCATAATGGCCGGCCCGATTATTGACAGATGGCTAGGATCAATCCCAAAATTTGAGGTGACTGCTCAATAACTGAAGCGCCACTCTAGCCGTCAAGCAATCCCTGCTCATAAATCGAAGCGATGCCAGCACATGATCTCCCCTAATGTTAGAACATCACATTGATAGCGACCCATCACTAACCCCTCATAAATGTGTCTCGGAACCCCAACATGCGCCAATTTGATTTCACTTGGACTCGGCCACTTGAGTTCTAGCAAAAGGGGCCAATGTTATGACATGAAAATGACTAAGTGTTAATCTTCCACAGGAGTCGACACGTGTCCCAAATTAACTGTGCATCATCTTGACTCAACCCTATGAAGGACGAGTCCAGTAAATGTCATCACTCGACCTTTACCAAGAAGGGTCGAGTGGAAAGGCGTCCTCACTCGGACCCCGTAGTTGAGAATGGCTATATGCCTCCTCATTTCCCGAGGCCGTGTCGAGATCCTCCTAGTCCAAGGTGGCTGAGTAAAAAGGCATCTTTTTATGGGCCCACTGGCGATGCTGAGTGGAAATGCAGTTACTCTCAAACCCCAAGCCAATGGCTGATCACTATCACATTAAATGCATGGTCGGAGTCATCATTGCTCCAATCCCAAAAGTCTTAATGTCTCATCGGACCTTGTCAGCACCTGACTTCCCCTGTCACTCTCATATTAATCACGAAGGTGACTCATACCATCTGCGGCCAATGCCTGTAAAGCGTTAGCCAAGTAAGCTGATTGGTTGGACTTGGTCAAAGTTACAAAATTGCCTTCTCGAATCTACTATAAATAGGTTCCCTGCCTACTGCATGGAGGTACGTGATTTCAACCAAAAAACACACTACAATTGTACTCTCTCTCCTCCACTTAAGATCCATCCTAACTTGATCATCGGAGCCCCGAAGAACTCAACTCTGACCCTCTTACGTGTTGTTTGTGTGTAGGACCAAATCCTCCACTTACGAATCAACTATCAAGAGAAGATTGAGGAATCCTTAAACCCAAAATAATCCACACTAAACCCCCCTGTTTGATATCTGATATCAACACTATCAAATATGACTTGAGCTCATTATCATCTGATTGGGTCGAATTAGCATAGAATTCTCTAACAACAGTAGAGTTGGGCAATTCAGATTTTCTAACCATCATACTAATCAATCCGACATTGTCTAGTACGTCCTTAATTGGTGAAAAGTAAAAAAGTTTGTTTGTGATGAACCCCCTTTCAAAATGTATTTGTAAGAGATCAATGTTGAGAATGGATTGTTGAACATGCTCTCTCTTGTTCGGGGCCATGTCTAAATGCAAGAAATATCACAATTAAGGGTTTAGAATACAAAAACAAGGCTAATCGGGTGTTTAAAATGCAAATTTTCAGCCAAAGAATCATTTCTGCAAATAGCTAATCAATTAGCTACTGTAGCTAATCGATTAGGTGAAATAGCTAATCCATTAGTTCATGCCTGGATTCAAAATTTTGAAAGTTTTTATTAATTCTTCATATCAAATTGATGATAAACATTCTATGCTCATGTTTAAACATTATTCAAGCAATCTCATGCAACTTATATCAATAATTTTGAGAGAAATTTACAAGTTAAGATTTTTAAGGTTTATACCTCAAATTTGAGTGCAAAATATAGTGATTTCAATTGATTTTCTTGAGGGGAACTCAAGCTTATGCCAAGAGCTCATCGAGGAAGTTGTTAGAGAGCAAGTTCATCGTATAAATTGAGTGAGAGAAATTGGAAGAGAGAGAGAGAGAGAGAGAGAGACGGGAGAGCTGGAAAAAATTAGATCTGGGGTTTTACTCATCGATAAGTCGAGGGGCTCATTGATGAGCCCCTATGATTTTTCTTTTCTTTTAATGGGCTAGACTCAAGCCCATTAGCTTATATTTCTGAAAAAAAATTCTTCTTGAGTGGGCCTCTTCGAGTGGGCCTTGCAAAACAAAAGAACAAAATTATTTACACGTACTAATTGACAAGAGAAGAGGAAAAAATGCTTTCTTTTTCTTTCTTTTTTATTTTTTCTCTTTTTTTATTTTTTATTTTACTTTTTCACAAATAGTGTGGTTCATAGAGAACCAACACCTCCTCTTCTTCGATAGTAGAGAATTCTAAAAATAATTTTAAACATTGACCGTTGATTTTAAAATGTCACCATTTTTAGGATTCTCTACCTTGATAGCTCCATAATAGAGAACTCATTTAATAATAAATGGACTAGTCCAAATTGATCTCAATTTTCTAGAAAAAGATGAAGTTTTGAGTTATAAAGCAAAACGTTTTGTCCCACTCCATATTATTGCATTATCGTGAAAGATCTTTGTTTTCTCTTTATAAATTTTTTAGTTAATACATGCATCATTTCTAATCTCTTTTAACTTATACTAGAAAGCATAAAAGAAATTAAATCTAAGCTACAGAGTAATAAAAGAAAGAAATAGAAATCAAAGCATAAAAGACTAAGAAAATAAATCGACACTACAAAGCAATAAATCTAATCTCTTTTAATTTATACTAGAAAGTATAAAAGAGTTTTTTTAATTTATTGCAAATAAAAAGTTTATAATTTAGAAGGTCTTCTTAATTAAGAGTAACACTTCTCTTCAAAATGCAGTCCATAAAACTTTTCACACCCTCAACAGCTCAATTTACAATTCTATTTATAGTCTACAGCCTTCAACCATAGCCCTTGATTTAGCCAGGGTTTTGGAAGAACAAAAATCAGCCATTGATCAATTTTGTTACATTCTAATCGATGGACTCATAGATTAGTTTGTAATAGAATTGTAACAAGCCATGTTGACTTTGTTGACTCTGTTTTCTTTGGGATTTTGGGCTTTTAGGCATCTTGTAGGCTTCAATAAAGTCTTGGAGAATGAGGAAAATTGCTCAATTTAGACTTTTATTCTTTAAATCTTTATTACCTGTAAATTAAGAAAAACATATTATTAGCAGATATTTTTATTAAAAAATAAAATAGATAATAAAGGTATAAAAGTGTAATAAAATGTGTTAATCAGGATACCCTCTTAGTGGATCCAGCCTAATAAGGTAATATGTCTTAAAGTCCATTTTCCCTCTTAAACCCGAGTCATTATGGAAATCCAAAATAAAATAACTTGATAAAATCAAAACATGATTTATAAAGAAAGATAAAAATAACAATTGTGACCTTCCACTTGCATAAAGAATGGGACACGTGTCAAAAATCTGAAATTCAACAAATTTAGACTATTCAAATTTCTTCAATCAAGACCTACGGTTGAAAATTATTTGAGTTGGGTTAGGGTCCTTATACCATATACCCCTATGATGAATATTTCCTTGTTAAAATTCAAAGAACAAGGTGTGGAACAATAACGAAAAAGAAAAGATACCTCCTTATTGAAAAGATGTGGATATCAGACATGAATATCGTCCTCTCTCTCCCAAGTGGCCTCAGTGGAACGGTTAGGATCCCAAGATACTATGATGAGCAGAATGCTATTATTTTTAAAGATCTTCTCACTCCGATTTATCATAGCAAGGGGATCTTGCCAGAATGAGATAATGTCTCTGACTTCAAGTTCAAAGATGTCCATGACATGGTCATCCCCTAGAATGTATCATCGAAGTTGAGAGACATGGAAAGCATTACGCACTCCGAACAAAGAGAGTGGTAATGTCAAACAATAAGCTACTTCCCTTACACGTTCGAAGACTTCAAACAGTCCTACGTATCTTTTGCTAGTCCTCTAGCAAAGAAAGAAAATGAAAAAGAAAGAAAGAAAATCTTAATTCACTTTCGCAGGAATCGCGGTTGTATTTAGCGCATACAACAAGCCTTTAAACCCCTAGGTTACCCTAGTGGACGAG
>JBAKGM010000002.1:12954157-12969284 GCA_037177215.1 Asparagus racemosus | reverse complement strand
GTTCCTCGTGGGATCGATAATCTTTTATACTATAACTTGTTAAGTTGTATACTTGCAACTCTAACGGAGGTAACGCATGTTATTTTCCACAACATCCATGGATCATCTTCAAGATCTTCAAACACTTTAGACTCATCAAGATCACCGGTCAGGTCGTAGGAGACCATATTGACCGTGAATAGGGTACCAATACTGATGTCAGAGTCCTAATCGGACGTATCTGAAGAACTAGAATTGCTGAATGCTTGCCCGATATGTGGTTTGGCTTCCGAGGAGATGTAACCAAGTCCACATTTAGTTCGGTTATAATAATCAAGTACCACATCTGGCGTAAAGGGATCAAAGGGATTTACAATCCTCTATTGAAATTCAATCCTTGCTTTGCGGTAAGGTCATATCCTATCTTTGCCATAATCTGTTGAGATTGCTGGCTATATCAGACAAATTCTGGCTCCTTCTCAGCTTCTACATCAGAATTTGATAATTGAGATCGAGCCTCCACTTTTCCAAAGATGATCAAATTCTAGATGTTCCCTTTGGGCTGTACTGTAAAGATGGCATCCTGTGAATTATCCACTTGCTTGTAAGTTTAATGCGATTCATGTATCAGCATTTGTAGTGTTGGTTTAGAAGTTAGCTTAGCCATCAAAGTTTCGACTCTTGAGTTCTCAGACTCAGAGTCTAAAGAATAGTCATAAGCAAAGTGTTCTTCATTAAAGATCCAAATGCCTTGATCTTCAGTGGATTGGTTGACACAAAAGTCATCAATGGTAATTACAAGTGAATCTATCTCCCAGACTAAATCATCAATGGGATCTAGCTCAACATCTGCCTCATTACCACTATTTTCGTCCTTGGGGATGGCAATCTCAATTGTTTGATTTTCATCATACAAAAGAGAATCGGTGAAGTAATTCTCCACTCTCTTGAATGGATATTTTTCAGCATCGACCCTCTGTTGGACTCCTTGCTTATCAATGTATTTAAAACATTGATGGAGAGTTGAGGGGATGATCATATTAGAGTGGATCCACGGACATCTAAGCAGAAGATTGTAGGACGCTTGAACGTTGATGATGTAGCATGTCACTTCTGTCTTTAAATCCCCTAGTTGACAATTGAGTTGAATTATTCTAAGGGAATGACTACTGCTGGAGCTAAAGCCGAGAATGGTGGTGCTGGTCCTTGATATCTTATGTGAAGGAATCCCTAAAAAGATTAAGAGCCTCCGTGGAATAATGCTCACTACGGAGTCTGGATTGATATGGATCCTCTCAACCTTTGTTTACCCTATATACCTAGTGTAGTAAAGGGGTCGATTGTGATGATGGTCCTTGACAAGCATGTTTTCTGAGGTGAAGGTGGTGCAAAGCGTTCGCTGTTGGCATTGATAGCATTGCTCTGGACCGTTGTTGTGAGGAAGTTTAGTCACGTGAGCGAGAAATGCTTCATTATCATCTAATGCTTCCCTCAAAGCTTGCCTTGTATCCTTTGACAAACGTAAAAGTTCATGCAAAGTGATGTCAGCTGGGATGTTGAAGAGCTACGCGATGATGTCGTATTTGAACAGGGCCTTAGGATCATTTGGAGGACGCTACAAAGCCTTGTCGAATTGAGCCTCTTTTTGCTTGGCCAGTTCAGGTTGCTTAGATGTTCCTGGCCGATTATAATCCCTTAAGTAATCCTTGCTAGATCTTGTCCCTATTGAAACTAATTTCTCTCCATCTGAGTCAGTAAGTGAAGTGACATGCATAGATTCTTCTTCCATGATCGGGGAGATGGTATAGCAAGTCTTCATTTTAGATTTGGACTTCAGATGAATCCAATATTCATCTTGAATGAGGTCTGGATGCACCACATGATTTCCTCCTTCTTAGTGGTGAGAGGGATCAGGCGTCGGCCCCATTGATTCGAGCAATCGTGGTTGATTGTTTCCATCCTTGCAGCAGAAATGGGGATAACACCATTTTGAGCTCAGATTTTTAGCATAGAACCAAATTGGAGGGTTACCATATTTGCGACGACTTTCTTCTGCTCAGGTTTGCGTTTAAGAATTCTACACTCATGAACGTCTGAATCTTATCCTTGAGGATATAACTGTTCTTTGTTGGATGTCCCAACATTCTATGATAGAAGCAATAATTGGGGTCGCTAGTCTTTCTAATCTCTTCAGGGCGTCGAGCTTCAGCGAGCTTCAAATGATTCCCCTTGTTGAGGACATGGAAAATAGCAACTGTATGTTCGTCCTTGAACGAATAATTAAGCTGGGAATTTTTTTGTGATTCTTTCTGTGAGCTGTTGTTCGAATTCTGGACTCCTACTACAAAAGTCTCCTTAGCTTTTGGCTATGACATCTGTCCTTGCTTACCCTTGTTACCTTTGAAATTGGAGCGGGGCTCAAACTTGTTGAAATGCTCTGATGACTTTTCAGCTATCTCAACTTGTTCCATCAAATCTTTTCAAGTATGGGCAGTAACAGCACCCATGTGAGGTTCAACCTTTGCCAGAAAGTTGTGCCGGCAAGTTTGTAACAACATTGGTAGGGGCATATCTCGACATCGTAATGTCAAGTTGCGGTATCGTTCGATGTATTCTCAGACCATCTCATTCTCGTTTTGTTTCTCAGAAAGGAGCTTGGCCATGGTGACATTAGATTATTCCTCGTGAAATTGCGAAAGGAACTTAGATTTCAAATCTGCCTAGGATCTGATTGATCCTTTGGGTAGGTTCTGGAACCAATCAAAGGCTACCCCCTCAAAAGGGCCAATAAACAGACGTGCTTTGATGGCATCATTACCTACTACATTCCCTATTTATTGATAGAAGTAGTAAATGTGTTGATTTGGAGATCCTTTACCATCAAATGCATGTAACGTAGGTGGTTTGAACTTCCTTGGATAGGGAACCATATCCCACTCGATGGGATATGGACTGATAATCCCTGCTTTCTTAAGCTCTGTCCATTGAGAAAGAGAGTTGAGTTGCTTCTGGATGTCCTCCAAGGTTTTCGCCTCTTTGCTTGGTTTAGCGAGCATCGTCTGTTCTGAACCTGCATGTTCGGAATCTGTGTCGCTCTGACGTTCCTGGTCTTCTTCATTAGGGTTTTCACCAATTAGCCTCTTCCCTTTCGAGGAGCTTACTTGTGGATGAGGGTTAGCCAAGACTTGCTCAATCATCCTTTCTAAACGTTCAATCCGATCGTCAGATTTTTTTTCTACATTGCCATTTGAGCTAGAAGATCATCTCAGTCTGTTGCATTTGCCTCCCATCTTTAGCCTTGACTTGAACTAGGGGTTGGGTTTAATGCTATGGCTGAGTTGGCGTCGCTGGTGGTGGGTTGATTTGAGAACTGCGGTGATTGTAATGAAGAGTAGTTGAATAGAATCGCTGCCTTTGTCCTTAACCTGGTGCTGCGAAACACCCCCTCGTCTTCTAAGAAAAATAGACCTGATTCTAGGAGAATACGCTGGATCAGGATAGCTATCTGAGTTTTCCTCATCATCTTTAGAAGTTACATTTGTCATGTTGACAGTGAAGACTCTTCATCAGGCATGTCATCGTCACTTAGTTCGAGCCTCTGAAGGCTCAAGAACTGGGCTGAGACGGTTGAAAACCGACCATTTGCATTGGCAGCCTTCTTGGACTGCTGAGACTACTTCCCTGAGGGTCGCGCAATGCTGACATTGGCGAGCTCTCTTCAGAGTTATAACTTCTCGGAGATCAATATTAGTACCAAGCTTGCTAGCATTGGTTAAATGTGAACGTCGCTTACGACGACATTGGCCATATATTTGGCTAGCGGGATTTTTATTCCTCTTCGGGAATTTTGACGAGAGGCTACCCTCATTCTAAGCTTCTAAAGAGGAAACATAGTGAGCGTCACAAGATGTTTTAAATCAAACTCCTAGAGGAGTTGATGGCTGGAGTCCAAGATCAGATGTGTCAACATCTTGATCTCTGCTCGGGGCGGGAGTCATAAGAGGCCGAAGCCCGGGATCAGATGTGTTAACATCTTGATCCTCGCTCAGGGCGAAAGTCAGGCTTCCTCCGCCTTTGGCGAATTTCGTTCGACTTTTAACTAAGCTCGAACCTTCCTCAGCGAGGGTGGTATTCACATATGCGGGGGTTGCATTAGACCTGATATTCGCTCTGCGATGGATTCTTCGACAACTGCATGCAGTCGATGAAATTTTATTCTTAGAAATAGATTCCTCGAATTTAGCTTGGTCAAATTCGATGATCAAAGTTTTAGCAAAAGACTCGAGGGCCTAAGTGTCAGTTTGCGACACGATCTTCTCATCAGAAGATAAAGAAGTCCCCAGAAGATTCGTCATCTTGTTTCGGGTCTTTTCTATTGCAATTGACGCAGATTACAATAAAAGATTACAATGAAACAAAGGAAAAGTTTTTATTTCCTGGGGTTCTTTTCTGTGTGCCAGTGGAGCGTCAATCTTGTACTCTGTTGATGAACTGAATCAAAACTCACGAATCTTTTGCTGTTTACGAGAATTGAATCACTTGGAAGGTAGCTCGGCCTTCTTTTTTGTGAAACTCCTTTGTATAAGAGTATGTGTTACTTAGCTCTCTCTGTGCGCCCCTCTTCTTGTTGAATGAATGATCTCCTCTCTTTTTATAGGCTAAAAGAGAGAGCTAATGGCCTCTTTAGAACGTGGGTTAATGGCCACTAAAACAGGAGAGTGGGGACAGTTATCCCCTAAAAATAGCTCTGAAATGGCTATTTGGGCGAACTTCGTGGTTCTGACGAAGTTCGCAGAAGGCATAGGCGAAGTTCGCTATGGTCATAGGCGAGGGTCACTCGAACGTGGGGGCGCCTCCTTCGAAAGTGGGAGACTTGGTCCGCTTTACTGTTATGGGCGGAACTCTTTAGCTGGCGAGCTTCGCTTGTGAACTCAGATTTAACACAGAATTCGATCTTTGGCGGAGTTAGCATCGGTCGTCAGGCGACCTTCGCTATAATCTGTTATGGGCTTGGTTTTAGGCCCATTCGAAGTGTTTAGCCCATGGGCGTTCACTTCTTTGGTCCAAGTTAATCATCAGCCTAGGTGAAAATACATTTTGACCGTCTACAACAGGATCCTCAAGGTTAGTTCGACATCGATTCGGTGACAGAAGATGAGAAAGCAGTCAAGAAAGCTACTGAGTTAGGTTTTAGCTGCACTGATGACATCCTAAGTGCCCAAAATACCTTCTCAAGGAAAGGGTGCAGACGCAAGTGGATGCTATAATTGAGATGTGTCGGTGCATCGACACCTCGGGCTCTCATGGCCATAGACAGGGCTCCCAAATGTAGGGAGAAATAAAGTATAGGAATCGCAGATATCATGACTTCTCATCCAAGCCTAGACATCACCTTGACATACTATCGACGTATACTAGTGAAGGACCACCGTCCTCACTCCGCCTTGAGCCAGAGATGACTGCGAGTTGGAAGCCAATAGGGGAACTTGGTAAAAGTGGTTGGAACACCGAAGGATCAGAGAACAGAAATTTCTAAGATTTTTAAAATAACTCAAAAAGCGAAAAGGGGAAAGGAGCAAGGGGAAAGGCATTTTATAAAGTTGACCAACCTCCAATAGCTGACACGGATGGACTCGAACTGACAAAGTCAAATCCCTAAAACTTCACTGTTATCTCTCGATAACCGAAGCGCCCCCTCCTAAAAACCGAGGCGTGAAATATTTACTGATGACAACGCACTACCCACGGCAATCTGAATCCCAAGGGACGGTGAAGGTGAAGCGGTTCAATTTTCTCTCGAACTTGGCTTTCCGACCTGAGTGAAAGCGGCCAGTATTATGCCTAGAAATCATGGATTTAATGAACCCCTAAGAACCGGTCACATGTCAAGAGGGTTGGGTCATATAATCAGAGACCCATCCCGGTACAACTACAATCCGACTAAATTGTCCAATCCTTCTGATGATTCCAATCCAGATCAGGTGGCGTCCTCGAGTCGAACCCCATCAGAGAACACATGTCACAAGTCAAGTGGGTGTCCAACCGCCTCGTCAAAGGCATCTGCATTTAATACACGATCAAGCGTGATGATAACTTCTCTGGCATCGCCCATACTCTATCACCCAGTTGCCCTGAAGTTAAATGCAGGTCAGATGTGATAATGACTCCTTGGACGGCACCCACACCTAATCGTTCTGTCACTATCACATTAAATGTAGCATGGGCGACTCTCACAAGATCTCAAAATCAATCGTTGACAAAGGTAAAAGCACAAATGAAGTACCATTTCCACCGGTTGAGTCGAGTTACCATTCTACCCTTGATACCCCATATAAAACATTAAGAGATCTTCACCATCTCAAGTCTGAACTCTCTGAACCTTAAATCCAATCTAATATTCTTTACACTGATTCATTCACTCACTGACTTGAGCATCGGAGAGCATGCCGGAGGAAACCTCCTTCAGAGTCTTTAATATTTGCTATTTGTGCAGGGATCTGCCTTTTTGAATTTGATCAGACATCATAGAAGATCAAAGACCCCCTAATTCCTTATTAGTCCCTACTAAATCCCGAGATTAACTTTCTGACATAAACAAGAACAAATGCAAAATTTATTTACTTCAATCTCGAAATTGCAAAATACTTGTATTTTTGCAAGTACTAGTAGCATCCATAGTTCCTTATAAATATATGCGAAAGCAATCCTTACTATAACTATAGATCTCTTCATATAATTTCTGTCTTATTTTCTGAACACTTTCACCTAAGATAGGCTCACAACTTTCACCCAAGGGCAAAATTTGCAAAATTTAACGCACCACAAAAGTTTTAAAAAAAATTTAAACAGTTGGTCTATCTGCTAAAATGAATCTAAAAAGCAGTCTTCATTCTTAACTACGTCCAACGTTAAATATAAAGTTTGCCTGATAGCATTCTTCACCAAAAGATTCTGAAAGTAAACGTGGTCAATTCGGTGGGCTTTTATATGGGAATTAGCCAAGAACGGCCCTGAGATACAAAGCCCACCCGAAATATGATCCATTTGCCACCGAAGCTAACGATACAACCAATACGTATAGTGTTTGGTGGCTACACAGAATAGCACTGTATCACTTATCGCAGGCAAATTCAAACGCTGCCAATATGAACGTGAGTACATATTGCACAATGGAGGATGCAATCAATAACAACTATCCACAATACAAGGTGCAGCTTGAGTCTTATGTTAGACGTATTAACATTGGGAATTATTTACACTGGGTGAGTACAAGCATGGACGATTGGCTTCACATTATCTTGGCTCTGCAATTACGTGCCTTTCTCATGGGAAACGTTACAACAGATACGCACGGTACTCAAAACCTCTGATAATAACCACCACCAGGATACATCCCATAACGCTGCGTTTGCTGCAAGCTTACTTGTCCCTGCATCCCATTCGCAGCATACTGCTGCCACATCGCCTGCTCCTCCCATAGCAAACTCTGCTTCTTCTCCATCTCCGTCATCTGCACGTACGACGGGGCCGGTACTGATAGTGACACTGCAAACGGGTCTCCGCCTGCAACCACCCCTCCTCCGCTGGCTGTCGGAGGCGCCGGCAGTGCCAGCATCGGTGTAGCCTTCGGCAACACAACACTGCTCGCACTCCCCCCACCGTCCAAAAATCCCATCGTCGCCCCGTTACGAGGCTGGCTGTACATTCCATCAAGCAATAGAAGGTCGAATCCGCCACCGAGAACAGCTCTTTGGCCTGAGAGGTTGCTCGCCGACTGCACGAGAGCGGTCTCCCAATCCGCCGTGTCGTCGGTGAACTCTTCCCAAACAGGTGCCGATGTTGTCGGTGCTGTGTGTCCATCGAACAATGCAAGTGCAAGGTCATTACCACGGTCTTCGACAGTCACAGCATCATCCCTCAGATTCAAGAAATCTACTTCTTCTTCAACCGTGACGATAGCTAGAGGTTGTGATACTTCTTCCTCCTCTGCCACAACTTCTTCTTGCTTCGGCTCTGGTTCGGGTTCGGGCTCGGGCTCTGGCAATGCCTTGACCAAAGACTGACGGGCGAGTTCTTCTGCTCTTCTTCGGGCTTCATCTTCCTCGTTAGTTAGCTGTTCCAAGTTCTTGAAAGGTTTCTTGGTGAGGTTGGATCGATCACGGAGGAACTCATCCATGACGTCAAGCTTCTTCTGGGTGATTTTCTCGATGTCGGGAAGCTCTGAGGAGCGGGAGATTCCGGAGGACTTGCACCATGAATAGAAGCGGTCGAGCTCGTCAAATTGCTTGGAGAGACGGCTGAAGATTTCTTGGATTCGGACGCAGTCGCGGATCTCTAGTTCCATGAACCGGTCCAAGAAGATGTCAATTACTTCTTGAAGGTCGTAGTACAGCTGGTAGCTCTCTCTTAGCAAGGGATGGAGGGCTACCGTTACAATGCGATTGTTCTTAGCGGAGCCTGCAAGTGTTTAGTTTACAGTCAGTCACAGGGGTAGATTAGAGACTCGGATTGCTTTCTATTTGTCAAAACTCAATCCATTTCTTCAGTTTCAATCTCAATATGTGGTTCCTTCCAAATGTTATCATAATAGTCAAATTTTCGTTCAAAACAAATTACAACCATCAATTATAATCATCAACAAGTAAATAAGGCGCAGATACGATAACTATTAGGGTCAGTTCGGCAAACTCTTCAAAATGTGGCTGAAAATTTTGATCCTCGCAACTCATTCTGTTTTAATAAACGGGTAGATCAACACAGAACCTATACGTGGCTTTTTGGCCTGGAAAAACCGGGCCAACACAAGCGCAATTTCCCCAAATAAGGTTATTCCCAAAATGGAACCAAAATCAATCTTGGTCTCATTTTGGAATGTTGCCAAATAGACGCTTAGCTTTGGAATAAGTCACAATCCAAACATGAACTGCGATTGAAAGAGATGAACGACACATTACCATGAACAGTATCCAAAAATGCAGTAGAGATTGTGAAAATTACCAGTGGGCCTGCAAGCAAGAAATCGATCAAGCAGCTGCTGCAGATGAGTAGTCCGGGTAAAGATCTTCTCCGTCCTCATATCATTCAACTGCGTCTCATGAATCTTGCGAACCGCCATCATGGCCTTCTCTATCTCCCTCTCCTCCTCATCCGTGGCCAAAGTCTCCCCGTGCATCTCCTGACTCCTGCTCCTCCTCCTCCCCCTCCCCCTCTTTCCATGCATCCTAAACTCCAGCATCTCATCCAAATACCTCCCATAGGTCCTCACAAATGCCGAGAAATCCCATGCGTCTGACCTCGACGTGTCCCTAAACTCTGACAGGTTCAGCATCCTCGTCCCTCGCCTCGTGGCGTCGAAGATCTCCTGCTCATAGGCAGTGTCGCCATCCCAGAGGAGGCGGTGGACGAGGATTAGGGTCTTGAGGGCAACTGTCCAGCTTCGGGTCCGGCTCAGGCGGCGGGAGAGTAAGCACACGCACTGGCTGATGTACCTGTGTGCGTAGCTCGTCAGGCTCAGGATTTCTTGTACGTGGCGCTCCTCGGCCGGGTACTCGTCGTGGCGGGTGGCCTTGACTATGGCAACCTCAAGGTCGGAGATGGAGGAGCCCTTGTTGCTTACCTTGGCGAGGCCGATACTTGTTCGGTCCTTGACTGCGCCTATTGCCTTCTGGATTTTGCTTGGCCCCATTGTTTTCGTTGGAATGGGAGATGAGAGAGGAAAAGAGAGGGTAGGGGAGAGATGTGTCTTTTTTCTTTTTGTAATTTTTCCTCCCCCCTCTGTTTCTCTTCTGTTTCTGATTTTGTTGGAAGCGCAAAACTGCAGGAGGCAAGGAAGGGGATTTGTGGTAGCGGACGTATGTGAGGATGAATCGGAATCTCATGATTAAGCATGATCCTAAATATAGAATTATAAGCATGGTTCTAAATATAGAATTATGTGGTAAGTCATTGCACAATTATATTGAATATGCGAAGTGAAAAGGTAAGGTAATGCACTGAGCAGTCTTAGTTAGGCACATAACATGAGATTTCCACAACTGATAACTATCAAATGAAGCACAACAGATAGCATGATCCTATGAACCGAGGGGGTAAAAAGCGCAAACAAAAATTTTATACCGATAAAAGCAGAATCCAACGGACAGAAATTTGAAAATCAACATCAATTATCCACATGAAGCTGACATATTACATATTATTAATAGTACGCAGAAATAAAGTCCTAACTAGATTAGATTTTTCCCTGACAACCACATACAGGGAAAAATTCAAATCCAGATGCTGAACGCAAGTCCACATTATCATGCATCAAGTCAGAACGCTTCTTACTTCCCAATTTCCTCAGTAGAATCACTGCAGAGATTTGCCGTCAACATTTCCCCCTTCATGCAGATCATGATCCTGACAACCAAATACAGGGGAAATCCGAATCCAGATGCTGATCTCAAGTCCACATTATCATGCATCCGATCAGAACATTCTTACTTCCCAACTTCCTAAGTAAAATCACGCAGAGATTTTCCTTCACCATTTTCAACTTCATGCAGATCATGATCCTGCCGACAGAACAGAAAAGGCAGCTTAAAAATAGTGGAATCTCAAGGCATTATCAAAAGTACACTGGATGTTTCGAAAATACCTCAGACATAGATAGAAATTGGTCAGAGAAATAAAGTCATGTTTGCAGCGACTCACTCACCATATGAGTGCCTGTAACACTTTCAACATAAGTGTTGCCAGGAAAGTAGGAACTTGGATAATTGGCAAGCGGACTACGATAATCACCTAGAGAAACAAACTCAACAGGATTCCCTTCTCCTGTGAAATTGAGATCAGTAATCTCCATATAATGCCCATCATCAAATTCTGCTAATGCATTATGCAATGTGTATTCACAGCCTGTAGCGTCAGAGAAAGGAATTCCATCAGTTGTTTCCAAAAATGGCTGGACAGGGAGATCAGCGAGAGCGCCATATACATTCTGAAAGTCAGTATCAGGTTCTGGAATGAACTCCTCAAGCAGAAATCCTGAATCTAACATCTGCTGCAGAAGCAAATAAAGAATTAGATAAATTACATACTAAAGAACTATATAAATTACATAGTAAAGGCAATATAACAAAAACATAAGAAGAAATAAAGAAGAGCCTACCTCGCCATTAGCAGTTTCTGAATGAGTTGGAGAACTATTAAGATATGCTTCCACTTGTTCTAATAGGACTCTGTCATCACAAGAAGGGTTTGGCACATAAGAGGATTCACCAACTTCAGAGCTGTCTTGCATATGAGAAAATTCTCCAACTCCTGAAGGTTCTGGAACATGGGATGGTTCTCCAACTTCAAAAGTACTTATTATAGAGGAAGGCCGCCCAACTTCAGGAGCAGCAGATTGCAAAGGAACAGGACAAAATAGATGAGCATTCTCAGATTGAAAGATACTTGGAAAGGAACCAACATCTTCAGTATCTGTATCATCCTCCCAATCCTGCTCATTAAATGGTGCACCATATTGCTCCCCATTTCTTGGACCTGGACCACTTTTCTGAAAAATCTTGCAGAGAACATAGGCATCCTGAAAACAAGAAATTTTTTTAGCCCATATCATCAAAACAGATCTGAATGTAAAAAGTAGAAAAGAACAAAAATTGCCATATATTGCATCCCTCTCTACTAGACCCATCAAAACAATGGATCTCCTTATGGCTATATATGATCACAACAAAACTTCAAGAAGAACATGTTTACTCAGTTACATAAACTATAGGATTACAGGAAATAGGGAGCTAAAGCTAAAATTATTATTTCATCAAAAGCAACATTCACATAAGATAATGCAACAAAGAAACTGATCCTTAATCATTCTAGCTTTAACAATTGAAATAAAGAAGTTCCCAAGACAGCATTACCTGTGTGTATCCAGCAGTAACCAATTCATTTGATTCGAGCCTGAATTCATACATGACCCAATCAGTCCTAGAGCCATGTGGTGCCTTACCTAAATGAAAAATAAGGGTCGTCTTCATCCCCACAGTTTGAGAGTTGTGAACAATGGTTCTGCCTTTTCCAGTTGTTTTCCAGTAACCAATATCAGTAGCACGGTTTGTTCTAGATCCCTGAGAATATTTCTTATCTCGAGGGCAAAAGAAGTACCATTCTAGATCTCTGCTTCGCAAGCAAGATTTACCTGTCGAAAAATGAAGAATTGAACAATGTCAGGAATCAGAAGAAAAGCTGCAAGAAAAAGTTAAAACAGAGGAAATTTCATAATTACTACAAATAAAGGTGCTAGCTATTGGCCGACATGCAGTACATTGGTCGGCTGTGGGAAGGCGGTGGTATGGAAATGTTACGTTATAGGACCAAAAGGTTAAACATATTGTGGCTTAAAGGAGAATGATAGTAACCAGTTAAAGTTTCATCAATATCTTGACAAATGCATGAAAGGAAACTTCCAAATTATGTTTTACAAAGATAAATATGCAGAACTATAAGAATTTTCATTAACTAATTACCTCAACTTTTTTTTAGTATGCATGCAAAAGAGAAACAGAAAATATAAAGTCAAAATGAACACTTACAAGTATAACAGGCAAAGTAAAGAGCAAATGGTAGATTAAAATTACCGGGAAGATCCCAGGGAGCAAATTTGTACAGCTCAACCACTGAAATAGCCTCAAACCGGAAAGGCTTTCCCATAATTTTCCGCTTCAAGTAGTACCAAACCAGCTCAACATCAGTCGGATGGAAACGAAAACCAGGTGGCAGAGAAGTCTTAGCCATCATAATATGTCAGAGAATCTTCTTCTCTACTACAAAGAGGTAGAGCTGGTTTGGCTCGACGACAACAAGGAGACCTTAAATTACAAGAAAATTTTCAAAACCTTCTAAGTTCTACTAGTTTTTCTCTCTTTTTTTTAATGGAATGCTGGAAATAAAAACTAAACAGAAATTGTGACTTGAAGCACAGCAGGTTCTAATGTTTGTCAAGTCCAATCCCGAAACAAAGTCCGGCAAGAAAACCACAATCGGCTACGACATGTGCTCCAAAAGTCACGCCAAAGCAACCATGGAGCGAAATCCTTACTGGTCTCAAAAGACATCTGCTGCAGAAGCCGATTCCTGGGGAAAAAACCATTCTTTAGATCGAGAACAGAGAATTTATCCAAAATTTAAAGTTAGTCACCGAGACCACGTAAACAAAATTACAGGCTCACATGATATAATAACAAATGAACAAAATAGAAAATCCTAAAAAGTGAAAATGATATTAAACAAAGGTAGAGACAGCTCAAGAAAAAAATGTAGAAAAGAAACGTAAAGACAATTCAGTTCAGTGATGAATCTATATAAATTAATGGATAGGAACAAGACTTTATCAAGGATTTTGTAGTCGGTAACATGAAACCCTACTCTTTTAATTCTTAAGTTTTTTAGTGAATAATACTGATTATCCATGATAGAACTATACTCGATTTCGCAGAGATCCAAAGTTTAATAAGGATCCTTAATGTAAAAAACAAAAATATGCCACTCCTAGATTACAAAAGTTCATTAAGCTTATCTATGATAGTGCCAATAAGCCAGCAAAAATCAATCAATTGGAGATAAATAACGAGCGTGAACCAATCCAACGTGAAAAATATAAAGAGAAAAAAAAATAAATCTACATCCAGCGGTATGATCCAACCCAAATCAAGAACCGCCAACAACTGATTCAGATCATAGAAAATAAACACAGCATTCACCTAAAGATCCAAACTTTAACTCTGTGCAATACAATTACAATCATAATAACTAAATAAACAAGAGAAAACAAAGATCTGAGTCAACAGCGATCAACCTAATCGCAGAAACCCTAAAGAACTAAACTTTTTTACCCTCCTTCTAATCTAATCAAGAACAAATGAATCAGAAATCATGGGGAAAAAAAAAGAACAATTTATTGAGAAAATTAGGGTTTTAAAAACTAACTCGATAGATCGGGGAGAGAGAATGGAAAAGGATTTGATCGCGCCGCTATTTCCCAATTTCGTGTAGAGAAGAAAAGAGGCGAAGGGGGGTCGAGGGTTTATAAAGAGCAGAACGAAGACCGCGTGATATTTTCTTTGCGGAACTACCCACGCAAATCAACACTGGGAAGCTTGACTGTATGACTGTCTTGTGGGTCCCCTAGTGAGTTAAGGGTGTGGGTGTCGCTTTTGCTTGTTCCAATTAGTGTGGGTATCTTCTAGCGGAATCTTTGGCTTGTGATTGGCGAACTGGGGAATAAAAGAGCGGAAAACGCTAGGGTTTTGTTTCCTTTTGTTTTGTTTGCGGGTCGAGTTATTAAAAATAATTGTTTTTTATTAGATATTAGTACCCATCTGTCATATCTTGAAATTAGCTCCCTAATATTTATATTTTGAAATTACTCCCAAATCTTTATTAAACGTTGTGAAATTAGACCTTCAAATCTTCATATATTGAAATTAATTCCCAAAATAAGTATTTTGAAATTAGTCCCTATAATTAGCGCGAGGTTAAAAGATTTGGGGGGCTATTGTCAAAATAATTAACGTATTTGGGTAACTAATTTCAAAATATGAAGATTTAAAGAATTAGTTTCAAAGTACTTAAGATTGATGAGACTAATGTAAAAATATAAAGATTTGAGGGATTAAATCAAAATACAAAGCTGTGCGTGACTAATATGGAAAACCCCTTAAAAAAGATAAAGTCAATTCTAGAAGATGATCTTTTTTTCTCGCCAAGGGAAGAATAAAGGATTTATATAGATCCATGACCAGTATCTAATGAAATAAGATATATTATTAGCTTTAATATTACTTTAGTTCATGAAAAAGTCTGAAAAACTTAAATGAGAATTTTTTTTAAGAGAAGCTTTCTCAAAAGCACAATAATCTGGCAACAAATATTGTTACAGGGTGGGGACAGATGGGGACAAATTATAATGGCGTAATGCTTGATAGTAAAAATGATACTCCAATTTAAGCATGTTTGGTAGCTTTTTTTTTTCCTTTTTTAAATATGGAGTACTTGCTATTATGTAGATTGATGAAAAACGATACCCATATATGGTGAATTCTGAAAGAATAAATAGAATAAATCCTGTAATAATTCTAGAATCTTTCTCTTTGAAATTTAAAAGGAA
>JBAKGM010000002.1:12912158-12928193 GCA_037177215.1 Asparagus racemosus | reverse complement strand
AATTATAGTATTTGGGATCCCACAATACTTATGAAACAAACAAAGTTTATGGAATCCCAAAACATCATAAAAAATTTTTGGATTTGAAATCCCATGATGAAATCCATATCCATATCTTTTGGGATTTGAAACAAACACCCCCTAAGACTAGAAAGCTTTAAGTCTAACAGAATATTCCTCTCACATTTGACGATTGCTAACGTGACGCAAAAGTGATAACCTCGGTATCCACCATGCATTGTTCTTAGAATCCACAAAGAACGATCTCCGAATCCACGAAAAATTTTGAATCCACGAAGAAAATATTATAAAAGAAATTTCATTGATAAAAAGTGATCTACCCATGAGGTTTACAGTCATTCTTAAATAGCAACACATAGCCTACTCGAATACAAATAGAATTCCTTAAAAAAAGAAAATGTCAAAACTACTTTAAAAAACTCCTATATGTTATATTGAATCTGTTTCCTAGCATAAGTAGACTCCAATTTTATTAATAAAAATAAACTAAAAGCTGACTATTTTTTAATTTCTGCCAAAAAAGGGTACTACTAAAGAATTTTAGGACTTTGTCAAGGGGGGAAAGCAATTTTCCTATATGTTATATTTTGCTTTTCAGATTAGGAGATATTGTATTTGCTACGCCGTCAAGTCAACATTGCAACTGTTTTCATGTTTGGCTCGTGGGTCCCATGCTCCATGAATTTGTTCGTTATGCATCCTACATCATCCTACATCAGTTGTTAACAAGAGAAGCATATTTGAAAGAACTCATGATTTGAGGGACCCAATAGCAATTTCAATGCTTTGAGGGACTAATTTTGAAATATCAAGATTTAAAGGGCCAATACCAAAAAACCATTTTCAAAAATATAAATGGGTTTTCGTGTCCAAAGAGATGGCAGTGTGAAAAAAGTTTCTTGAGGAAGGAAGCACAATGTTGAAAATCACGGGAAAATATACATACCGGATCGGTGCCTCTAAACTATTGCTTGTGATGAAATGGCTCGATTCCCGATGGTGGAAGGAGCTATATAGAACAAGCCTCCTCGCTTTTCACAATGCAACCAGCAATCTTAGATCCAATTCCTAGGCCCAACAATTTGTATTCTCTTCTGTATTTGGAGATAGAGCCTCCATCCCTATTTAGAGAGAGAGCTCTTTCCGAAGATAAGATCCTCATGTTTATTAGAATTATATCCCTAAAATCAGTTCTAATCATAAGAGTATATAACTTTATCTATAAGATAATGTTCCACAGAAGAGGATATGATCCTATCCACTCCATAATAACGATCTTATCTCCAAGGATTGCAGCCAATAAGATTGAGTGCTTAAATCTTATCCAAATCGCTGCATCGCTCTAAATTAATCATACTGCTTGTGTTGTGCAACCATTGAGACACTTGTAATCAGCAAGTTCTAAACTACAAACCAAGAGCAAGCATAGAGACATCGAGCCCTTTGATAATAAAAAAAAGGAATAGACAAAATCTTGTATACCCTAGATTGAACTATAAACACATCTCTAGTCCTAGTATCTTCTAATCCCTCATAGAAGCATACTCGGCT
The DNA here is from genome assembly GCA_037177215.1 of Asparagus racemosus. Classification (NCBI taxonomy): domain Eukaryota; kingdom Viridiplantae; phylum Streptophyta; class Magnoliopsida; order Asparagales; family Asparagaceae; genus Asparagus; species Asparagus racemosus. The sequence goes on along the minus strand of JBAKGM010000002.1, from coordinate 12,926,621 downwards.
ACCATGGAGCTGTTTGGTAAAATCCACCCTTTATCAAAAACAAAGCTACAGATACACTCAATTACCAAAGTAGATGTGTCAGTGATCTTCCTCTCACACTATTGTTAATTCAATCTAAAACCAGTAGTCTTCCCAATCACTTTTGTTTAGACTGAATCTATAATGAACATAGGTGAGGAGTCAAAGTAGCAATATTACTCCCAAACCTTCTCAACATAGTCAAATGTCAAAGGGTACAAGTGGAACAAATAATATGCTCTATATGATTTTGGCTTCACATGGCAGTGAAGAAGGGACCCATTCACCTACCCCAAAATCATGTAAGTCGCCCATTACACATTGTAGGATCACATGCCTAGATGGAGTGACGCTCTCTGGAGCGTATAAGTTACTCTCTACATGCAGATCTTGACCTAATCAAGGGGTCCATCGCGCTTAAGCATGTCTACCTCCCACTCGGCAAACGTACCATCACGCCTAAGTGAAGCGCAAACACATATGGCTTTCAACAAGTTGCAACGAACCTCGATCGTTCAGTGAGTCGATCATTCTCAAGAATGATCCCATCTCGATTCTCAGTTGAGGTGATACAACTCATCCATGAATGCCGCTTATTATCATCACTACTTATAATGTTGCATACTATCAACACAATTCATGACGTTCTTATAGCCATCTCATCTTTGCTCACCGGTAGTAGTGCCAAAGAAGACTGTTCGTATGAGTGAGTCTATCTTTTAACCTATTTGAACATCTTCAATTATTTTGGTTATTATCCACTAAAATGACATCTCCTAATATTTTATAGCATTCACAAATAGATATTAAAAAAAGATAAATGTCATCAAAGCCAGCCATAAAATCATTCGGCATACAAAAATGATCAAGTGTATGTAACTGTTACATCATGGAAATGACTAAGTGTTGATCCTCCCCAAGAGTCGACATGTGTCGCAAATAAACTATGCATCATCTCGAGTCGACCCTATGCGGGACGAGTCCAGTAACATCATCACTCGACCCTCACTAAGAAGGGCCAAGTGGAAATGCATCCTCACTCGAACCCAGTAGTTCAGAACGGCTCTATGGCCCTTCATTTTGCAAAAATCGGTCGAGAAGCTCTCAATCCAAGATGGCTGAATCAAAATGCGTCTTTTTGTTAGCCCACTCGCAAAGCCGAGACGAAATGCGGTCACTCTCGAACCCCATGCCAACAGCCAATCATTATCATATTAAATGCATGGTCGGAGTAACGGAGTCATCATTACTCTGACCTTGAAAGTCTTAATAATTCATCGGACCTTGTTAGCACCTTAACCCCTATCACCCCCACATTAAGCACGAAGGTGACACACCATCCGCGGCTAACACCTGTAAAGTATCAGCCGAATAAGCTGACTGCTTGAACCCAGCTGAAGTTACAAAATTGTCCTCTTAAATCTGCTTTAAGTAGGTGTCCTACTTATTGCATGGAGGTACATGATTTCTGGCAATAGAACACATTATAATTGTACTTTCCCTCCTCTAATTGAGATTAATACTAACTTGACCGTCGGAAGAACTCCCGGAGAACTCAACTCTGACCCTTACGCATTGTTTGTGTGCAGGACTGAATCATCTGCTCGATAATCAACCATCAAAATAAGATAGATGAACCCTAAAACCCTACATAATCCACATTAAACCCCATTGTTTGATATCTGAAATCAATAGTTTGGCTCCCACCATGGGACTTTTTTTCTTCTTCGTACAAGATGGCTGAATCTGGTCGTCTAAACCAATCATCAATTCCTCCTGTTGAAGAAACACACCCTACGAGCTATGTCACTCAAGCCCAATTGAAGGCCAATTGAAGGAATTCGCTCGAAGAATTTCTCAGTCTCTTCAGCAACATTTTGCCTCCTTCACAAACGAACTCCTTAGCCGAATGCCTCCCCAACAGCCTTCTCTACTGTTCGTCGCCCCTCCACTTGTGAGTCTGGCTGAGCAACGAGCACAAGAGGATCACGCTGAATACATCTCTCATCCGCCTCGCCAACAAACTCATTTTTCCACTCATCCCCGACAACCCCCGTAGTACGTAGAGGCGACGAGGGTGAGCCCCAGCTTCGACCATGGCGACCATGAGTGCACCACGTAGACGTCACTCGGTGCCAGACACCCTTACGCGGCTCCAGGTCCCTCCACTAACCTCGCATCTGGTTTGACAAGACGTTTAACACCATTGCAGACACCACAGAGGGAACACTCCACTCGCCGACTGGATCATGAATACTCCATGCGCCAAGTTTAAAATGCCGCATATTGAGAAGTATAAAGGATAGGGAGATCTGGCGGAGCATGCGCAGAACTTTTATGATCTGACGCACATGCAGCATGTGACCGATCCATCTGTAGAGCCTTCCCTGTCACATTGATGGGAAGCGATAAGATGTGGTGGAACTCATTGGATAAAAAGTCCAACAGTTTTGAACTCAGCTAAAAATTTGTACATTTTTTGGCCGACTCCAAGCAGAAGAAATCCTCCATCTTGCTGCAAATGAGACAAAAGCTCGAGGAGAGTATCAGAGACTATTTCAAGAGTTTCCAGCCAACAAGCTGGAAGTTGAAGACATAGGCAACATGGTCGCCATGGCCGCGATCTCAGCAGGACTAGGAGACGATAAGCTGGCCGACTTGCTCAGCATTGACCTTATTACTAACTATGAGTAACTGATGGCCAGAGCTCGAGGACACATGATTGTGAAAGATGCCCGAGCCCACAAGATGGCAGCCAAAGAAGCAGCGGCAGCAACAAAGTCCTCTCAAAGAGAAGACGGTGAAGGATCCCCCAAAATTGACTCTAAGTCAAACATGGCCGACAAGAGATCAGAGGAAAGAGGCAGCCAAAAAGCCGACCCTCATTTCCCTCAACATTCCCTTCACAAGCTCTATACTTGGTTCCAAAAGAACACCTTACTTCAAACCCTCCCCGCATGAAGTCGAACCCCAGATCCAGAGATCCCAAGCAATATTGCCAATATCACGGAGATCACGGTCATCACACCGATGACTGTAGAGTCCTCCAAAGAGATATTGAAGACTTGATATAAAAAGGGCTGCTAATGAGGCTTATCTCTCGACAAGACAGAGAACCTGCTCTAGAGAAGTCAGAGAGAAGATCTCGATCAAATCGCCCCATTGCCAACATTAACCAGATGACCAATCCAGAGAGACAGGAAGTCGAGGCGTCATCAACACCATCAGCGGCAATCCAACGGCAGGGGAATGTCATACAACGCTCAGAAGAAGTATGCTGGACGAGTGTTGGAAGTCAACCTCTGTGAGAAGCTTAAGGACAAATCAACCCATTTCCTTCAGCAGCTTTGATCTGAGAGACACAGAGACCCCTCATGATGACCACATCATTATATCAGCTGAGATTAATGGCTTTTGAGTCAAAAGAATCTTAGTCAATACTGGGAGCTCCGACATCTTATTTATGAATGCCTTCAACCAGATGGGCATCGATAAGTCAAATTTTCAGCCTCGCCGGGATAGCTTCATTGGGTTCACAGGGCACTCGGTCCAACCAAACATACTTGTCACTCTCCCCATAGTAGTCGGCGAATACCCCAGCCAATCTACTCAGTTCAACCAACTCGTTCTTGCGTTGCCCCCTGAAGCAGCAATATACTCGGCCTCCATCGTGAAAAGTGTGACGATCATTTGTTTCTTGCTGCACCAAGAGACAGTCCCACCTCTACGAAAACATAAGCCGAAGTTGACTTGTGCTCATCGTACACCCCCCAATCGGTGTCTATATATCCTTTGAGCTGCAAATCTGATTGACCATAGCACAAGACATAATCTTGCATACCCTTTAGATATCATCGCATCACCGTCTTCGCTGTTGCCTAGTGCGCAGGTCTCAGATTAGAGTGGAACCGATTGAGCAACCCAACAGCAAAGTAGATATCAGGCGAGTACACACCATTGCATATATCAACCTAATAACATTCAAATATGGGACATTTATCATCTGCTTCCGTTCTTTATCTTATTTTGGACAAGATTCAAGGCTTACTTGATGATTCTTCTGAACTGGAGAGTCAATTGATTTCACGTTGTGCATCTGGAATTGTTCAAAGATATTCCTTATATAGGTCTCTTGCGCGAGGCCAATGATCTTCTTAGAACGATCTCTATGGATCTTTACTTAGATCATATAACTAGCATCATCCATATCTTTCATATTGAAAGTTGAGGACAATCAACCATTGGTGGCGCCTTTCATCTCCTTATCATTAGAAGTCATCAGTATGTCATCCACATACAAGGTCAGGATTAGAAAGTTGTTCGAGGACCATTTTATATACATGTAGTGATCCTCTTCGACCATCGTGAACCCAAATTAAAGAATGGCTTGATGAAATCTCAAATACCACTGCCTAGACAATTGTTTTAGCCCATATATGGACTTTTTAAGCTTGTAAATTTTGTGCTCAAGACCTTCAGATACAAACCTCTCGGGCTGATCCATAATGAATTCCTCGTCTAGTTCATGGAGAAATGCAATTTTTACATCCATCTGGACAAGTTCCAAATCCATGCAAGCGACCAACGGGAGAATCGTGTGAATCAAGGCAAACCTCACCATAAGCGAGAAAGTTTCCTCATAGTCTATCCCCTTTCGCTGGGTGTATCCTTTCGCCACAAGTCCCACTTTAAACCTATCAATAGAACCATTCAACTTTCGCTTAACTTTCAGAAGACACTTGTTTCCAATAGCCTTACGCCTAATTGGAAGGTCCAACAAGTCCCAGACTTGGTTTGTCCTCATAGACTCCATCTCATCTTTCTTGGTGTCCATCCATTTCTTCGCATTGGGGCAAGAGAGATCCTCATGTAAAGACTTTGGATCCACAACATCATGCAATGCCACCATACAAGCTTCCCCGTCAATCTCAAAACGACGAGGGATTTGTAGACGATTGCTTCGTCTGTGTTATTGAGATTCCTGTGTGGGTAGAATAGGATCAACTACAGGAATGCCACTCCCACTGTCCCCAGGAAGCGTAGGACATTGGTTCTCATGCTCAGTTAGGCTACTTAGTGTGCTTTCCTCCATCTCAAACAAATCAAAGTTTTGGCTCATCTCCCCATTACGAGGAAAATCCTCCTCGAGGAACTCTACATTTCGTGACTCGATCTCAGGAGTTATTCCAACTTCCTATGCTCTAATGAGCACGTAACCTTTTGAATGTTTCAAATAGCGAATAAATATGCACTTCTTCCCCCTGTGGTCAACTTCCCATGCGGATGGGATGTGGTGTGCACATAAGCCGCCGAACCCCATGGCCGCAAATTGCCCAAGTCGTGTTTTTTGCCAGTCCAAAGCTCACAAGGTTGGAATCAACAACCTTGGAAGGCACACGATTTAGTACATAGGTTAGCAGTCAATAGAGCATATCCCCAAAAGGATATTGGTAAACTCACTTGCGCCATCATGAACCTCACCATGTCAAATAATGTTATATTTCTTCTTTTCACCACACTATTTTGTTGCGGAATATAGGGTGTAGTCATTTGTCGGACGATCCCTTTCTTCTCACACAATTCCTTAAACTGTTCAGATAGATATCCTCGATCACGATCAGATCGTAACACTTATACGCACTTATCAAACCGATTCTCAACCTCAGTCAAGGAACGCTGGAAGCAACCCAGTGCTTTAGACTTGTGTAAGATCAGGTAGACATGACCATATCGTGAATGATCATCTATGAAAGTAATGAAGTAAGCAGATTTCACACTTAGTGGTTGCAAATATTAGTGGATCAGTTGCAAGATGCAGAAGCACGTTTAGCAGTTCCAAATGGATTTCTTGTAGTTTTGCCCGCAAGGCAAGCCTCACAAGTTTGAAAACTTGAAAAAAAATTAATAAACTGGAAAATTTAAAAATCAAAGTGAAATTTCAAAAGCTTGAGATATTGGAAAGTCGTCAAAAAGCTTTAGAATTGGAAAGTTAAAAACTTGAAAAAAAAGTATTAAAAATTCGAGAGTTTGGAGAACTAAGCAAAATAGCAGGTCATATCAAAGTTTTTTTAAGATATTTGAAAAAAAATAGTACAGTCATGAAAACTCAAGAAAGTTTGAAAAAAGGGAAAGTTTCTATTTGAAATTTTGAAAAATTGAAAATTAAAATAAAATGTTACAAACGTTTTGTATTGGAAAGATTATTTTGAAATATTAAAAAATAAAAGTCAAAGGTCAAAAAAGTTTAAGAAATTGGATGTAACGTTTTGTATTGGAAAGATTATTCTGAAATATTAAAAAATAAAAGTGAAAAGTCAAAAGAGTTTAAGAAATTGGAAAACCATGACCACTTGAAAAAGGATTGAGAAATACGAGATTATTTAGAAAATTTTAAAAGGAAAGAGACATGTCAAAAAAGATTGAGAAATTGATGAGAAATACGAGATTATTTAGAAATTTTTTTAAAAAAAGAGACATGTCAAAAAAGATTGAGAAATTGAAAAGTTTGAATATTAAAATAAAACGTCCAAAATTTTGAGAGATTGGAAAACCACGAAAACCTTTAAAGAAATGGAGATATTGGAAAGATTATTTCAAAATATTAAAAAATAAAAGTCAAAAGTTAAAAAAGTTTAAGAAATTGGAAAGCTTGAAAATTAAAGTGAAACGTCCAAAGGTTTAAGAAATGGGAAAGTTGTCAAAAGGTTTAAAATTTTCAAAAGTTTGTAAACTAGGAAAAAGTATAATAAATAGGATGTTTGAAAAAGTTGTCAAAAGGTTTAAAATTTTCAAAAGTTTGTAAACTAGGAAAAAGTATAATAAATAGGAAGTTTGAAAATCAAAGTGAATTCTTAAAAGTTTAAAAAATTGGAAAGTTGTCAAAAAGTTTGATAAATAGGAAAGTTACAAAAACTAGAAAAAGAGTCACATAAATCGGAACATTTGGAGAACTAAGCAATATACAAAACAAGTCAAGTTATGTCAAAGTTACAAAAAGATATTTGCAAAAACTTCAAAAGTCATACAACATTTTTTTTAAAAATTTAAAATGGACAGTTCATTTAAAAATGGAACAAGTCATGTCAAAATTGTAATAAAAAAAGACATTTGCAAAAACTTGTGAAGTCATGAAAACTTTGAGAGTTTGAAAAAATAAAAAGCTCAAAGTGGTGAAAAAGCTCGAGAAAACGGAAAGTTTGAGATCATGAAAAAAGTTTAATAATTTGGAAAGTTAGAAAATCAAAGTGAATTTTTAAAAAGCTTGAGAAATTGGAAAGTTGACAAAAGGTTTGAGAAATGAAAAGTTTGAAAACTTGAAAAAAGTTTAATAAATCGAAATGTTTGGAGAACTAAGCAAAATGCAAAACAAGTCATGTCCAAGTTTAAAAAAATGAAATTCCAAAAACCTTCTAAATAAAGTCAGGCAAACTTTATAAATGTTTCAACAAATCGAAATTTTATTTCCAAAACTTTAATATGAAAGTAAAATGTCAAAAAGCTTTAAGAAAAAGCCACGAAAACTTGAAAAAAGAGTTAAATTTTGGAAAGATTATTTACAAAATTTTAAAATTAAGGTGAAATGTCGAAAAATATTTGAGAAATTGGAATATTTGGAGAACTAAGTAAAATGAAAAACAAGTTTGAGAAATTGGAAAGCGATAAACAATTTAGGAAATTGAAAAGCCATCAAAACTAAAAAAAGATTTGAGGAATTGGAAAGATTATTTAAAACTCAATAAAAAGATTGAGAAATTGGATAGATTATTTCAAAAAATTTAAAATGAAAGTGAAATGTGAAAGAAGTTTGAAAATTATAGTGAAACGTAGAACATGTAAAGTCATTAAAACTTGAATAAAGATTGAGAAATTGGAAAGCCATGAAAACTTGAAAAAGGTTAAGAAATTGTAAAGATTATTTCAAAAATTTTAAAAGTAAAGTGAAGTGTCAAAAAAGTTAAGAGCGTTGGGTTAAGTTTGAAAATTTCAATGAAACATCCAAAAGTTAGGAACTTCAAAAAATCTAATAAAGTGGAACATTTGGAGGACTAAGAAATTTTCTTAACAAGCCAAGTTATGTCAAGGTGAAAAAAATAAGATATATGAAAAAACTTGTATAGTCATGAAAATTGAAGTAAAATGTCAAAAAGGATTAAGAAATTGGAAACCTGAGAAAATTTAAATAAAGACTGAGAAATTGGAAAAGATTATTTCAAAAATTATAAAATTAAGTGAAATGTCAAAAAATTTGAGAAATCAGAAAGTTGTCAAAATGCTTGAGAAATTGGTCAAAGTAAAATGTTAAAAAAGGTTAGAGAAATTGGAAAACCATGAAAACTTGAAAAAAGAAAAACTTTAAGCATTTGGAAAGTAAAATGTCCAAAAGTTAGAGAAATTGGAAAGTTGCAAAAAGTTTGAAATTTTGGAAAGTTTTCAAAAAAAGGGAAAAAGTTTAATAAAAAAAGGATATTTCAAAAAACTAATAAAGTCATGCAAACTTTAAAAAAGTTTCAAAAATGGAAAATCTACTACCTTTAAAATTAATGAAAAATGTCAAATGTGTAAGAAATTAGACAGCCATCGAAACTCAAAAACGAAAAAAAAGACAAATAGGAAAGCTTTAGAAAATTTTAACAAAGTGCATGTCAAAAAAGTTTGAGAAATTTTAGTGTTTGGAGAACCAAGCAAAATGCAAAATAAGTGGAGAACCAAGCAAAATGCAAAACAAGTGGAGAACCAAGCAAAATGCAAAACAAGTATGAGAAATTGGAAAGCCATGAAAACTTGAAAAAAGATTGAGAAATTTAAAAAATTATTTTGTAAATTTTGAAATGTCAAATGTCAAAAAACTTTGAGAAACAAGTTTAATAAAATGTAGCATTTAGAAAACTTATAAAGTCGTGAAATTTTTTTTAAAACTTAGAAAATGGAAATTTTATTTTGAAAAATTTAAAGTAAAATATTATAAAGTGTTGATAAATTGGAAAGCCAAGAAAACTTGAAAAAGATTTGAGAAAGTAGAAATATTATTTCGAAAATTTAAAACATAAAGGGAATTGTCAAAAAAAAGGGTGGAGAAATTGAAATTTTGAAAATTAAAATGAAACGCTCTGGAAAGCCAAGAAAACTCGAAAAAGATTGAGAAATTGGAAGTTTTATTTTCAAAATTATAAAATTAAGTGAAATGCCAAAAATTTTAAGAAATTAGAGAGTACGAAAATTAAAGTGAAATATCCTAAAGTTTGAGAAACTAGAAAGTTTCAAAACTAGAAAAGACGTCAATAAATTGGAAAGTTTGAAAATCAATGTGAATTTAGAAAACTTTATAAGTTTTGAAAACTTGAAAAAAAAATTAATAAATTGGAAAGCTTGCAGAAATAAGCCAAAGGCAAAACAAGACAATTTATGTCAAAGAAAAAAAAGATATTTCCAAAATAAGCAAAATGCAAAACAAGTCAATTTATGTTAAAGTTAATTTTTAGAAAAAAGATATTTTAAAAAACTTGTAAAGCAATGACTGCTTAAACAAAAATGGTAAGTTTATTTAGAAAATTTGAAAATAAAAGTAAAATGTCAAATAAGGTTTGAGAAATTGGAAAGTTATCAAAAAGTTTGAGAAGTTGGAAAGCTTGAAAACTTAAAATAGTTAAACAAAGCTTGAGAAATTGAAAAGAATTGAGAAAACAAAGTGAATTTTAAAATTTTAAAATTAAAGTAAAATGTCAAAAATGTTTAAGAGATTGAAAAGCCATGAAAACTTGAGAAAAAATAATTTGCAAATTAAAAACTTTATTTTGAAAATTTTAAAATTAAAGTATCAAAAATGTATGAAAAATTGTGTTTTGCGAAGCCATTAACACCTTAAAAAAGAGATTGAGAACTTGGTAAGTTTGAAAACTTGCAAAAAGTTTAATAAATTGGAAAGTAATCAAAGTGAATTTTCAAAAGCTTGAGAGATTGAAAAGTTATCAAAAAGTTTGAAAAGCATGAAAACAGTTAAAAATAAGTTTAATAAATTGGAACATTTGGAGAACTAAGCAAAATGCAAAACAGGTGAAGTTATGTCAACTTTTAACACTAAAGATAATTTCAAAGAAGTTGGAGAAATTGGAAAGCCATGAACACTTGAAGAAAGATTGTAAGATATTGGAAAGATTACTTCAAAAATTTTAAAGTTATAGTGAAATGTCAGAAAAGTTTGAGAAATGGGAAAGTGATCAAAAGTTTGAGGTGGGAAGCTTGAGAACTTGAAAAGTTTAATATATATTTATGAAAGTTTGAAAATCAAAGTGAATTTTCAAAAGCTTGAGAAATTGGAAAGTTGCCACAAATTTTGAGAAATGGAAAGTTTGAAAACTTTTTTAAAAAATTAAAAAATTAGAACACTTCGAGAACTAAGCAAAATGCAAAACAAGTCATGTCAGAGCTTTAAAACACGGAATAAGTTTGAGAAATTGGAATGCCATGAAAACTTTAAAAAGATTGAGAAATTGGAAAGATTATTTTGAAAAAAATTTTAAATTAAAGTGAAATGTCAAAAAATTTTGAGAAATTGAAAAGTTTGAAAATTAAAGTGAAACATAGAGCATTTGGAGAACAAAGCAAAACGCAAAACAAGCCAAACATTTGCAGAACTAAGCAAAATGCAAAAAAAAAGCCAAATTATTTCAATGTTCAAAAAAAGATATTTCAAAAAACTTGCAAAGGCATGAAAACTTGAATAAAGATTGAGATATAGGAAAGCCATGAAAACTTGCAAAAATATTGAGAAATTGGAAAGTTCATTTTGAATATTTTAAAAGTAAAGTGAAATGTTAAAAAGTTAAGAGGAATTGGAAAGTTGTTAAAAAGTTTTAAAATCAAAGTGAACTTTCAAAAGCTTGAGAAACAGGAAACTTGTCAAAAAGTTTGAGAAATGAAAAACTTCAAAAACAGTAGTAAATTGGAACACATGGAGAACTAAGCAAAATGCAAAACAAGTCATGTCAATAATTAAAAATTTGGATGGAAAGAGTGAAATATCGGAAAGGTTATCCAAAAATTTTAAAAGGAAACTGAAATGTCAAAATATTTGAGAAATAAAAGTGTATTTTAATAGTTCAAAAAATTTTAAAATTAAAGAATTAAAGTAAAGTATCAAAAAGGAGTCTTATGTCAAAAAGTTTAAGAAACTGAAAAGTTTGATAACTTCAAAAAAAATTAAATAAATTGGAAAGTCTGAAAATCAAAGTGTATTTTCAAAAGCTTGGAAGTTGGAAAAATGTCAAAAAGTGTTGAGGAATTAAAAAGTTTAAATTTTTGAAAAGTTTAAAAAGTTTAAAAACTTGAAAGGTTTTAATAAAGTGGAATGTTTTGAGAACTTGTAGAGTCCTGAAAACTTGGAAAAAAGTTTTAAAAATATAAAATTAATTTCAAAATTTTTAAAATAGAAGTATAAATGCCAAAAAATTTTAATAAATGGAAAGCCAAGAAAACTTGAAAAAGATTGAGAAATTGGGAAGATTATTACAAAAATCTTAAACGTAAAGAGAATTGTCAAAAAAGGTAGAGAAATTAAAAAGCCTAAAAATTAAAATGAAATGACCAAACGTTTGAGAAATTGGAAAGTAAAGTTTGAGAAGTTGTAAGGTTTAAAATGTAATAATCTTAAAAGTAAAGAGAATTGTCAAAAAAGGTAGAGAAATTAAAAGGCCTGAAAATTAAAATGAAGACCAAAAGTTCGAGAAATGGGAAAGTAAAGTTTGAGAAATTGTAAAGTTTAAGAACATGAAACAAGTTCAATAATTTGCAAAGCCAAGAACTAGAAAAAAAGATTGAGAAATTAGAAAGATCATTTCGAAAATTTCAAAATTAAAGTGAAATGTCAAAAGAGTTTGAGAAATTGGAAGGTTTGTAAATTAAAGCGAATTGTTGAAAATTTTAATAAATGGGAAAGCTGTCAAATTTGAGAAATTGGAAAGTTTGGAAACTAGAAAAAAGATTAATAAACTTGAAAGTTTGAAAATCAAAGTGAACTTTGAAATTTTGAATTCATCCAAAAGTAAAGAGAATCGTCAAAAAAAGGTAGAGAAATTGGAAAGTATGAAAATTAACATGAAACAGTCGAAAAGTTTGAAAAAATAGGAAAGTAGAGTATGAGAACTTGGAAAGCTTGAAACTTGAAAAAAGTTTAATAAGTTGGAAAGCCAAAAAAACTTGAAAAAAGATTGAGAAAATGGAAATATTATTTTGATGAAAATTATAAAATAAAGTGAAAAGTCAAAATATTTGAGAAATTGGAGAGCTCAAAAACTAAAGTGAAACGCCCAAAAGTTTGAAATTTTAGAAATTTGTCAAAATTTTAAAAAATTTGAAATGTTTGCAAACTTGTGAAAAGTTTAATCAATTGGAATTTTAGAGAACTAAGCAAATTGCAAAACAAGTCATGTCAAAGTTCAAAAAAAGACATTGCAAAAACTTGTAAATAACGTCCAAGAGTTAGAGAACTTGGAAAGTTATTAAAAAGTTAGAGAAAATTGGAAAGTTCGGAAATAGGACAAGTTGTATAAATTGAAAAGTTAGAAAATCAAAGTATATGCTCAAAAGCTTGACACTACAAGAAATCGGGTTTTTAACGACCAAAATTAGTGAAGGGACTATTTACCCGTCATTAATGCGTGTATAATAACGACGGTTTTACAAACCTTCATCGAGTTATCACAAATATGAGAGTAATGATGTGAGATGAGATAACGGTTTCTTGGTCCCGTCATTAATTCAGTTCTAATACCGTTGTTATTGGGTCTCCTGAAAGACGAAGGAGTCTATTACCTTCGTTAATCATAACTCCTAATCTTAATAGGAGTACTAATCAAAATAATATAAATAACCGTATAACTCAAACCGCAAACATAATTAACCGCACTTAATTATATATAAACAAAACCCTAAAAATTAAAAAATAGTATTGTACATCATCTTCGTGGCCCCTGCCGCCGCCGCTATTTCCCTGCCATCGCACGCCGCCGGATCGTCGCCTGCCATCCTAGCACTGCCTGCCACAGCCCCACTGCATCCCCGGTGTTGCCCGCCACAACTGCAACTGAGCCCTGATCCTCGCCAGCCTCAGCGCAGCCCAGGCGCAGCCCCACCATACCCCAGTCGCACCGCAGCCCACCGCACCGCTAGCGTCGTCCTAGAGCCGTCCAACCGCTAGCGTCGTCCCAGCACCTCCACCTCACCGCCCTGTGCCGCATCGTCGCCTGGGTTTCGACAGTAACCTGATATTAGCCATGTTTTGGTTTATTTGCACTCAAGTCCTATTAGTTTACCTCTTGACACTTTTCCTGTAAAGACCCTATGTTTAAACTAGTTTTTAATTTTTGTTTGTTGTAATTGCACTCAAGTACCCTATATATAATTTGCACTCAAGTACGCTATCGCCCCAGCACCGCTGTGTCGCCGCTCCAGCGCCGGCGTTGCCCAGGGTCGACCACTACAGTTTGTTGTAATATTTGCACTTAAGTACCTATAGTTTGACCTACTTAATTAGTAGTTGTTGTAATTTATTTGTTCTTGCGTGAATTAGGGCTAGCCTTAGGGTCTTCATTAGATTAATTAGGGCTAGGGGAGGATTGGAGAAAAGGGTTAGGTTTAAGGTTAACATATTATAGTAAATAGTGTGACAATGATTAGTGATAGGCTTGTTAGGCTAAGTAGTCTAATAAGAGTAATTACGGGTCTATTAATTAAAGTTTATTTTTATCAAGATATAGTAATTAGTGCCATAATATTAATTAGCGTTAGACATTTTACGTAATTAGCATGAATGCATATTTATCGACTCTTCTAAATAAAACAGATCAATAACTTCAACTTTTTTGTTTCATCTTGTATATGTACCACAAATTCTAATTTGGACTCTAAATTCAATACAAGGTAGTAGCAAGAGGATTTTTCTCAACCATCACTTTGAGTAACCTGATAAACTAGCACTTATTATAGTTTACTTGAATATATAAAATTAAGTTATTATAAAGTCATTAAGGAGGAAGCACTCCTAATTATAGTTAATCATGTGCGTGTTTCATACTGTTTCATATTAGAGAGGTAACTACTTATAGATGGTATCGATGCTTTTTTGAAAATATACTTAGCGAATGAAAAATAGATGGCAAAACTAATGCAGTAGTTCTCTAATGAAGAGAGTTTGAGATGGTTTTGTATAGGCCTGTTGCACTAATAGTTTCTAATGGTCATTTGGAGGATTATTGAATGCAAAGGTAAAGAGAGAGGTTCTTAACAGATATTAATGTGTTTCCTAAAGGAATAGATAAGAGATGGAAATGCCTATCATATTCTTCAAATAAGCCAACCTTTCATATAAAAATTTCCCCTACCAGACTAAGGGGTAATGAAGTGTGCATGGCTAGTGTTTCAATAGTTTCTAATGGTCATTTTTTTATGTTT
>JBAKGM010000002.1:12879440-12903131 GCA_037177215.1 Asparagus racemosus | reverse complement strand
CCCCCCCCCAAGGAAAAGATGGAGGAGGAAATAATCTTTTATAAATATTTTTAATTTTGAAAGATAAATCTGTAGATGTAAGAGATATAAGGGCATATATGCAAAAATCTATAATTTTCCCGCTTAAGTCAGAATAGATATAAGCAATTAAGTATGTTAATTTATAAATTTTATTATTATATTATTTTTTAGACCTTATTAATTAGTGTTAGTCAATTTATATGCTAAACTGATATTTTAGCCCATTATCTTACACGGGTTCCTTTCGACAACGAACGCACAAAACGCAAGCTCCTATTTTAACTCCACGTTTTTTCACAGCGCCCACGCGCGAAGCAATAAATAAATTAAATAGATATATAAAAAATAAAGCACCTACCGTTCCTCGCTATCTCACGTTCTCATCAAAATTCCAAAACAAAACCCCAAAATAAAATAGAAAACAACAAAAGAGAGAAATTACATGGCGATCGCCATCACAAGCTCCAGCGATCAAACCCTCGAAAAATCCCAACATGGATTCTTCGTCCTCCTCTTCCTCAACGGAGCCAAATTTCCACGATTTTCTTGCTCGAATGCGCAATACAGCTTCTGCCGATCTCGTCCGATCCATTAAAAGGTCCTCTTTCCGATTAATTTTGTTTTCTTTGTTCTTTTAGGTTGTTTATGAAGGTAGAATTGTGTTGGAAGTCGCTGTTGTTTGTGTTTGTTTGATGTTTTTCTGGGGTTTTGTTGCTTATTTGAGCAGCTCCCGTCGCGTGTTTGGAATTGAATTGTGTTGAGATCTTGCGCGTTTTGTTTTCTTGATTATGAGATGAATTTGTTGCTTTACAGGTCTGAATTAGATGTGGTAAGCTTTGATCGGTGGATTTCAGTTAATCAGATAATTGAACTTTTAGGGTTTTCATCTGAGTTTATTTGAATACGAAGAACTGGAAATTGGTGAGACGTTTCGATCTTGTTTCTTTTGATGTCTTTGTCGAGGATCAGAGAGATCATATGATGCGAGGTGTTTAGTTTTATCTTGAATTTAATGTTATAGAGTTTCAAAATCTTCTTTTGATTATCTGCCTTGACATAAAAAGTTTTCTTCTTTGTTATTGAATTTATCCTTTATGAAGTTTGTCCCAAGCAGCAGGTGTCTTTAGATATAGATCAGGTAATTGGACTATTTAGTTGTGATTTCTATAATTTCTTCTATTGAAGTTCAGTAAATCGGGGATGACGGATTCTTGATGTTTTTCCAAAAATTGCTTCCTGGGCATTCTTTGCTGCTTGATAGCTAATACCAACCTTTCTGTTCCTTTGATATCAGAGAAGTTCCTAAACTGAGAGATCAAGTGGATGGTTAAATTTGATGTGACTGAATTAAGGTCTTCAAGTGATTATTGCATCTTAATGCAAATTTTTGTTTGAGTAATGTTATTGTTCTTTATGGTGCTTCTTTGGGTAGATTGTTAAACAGCTCACTGTTTATTTGTTTGGATAATTGAATGATTGATCTTTATATTTTAACTTTTTTTGAAAAATGGAGTCATTGTGTAGTAGTTTTAGTTTGTGCAATTTCTCCTGTTAATGTTATGTTTGACTTTCAGTTTTTTTTTTTTTTTTGCTTTTTGTTTTGTTTTTTGTTTTTTGTTTTTTGTTTTTGTTTGCTTTTTGTTTTGCTTTGTTTAAATGAAGATGCTTTGTTTAGTACGAATAACTCAAGATATAATTGTCTTGATAACGTTTGTATGTTGACTTTCTTGCTATTCCATTCTCTTTTAATTCTGTTGACAATGTAGCGGTTATAATTAATTTTGGTCATTATATGACTGTTTATGTATGAGATTTCTGCTTTACCTGATTATTCTGAGAGGTAAAAAGCTTCTTTGGACAGTAGTTTTTTAGTGTTCAGACTCACTTATTGCCTACTTTGTTGGTTAACATGCGTCCCCCTCTGGTTTCATCTATTAAATGGTGATGCAAATTAAAAATTCTTTCAGTGAGCTTGGAGCTAGAAATCTAAGAACTTTTTATCTAAAAGAAGTAAGGATGTGAATTTGGTGAGATACTTTATTGCTATTTGTAGTTTAGAAAATCTAAAGACATTAAAGGGTCTTAAAAGATACTTCGTTGCTGAAGAATTGAAAATGATTGTGAGATGTTGCTACTTCTAGGTGATTTACTATGTACTTTTCCCTGAATAGAAAAGGAAAATATGTAAATTAGACGATAAATATACTTGAATAATGTTTAGCTTCAAATTTTGCAAAGAAAATTTACAAAAACTTGATTGTTCTGTAAGAGGATTATTGTTGCTTCTAAGAGTTGATAATTGTAGCGAGTTTAATCATTCAGCTAAACAATTAGGAAGGGTTTTATTTTTGCTAGGTGACTTTATTATTTCATGTAAACACTATCCGATAGTGCCGGACTGGACTTCTTAAATTTCATGTCCATGTAAAGACGTATGCCCTTCTTTTATTGTTGTTGACTATTCAAGTGTTGACTAGCAACTCTTGTTTAATGGTCATCCAATTTGCTTGCAATAATAACATTAACACTGTCAGTTTCTTAGCTTACTCTTACTTTAGATCATGCAATGTATTTTTCGCTTGTATGTAGTAATAAGCTTTATTACTTGATTAAACTATTTAATCTTGTTTTTTCTAATTTCTTGCGTTGATTAAGCTTTGTAATAATTTGCAGCTTCATTGTGTCTTTTACGTTCCGTACAACCAATACCGAAAATGACAGCAGAAAGCTGCAAGATTTTCTTATGACAATGAAGTCTGATATAAGGGAGCATCCTTTGTGGATTAATTGCACCGATGAAGAAATAGATAGTGCTGTTGAGGTAATTGCATGCATGAAAGAACAATCTTAACATTTAGGTGGTGCACTTTTATGATAGGTTAATGTATATTATATTTATTGAATCCTTATTGCATTGGAACAGTTCTTATCCCATCCTTTGTGCCTGCTGTGTAATATGTCCTTATTACATCTTTAGTTTATGATGTTAATATTTTGATTCTATCTTGCATTTTGCTTTTATTTTATGTTGACATCATAGCCCACCATCTAAATACAGTTTGCAGTTACTCCCAGTGGCGGAGCTAGAATTTATACAATGGTGTCACAGTATATATGAAAAGCTATATTACTATTTTACGTTCAATATAGTCTGAACTTTAATGAAATACAGAAGAATATGAACTAAATACAATTACATTTGGCTCGTACGTGTCTTCAACTCTTCATGTTTTGAAATTGTTGCATAATAGACTCTTTTCAGATACCACTAAATATATTCTCTTCAATGTAGTTAAGTTACTATGTTGTCATTCATCTATTAATGTATTATGCAGACGATTCTTTATAAATTTACTAAAGAATGATATTTCTAAAGGAGCCATTGTAATTAATACAATCATTACTAACTTAATAAACAAATATATCAACAGATACACAACATCTTTTTCCCCTCTTTTTATAAAACTGTTGCTCTCTTTGGTATGTGGTATCTTAGAATTGTGTCTTTTAAATTAATGGGTTATCTTTATGTAGGATAGGCTTTGTGGGTTAATGGTTATCTGGTGTTATTTTATAATTTTGTCATAAACTAAGCTTATATGTTTTTCAATATGAGGATGGTGTCACTTGACACCACTCTCTTGTGAGTTCCTCCGCCCTTGCTTACTGCATGCCATGGTTTTGAATACTCGATACCGTGGAAATATTAGATGGCCAAAATTCATATCGGATTGCAGAAATCGGGGAAATATCGGGGATATATAGCAAATATCATATTGCCATATTGAATGATGTGCACATAGAATATAATGTCCCAAAATGTAATCTAAACACACTTAATGAAATCTAAGCATACGAAAATGTAAATATTATATGTTTATGATCACCAACCAATTATAGAAACTTCCTTAGTGAAACGAGCTTAACAAAATTTTGTTAAAAAATTTCAATGGACTGGAATTTTTTGCTAAAACATATTAAAGAAATTTTGCAGAACTATATCATTTTGCGACAAGCCATATAAAAGGACATATATATCATCAACGTATTGGTTGATATATCTGCCATGTCGGGGATATATCGCCGAAAATTGCCAAAAGCGGTAAAGGATATCGAGACCATATCATTCTGTGGCAAGCCTTATAAAAAGAAATATCGGCCAACATATCAGATATATCGGGGATATTTAAAACAATGCTTCATGCCCATCCATCCACACTCAAAACATACAAGCATGTGTTGAGTGCGCACACGCACATACATCAGATGGAAGGAAAAAAGCAAATAAAGAAAGAAAGAAAGAAAAAAAGGAAGGAAAGGAAGAAATGAAGGAAGATAGAAAGAAAGAAAATAAGCAAAATAAGACAAATAAACAAAGTAGAAGGGACTAACCCAACCCACCTGGCAAAAAGAAGGATGAGTCACATAGAGTTCATAACTTCATATATGTTACAAATATTCCGCTGTGATATGAATGAACTTTCTCAGATACGCACCCCAAGATAGGACAGTATTGTGCAATGACATACTCCTGCTGTTCTTTTTTCATAGAGACCCACATAGGGTTCATGCATGTACCAATACGCCACCACCAAGCGAAGATGTTTAAACTTTATATCTGTGCAGCCCTGGTGGAAGCACGTTGTTTGTTAACATATGCATTTTTTGTTTTTCCCCTTGTGTAGTTGAAGTTTAGACAAATCTGTCTGTGAGGCATGCCTCAAGTTTTTTGTGCATGCCTAATTGATTTCCTGTAGAATTCATGTGAATCACCAAAGTCCTGAAAATCTGATCATGTGAGTAGTATTCATCTTTTTTTGACACTGAAACTAAGTGGTATGGTATGGATTGACTGAAAGCGACTCAAGGTTATTCTTTGCAGAATTTTCTATCATCCTCAGCTTGAAATTCATACATCTTATACGTCATTTAGTACCAAATGGTTTTTAGGTTTATACCTGCTATTTGTTTTTTCTTTGGCTGGTATTCTTGTATAATAAAGATGAAAATTCCTTGTAACATGATAGATTTTGGTTTTCTTGTGTGAAAATGCAGCTCAAAAACATTCTAGTCGAATAACGTGTTGTGTGCTCATTGTAGGTTAAACAATACCTATAAATTGCTATATTATACCGTTCCAAAGCTTTAATTTGGAAACAAGAACGGCATCTTGATAAAATACATCTTAATTTTGGTGCTTTGGTTCCCTGTTCTTGTGAAATTGTGGTGGCATTGTTACTGATATATTTTATAGAAACTTGTTTACCACGGCATTTTCCTTTGATTCCTTGTTCTTGTGAAATTGTGGTGGCATTTACCACCACACTTTCTTGTGTGCACTACAGGACTCATTCTTTCTCTAATTTATGAAGTTTCCGCATGTGCATGTTTGAATATATGTGCATGTGGAACAAGCATAAGCACCTAGTTAATCTGTCATATGTGAGTTGCCCTGATCAAATCAGTGTCTGTGTGTGTATGTCAGATGGATCGTGTTAGTGGATTAATTAAAATGATGGATTATGTTCATAGATTCTTGAAAAGATCATCATGTTAATTAATCCACTAATGCGATCCATATGACCGCACACAGAGACAGTGATTTGACTGGGGCACCTCACATAAGACAGATTCACTTGGTGGTCAGTAATTATGCTTGTTCTGCGTGCACATATATTCAAACATACACGTGGAAACTACATGGATTGGAGAAAGAATGAGACCTATGGTGCATGCCACCACGAGTTCTGTGAAGAAGCTAGTATATCATATACCATGCTTAAAGCTAAAGTTACGTATTATTGGTTAGTCCTGGTTCATGTACCACTAGATCGGAGGACCTGGTGGTGAAGTTTCCGATGGTTTGTGGTTTGGGCCTGGACTTTACCGATCAAATTTTTGGTTAATTTCAAGTCCTGATCAGGTTACACGTCGACCTTTAGGATGACTGATCACCAATGTTATTGGGTTAAAGTGAGGCTGGCTATTCTTTTAGTATCTAAGAAGAAATTACTTCATATGCATGATATGGGTATATGGGTATACCATCAGTAAAGATTATAATTGACCTCGAAAGCTAGTGCTGATCTTGGATATATTCCCACAAGTTATGTCCCAAATACTGACCGAATATGGAAAGGTCTGTGTAAAATCTGTTTCATGTAGCGGTTTTTCTGTTTCACTTTTGTTGTCTTTTAGCTTATAATAGTTCTCATAATGAGCTGCAGTCCTTTTTTCCTGTCCTTTTTATTTGTGTGCGCACGTGTGTTTGATGTCCATTGAGGGTTCCCTTTTAGCTATGCACACCTCTGCTGCTTTTTGCAGATAAAAGGATACCTAAAATTTGAAGTATCTTTTAAAATGGTATTACAATACAGGGCCTAGAGAAGTATGTTATGACAAAATTGTTCAACCGCACGTTTGCTTCATGTCCTGAGGATGTTAAAGCAGACTTGGAGCTATCCGAGAAAATTTGCTTACTGCAGCATTTTATCAAGCCTGATCACTTAGATGTGCCTAAATCTCTTCAGAATGATGCATCTTTGCTGGTATGGTAGATGAGATGAGGTGACTTTTCTGTAGATTGTATGCTTATAATATCTTCTTTGTGGCGAAACAAATAATTTCACCATAATTTATTCCTTACATATCCTGGCATTCGTGTGGTTTAAAGTCTCAGTGGACAAGAATTTTTACCTGTTATATAGTTGTCAAATTTCTATAGAATCGTGACAAATTTACAACAAATGTTCTTTTTGTTCATTGAATGAGTGTCTACCTGGGGATGCAAATCATGCTGGTAGGGTCAGGCTAAATTCCAACCTAAGTTAAACTCAATGTTACTAATTGGCATCAAACCATTCCTCCACCTATCTAAGATTGGAATATTTTTCAACCCAAGCTCAATCTATTAGGTCATTAGAAACGGGCTGAGTCCTGTTAGTTTATTTGGGTTAAGCAACTGAGAGAAACATTTGCATAAAGAAAAAAGTATACCCGTGAACGAATGTGAACTGTCGTTTTCTATAAAGCCCCAAATTTCATGGTAGTTTTTGAAGTTTATTCTAGACCAAAAGTTCGTTGTGTCAGGCTGGTCAGGTTGGGTTAAAGGTCAACCTATGCAAATCCAAACTTTAATTTTTTAATATTCTTTTTAGCCCAATCCTAATAGGGGATTGGCTAGACCGGGCAGTCTCAACTTGAATTGCACCCTTATTAGATGTTTGTTTTGCAGTTATTGCATTACTGAAGCTGTCTCTAGAGAGAAGAAAGAGATATTTCTTCCTTTCTTGTTTTAGTCTCTTTTTTGCATCTGAATTATTATTATAGTCACCTGAAGGTGGATTATGTGTTAGTTCTATCCTCTAAATGTATGAGTATGACCCTAGTTTGGATCCAATATGGACTCTTACTTACAGGAGTACACGCATAGAATGTAAATGTAATCTTCTTGCATCAGTTATTCAATTTGTCGTTTTATTCAGTGGAAACAAATCTAGATTTAATTAAATTTGATGACATTTGATGTAACAATAATTTAGGTTGCACTTGAAGCAGCAGGCAACACCCAGTTGTATTGCCTATAGTGGGTGTATCTTCTCTCATATAATTTGTAAATTTTTGTTTACCTTTGAAGCCTACATTCTCTGAGTCAGCTTATGGCTAATTCTTCATTGTCCATTGTTATTAATGAGTTTTAGCATGTGTGCTAAATAAATGAATACACACTACCTTTCTTCTGAAATTGTTGTCATAAGTGTGGGCTCAATTGGCATATATATTGACCTCTTAAAGATCTTTGATATGTAAACACCCCATCCTCACCCCAGTAAGGAAAAGAAATAAAAAGCCTCACACACGGCACATCCATCAAACAGACATGCACATATACAGAAAAGAGCTTTTTACTGATCTAAACATACACAAACAAAGAAGAAAATAGTTGAATATCGATCTTGCCCTTTGCTCTTTTCTGCCTAAATTTTGTAGACCATGCCAGCTGATTGTTTTTGTTTACACTGCATGGACAGTGCAGTGTATTTCATTGGAAATGTTAGCAACTTACAAATCTTGGACTTCTTTTCGTCCTAGTTTTTCTATTCAGTTGCTTTTCTCCATTCTCTACTCTGAATAGTTATTGGTTGATTGCCTTTCCAGTTTGCAGCAAAAGAACTGCAGAAGATCAATGCTTTTAGAGCCCCTCGAGAGAAGCTGCTGTGCATTATGAACTGTTGCCATGTCATCAATAATTTATTATTAAATGTATCACTGTCAACAAATCACATGCCAGCTGGAGCTGATGATTTTCTTCCAATCCTCATTTATGTTACCATCAGGGTAATCTCATTTTAATAACTATATTTTGCTGCTATTATATCATATTACGTATTTTTCTGTGGTGTATATTTTTAGTTTCATGATTAGTTATTTACTGATGGGGTGATCATTCAATGCTCTTTTGTACTTTGAAACTTGAAAGTATGCTGTTTTTAGATATCCTGCTTGATAGTTAACAAAATTGCTCTTATCTACTAAATTGTTGCATTAAGCTCAAGACAGTGAGCATCTAATATAATGTGAACTCTCCTCAAAATTCCTTAATGTTAGCATCTAATGGTGTTATGCATATGAGATAAATCTGTATGATCTATAAAATTAAAGTTTATATTAGTAAGGTACACAATTTATTTAAGTGTTAGTCTTACAAGTTATTAGTTATTGTTAGCTATGTGGGTGTTTGGATATATGGATGCATTATCCATTCCCACTTAGGTACTGACTAATCTCTATTGGAAGGACATTAGGTTCGGTAATCCTTTTTGGCTCTTTCTTTCTGCATGGTATCAGAGAAAAAAAGGGGGAAAAACTAATGACAAATAACCACCACAAGAAAAAAAACCCTAACCACAAAAACCCCAACCCCCGTGTTAAGGAACAGTACGTTATAGTTCTTTCTGAACATTATCTTATGTTTGACAGTGCGTTGTTGTTCATTGTGAATATTATGTTATTGCTCATTGTGAACATTAATCCGACAAAGTGATTGTAGGATCTGGATAACTACATGTATGCAGTAGGGTTGATCTACTACATAAACAATGCACAGCAACAACATAAAACCCTAGCATGTATCTAGGAAATGTAAACAAGTTTTGGGTTTACCTGGAAGGGTCATCACGCCAATCTTGATTAACAGCCGGAGGATGACCACCCTGTGCAACCGGCAAGAAACCCCTGCATATTACCCCGCGACTACCACATAAAGCACGAATTTGAACGGAGAAGGAGATGATGGATATTGTATTTATCTGTATCTTTTCTGTATATCCCATCATGAAGAACCCTATATCAATAAATAAGGGCTTAGAGATAGAATCGTACACTCGTTAGGATTATGAATATATTATCTTTAAGATAAGATATTATCCGCCCACTTATGTGGGTGTCTATCTCCGTAACCAACACTGATGATTGTGAAAAGTAACCCTCATCTTTTGATGATTGGCTCCAATCCTGACTTCCTTTTGACTGGATGTTTAGAACTCTGTCACCATCTTCCTGAAGTCATCTTCAGAATCCAACCAGTTCATTTTTTCTCTTCTTCCACACGCTGTAGGATCCATTTTTATGTTTCTTTTGGCGCTGCAATCTTTTATTGCCTGCATGCTGATCGCAGAAGTAAGGATTTGCTTGTAATCTCTATCTAGATTTGTTCTAACTCTCGTGTTATGACCCTTCGGTCTTTGCCTACGACTAAACCTTTTGGGATGCTACCTCGTGAGATCTAGCTCTGCGCAACTTTGCATGAAGCAACCAGATGGCATTGCCCATAACTCTAAGAACAGATTACTTAATGTAACATTTGAATGCAACAATAATAAAGCTGAACAGAACAGACCACTTAGGGGGAACCATCATTCTGTCATTTTATTGGTTCAGAAAACAAAGATGAAACACTAGATATCTGATGGAGCAGATCCAAAAGACCACACATATGAAGATTGGTTTGTTAGTGACTGGTTGTTAAACAGTGTGGAGAAGATTATTGCATATGTGATGTTCTTAAAATCTGCAAAATTTGACATGGGAGATTCTAAAGGAGATATATGAAATGAGACAAATGTATTTAGGGCTTTTGAACTCTATCAGTAGCTTTTTACATTGCAACAAGGGGATCTATCTGTGGTATATTACTATGCAGCAATGAAGGGAATAGTGGATGAGTTAGAACTACACTAACCCCTAGTTCTCCATTTGCAGACCTTGAAGGAATATCATGAAGAACAACCAGTAGTAAAGTTTCCATCTGGTTTGAATCCTTCCCACTGATGAACTAGGTATGTAATTCTAGTAGGAGACTATTGCCTACTCTTTGTTTGACATTCTCAAGTGTCTTGTGTGTTTCTACTAGAACTGGTTCTACTGTTTCCTCTGCATCTCCTTCAGAGTATTTAGCTATGGTGTCGGTAATGGTCATGACAGAGGTAGAGGACACAGACGTGAGTCAGAGGAAGGTTGCAGATTTCCTAGAGGTTATGATAAGGTACCACATATATGCACATATTTTGGAAGAATCAATCATGCATCAGAGAAATGAATATACTAGATTATTTTAATTGTTTCCTTCTTTATTTGTTTTGTTTTCATCTGATATTTGGTTTGAGGGGTATTGTTGGGTAAAGCCTAATAACAAACCAAATCTTATATTATGTGTTACCCTTACGTTTAGGAACGTGAGAAATTCTTTCGCCAAAAATCTCTCTTATTTGTTTTTAAAGTGCGAATATGTTAGTTTAACGATTTAAGTGAGCACCGAAATAGGAATTAGACTAAAAGCAAAAAATGATGGAAAATACTAAATTTAAAGATATTTACAAATGATATCATGATGTACCTAGTCCATTTCTAGTTCACTAAAATATTTCACGCGCGCACACACAATACAAAAAAGGAAGAATGATGAACTTTTTTTGGGATATCTCAGGCTCGTGTTAAAATTCTTTTGGTTGCAGTCTGTATCTTGTCTATGAATACTTGGGACATGTACAGGATTGGTCCCAAGTTATGTTAGGAACCAATTGGATCCAGTTAATCATGTACAGCACCAGCCCTAGCT
The DNA here is from genome assembly GCA_037177215.1 of Asparagus racemosus. Taxonomy (NCBI): domain Eukaryota; kingdom Viridiplantae; phylum Streptophyta; class Magnoliopsida; order Asparagales; family Asparagaceae; genus Asparagus; species Asparagus racemosus. The sequence goes on along the minus strand of JBAKGM010000002.1, from coordinate 12,891,994 downwards.
ATGCCTTCCACTTTCCCCCTCAACTTATTATCACAGTTTGATGAAAATTTACAGGTGTTGTAGGAATAACAGGCAAAAGTGCAGATCATATGCACTCCGTGGCACTCGCTTTTGGATGGAACTTGAGATTGTGCTGAAAATTGCTGATATAGACTAGGGAGGTAATTGTAAGTTTCGTGGAGCTGGGGATGGTTGAAAATACATCTTTATTAAATTTAGAAACTTCTTTACAAGGTTTAAGACATGCTATTAACCTTTTAGAAAACTTGTTTATAAGATCTAATCAATTCTTGGCTCTTTTTCTTTTTGTATATTTCTAAACGATGAAATTACATGTTATAGTCCTGATAAGTTTTTAAATAGAGTACCTGAAGCTTTCTGAACATAGCATGACGATCCTATAGGGTGGTGTTACAGAAGTACATTTTCTATTTTACATCTTCTATGTTAAAACGGTTTGAAAATTCTTGTTTGATGAGGATAAGAGTCAACGGTAAAATCTCTCTTAAAAAGGTCTAATGTTAACATTTACACTTCCTATCAGAGACAAGGATTTCCCTTATATTTGTCGAGTCTGGTAACTATGACTAATAGTAGTGGGCAAACTACAAATGACTGAACATGAGCTAAAAAGGTTCACTCAACAAGCTTGGAGTAACATTTTCAATTGAATTTGTTTCGGACAAAGAGAACTTTCCCCTTAAGGTGTTGTCATACATGTAACTTTTAACAAGTTCGTATCATTTAGTTTGCTTCTAGTTGTTGAAAAGTTATGGTTTACAGAAGCTAATCATCCATTCCTAGTGTACTGTCCCTTTATATGTATGCAAGTTATGTTACCCTCCAGCATCATAGTGTTACATCCCAAAGAAACTTCAATCCAGGCCAGGTTCTCCTGTGGTGCTTGTTGAGCATAAATCTTCTGTAGGAAATTCCTTCTGTCTATCTTGTCATATATTGTCACTTGATGGGCGATGAAATGAGTTTGTGAATGATGATTCTGTTTACCAATTTACAAGTTATACATTTCAAGTTATTATTGTTAATATTTTTTTGCCATTTTCTAAGGAGTTCACTTGTTTCCCACAGTGTCACTTGACAAAGATTTCTCTTTTGACATGTGAAAACTGGATTAACAGTACTAAATCACTGATGCAGGCGAATCCTCCACAATTGCATTCAAACCTTAAATTTATTCAGCTCTTTAGGTGGCATCCAAAGCTTGTGTCAGAAATGGAGTATTACCTTACTAATCTTATATCTGCGAAATCGTTTATAGAAAATATAAATGCTAGTTCATTATCCATGGATGATAATGAGTTTGTAAACAATATGCGATCTGCGAAATCAGCCATCAAAGGGACAGAGAATAATACTAGTGTGCCTCGATCTTTTGAAGGTGTGATCCCTCCTATGACAAGGCGAGGCAAGGCGATCAATTCTGAAGGTAAGAAGTCTGTCTTAAAAATTTTAGAATGTTCTACAATGTACATCTTATAATTATTTTAAGTGTGTTTTTTTTTCCTGTAAGAACATAACTGAATACAGAAATTAACCCGTTTCATGATGTCTACCTACACCATGCTTATAGCTATATTTGCCTTCCTGTGTCACATCCATGAGTATTGTCCCATTAATTGCTGAATTAATAGGATTAGTACTATTTTTTGCTGAATTAATAGGATTCCCACCCTTTCCCTTATAGGGAGGAAAACTTCTTAAAATGGTTGAAACTTTAGTAGCTAGTTTATCTTTTATCCCTGCTCAAGTTGTTGTCCATGGAAAAGCCGATAGCCTTTATATATCATTTCATGTGAAATCATTAAGTTAACAATGCTTCTAAAGTCGTGATGAAAACTAAAGAAAAATTGCTTGTACAAATCCGGTTATTACACCTAAGCCCAGATGTAAAGGCCTTTGAGCTTTTAGGCTAATGTAATTTTTCTTGATTCCCTGTAGAGATCAAGTCAGTGAAATTTGTTAAGATCACACCCTTAGAATAGTTTAACTGTCAATTGACTAATTTTCTTAGTTTTGGACAAATGATACAAGTCTTGGATAAGAATCTACAGCGCACTAGAATGCCCCTTTGTTGATGACCCTTTACTCCGATACAGCATCTAGGGTTCCTTGAATAATGGATGTTAATTCTTAACTCTTTCTCCTCTTACTAATACTACAAAATGTTCTTCTGAATTGTGGCCCAATACTAGGCATATAAGCAGTGATTTCAAATCCAGAGGTTAATCGTACTCAGGCAACTTTAGATAAGGTAGAGTTTGGTTTTTTTGGGGTGATAGTGGAAAAGTTGACAGATAAGTCATCCTTACTGTCACTCTATAGAACTCTATAGAGTTCTATAGAACTGTACATGAGATTTTCACCGCATAATGAATAAACTCCATGATCTGTATATGAATGAGTCTATTCATATCCTCAATTTTCATAACATGTTTATAATTTTGGAAATCTCGATAACCATATTTATAACTTAATGGAAATTCTTGAAATTTTAATGGACACAGAATGAATGTTGTCAGATATATTTCCTTGTAGTGCATCTGAAATTTATGGTTTTTTGTTAACTAGATAACCACTACCAATTTGTTCATGTGATCCTGCAGGTAACAACTATCCCTTCATGGATAAAGAAGCAGAAGATTTGACAGCAACTGATGTACCAAAGCTGCTTGACTTGTACAAGCGGGTGGTAACGAGGTACTCTATGCTGTCTAGAGCTCTCAGTCAACTAAATTTGACAGAAGACCAGTTGCTGCTTCCTTTCGAGATAAAATCCTCAAATTTTTCACTCAGATCCACACAAAGTGAAAATACAAAAGGACCTGCTATATAGGCTCAGTGAGATGTATTGGCTGTGTATTTGTCTACAATGTCCTGAGTAATTTATCGGTGAACTTATGCAAATGAATCCTTTTGAATCCCTTGGGCAATCTATGTAGCGGATGTCTTGGGCAAGCAGAAGAAACTGCTAGGCAAATGAAACAGGTTAGTTGCCAGTTTCTGCTACTTTACAAGTTATTTTGTGAATTCAGCTGGCAAATTTGATTGTATTTTCATAATAATTTTAACATAATACTCTTGATCAAAACATTGCGCAGACTTGGCACATGGCACTTGGCACATGATGAGGCACCATTTGCATTAAGGCAAAACAAGGATATTTTGCACTTGGAAAATTGTTCAAAAGTTGGCCATACAACAACTAATACAGGCAGGCCAGGGCTCATTCATCAAGCCTCATAATTTCCTACTCTCTATCCTCTCTATGTACAAACGTTCTTTTTTTCCATGTTATGCTTACCCTACTGTAGCCATCCGCCCATACGCCCTTCCATCAATAGCAGGAGTTGCAACTTCATCCTTGCATCTCTTGTTAACATTTGAGGTGCTCACCTTGTATCTTCCATTGGCCTTGCCTTTTCCACCACTACGAGCTTTAGACTTGCTCGCACATGAACACTTTCTACAAACAAACTTCACAGGCACAGCGTCCAAGTCGCTGATACCAGCGCACCTAGTGTGCTGCCACACTCCACACGAATCACAGGCTAGCATTCTTTCGCCATCATCATCCTTGGCTCCACATGCACAGTCCACTGTCCAGTTCTCTAGCCCCCTCTCCATCCTGAACTGCCCCAGTCTATACTCATCCCCAAAACACCTTCCCCTGACCTTTATACTCTCATTTGCACCAACCAAAAGTCTGACATCAATACAGTCATCGACATCTCCATGGTCAACAAGCTCTTCGGCTTGGAACTTCTCAAAGATTAAATAAGTATCCTGGAAAGCTTTTGTTGCATGAAGCTTAAGATCAGCAACTGTGGCAGTTGCAGGTAGGATTAGGAGCTCTGGTGGTGGGGCAATGTAGTCCTTCGGCTGGTTTACTAGTTCAACATGGCACCAGATGGGTAGTGAAAATGGATTCAACAGTCTGGTCTTTGAAAGGGGTTCCTCATAGTTCTTAATGAATTGCTTGCAGTCAAGAAGTTTGGCTGCTGAGCTGCATGCAGCTTGTCTAATTCTGTCAGGTTTGTAGGATTGCATCGCTGTTGGGTTTAGAAGTGCATCATACAGGTATTTAAGATCATGTAATAATTGGTCAGCTGATGGTCTAATGACATTTTCTTTTGGAAACTGTTTGTTTGGACCAGCTTCAAGCCTACAAATGAGAAGTAACCATCAAGCAGCTTGATTATTAAATAAAAAATAAAAAATAAAAAACCAAAATATAATGGGAGGAAGAAGATTACCTGTATTCTATGGCATTGTTATCTGGATTGCACCGGACAGCAACATGCATACCATCATTAGTGACCTTACGAGCTAGTTCCTTGAGGCAATAATCAAGTAACTCCGGTGATGCAACAGCTCGGCATGCTGCTCCTCGAAGAGATTTCCAAGTCACCCACCGACTACCACCAACAGCTCGGAGAACTTTCACCATCACCTCTTCAGCCCTTTCAACGTCATGTTTGTCCCATGCACATAATATTCCTCCCGTGGCATCGTCTTTAAGCTTCTTGCTTAAGTTAGTTTCGGATTGTGGCTGGTTCTCATGAGACTTGTGAAGTAGATAGGTGACATAACAAAAAAGGTCCCTCACTGTCTCCAGTTTGCGATCTGCAAGAGACCAGTATAATGATACTGTGTTCTGCAACGAGGAGCGTTGTGAACGGGAATGGGAGAAGAGAAATGACAAGGGCATATTGGACAGAGTGTCAACAGCTTTTTGGTAAGCTTGAGAAGTGAGAGCATAGCTTCCAGCACCAAACTCGTAGCCCCAATCTCCATACCATGGATGACCGGCAGTTACTGCATGGAGTAGACGGTACTCCATCCCATACTTCTTTGATATGTCCATAACTGTTACCTTTCTGCAATTGTATAAAAGAACATAAAATGCTTGTACATTAGGAAAATTACGACAAATCTGATATCACTTAAATTTGTAGATTTTTTTTTTTCAAAATTTGTGATCAAACCCTAAAAATATATCCCCTACCAACACTATTACGAGGAAATAAAATTAGAATATTATTCTCTATAAAGGGATATACGAGTACAAAACAAAATTTATATCTACCAGCGGAAAGCACAACAATCGTGTTGTCTTGTGTATAATGAAATGGACAAGAAAAAAAAAAGAAGAAACATTTGGTCAGATTTCAAGGAGATAAAATGGGTAAGCAGGGCATAAAATGTCATCCCAAGCCTTACATTATGAAAACTATGATGACGCATTTAGCACAAATGTCCCCATAAAAATGATTACAGTTATTGTAACTAAAAAATAGCAGAAAGCTTATCCTCTGCTGTCTAAACTTAGCGTCACCATTCTATCTTTTGAAAACGTCATGGCTGAGTGGGGACAGTTATCTAGCTATGCACATTATATTCTCAGAAAACCTTGCTACTACCCTTTTAGTTCAAACAAGCTAAGGATCAAATTCAGATGGTGCACAACCCTACAATTATTTCACATATTTAATAGATATAGGGTTTTAGATATTGATCCCTCAAATCTCTGTTTTTTTTTAACAAAATTAATTTATCAAATCATTGAAATGTTATTTGGACCCTCAAATCCTATTAGGTATGTGAAATTAGTACCTCCATTAGATTTTCCATCTAACATCCTAACTCAGCCGCCCACATGGTGAGTTAGATTTGTTCCCTCAATTAGTTGATCGTGCTAGATTTTATAGGTTTGAGAGACAACAGAGTTGCTGTAAGAAGGGCTTTTAGTAGCTTTGCCATTAGATTTTCCATTAAATTTTCCCATGGCACATGATGAGGCACCATTTTCACAGTTGAGTGAAGAAACAAACGAAATGAAAACCAAAAAGTTCATACCTGACATGAAGCACTTTACACAAGCGATCCCAGAAGCCCATGACATCACATCCTGTTAGATGCTTTGAACCACCTTCTCTACCATTAACTCTGAGAAGATGGCCGTAACCATTAGCATGCACTACCCCATGCAACAAATGGCTAGAGTCTTCAAGCTGACGATATGCCCACTCATCAAAATCTGCTGCTGTCATCTCATACTTGCATGACATACACCTACAAAGAAGCACAGATATATAAGACAAAACATATAACTTATTGTTGTATACTATCATAATACAACAGAAGGAACAACAGATCCTCCAAAGAAATTTTGCACAATATAGAATAGCCTTTACTTAAACTGATGGAAAAAACACCGTAGTTGCACAAGGAAGTAAGACTACATCACATGAGCAATTCTAAAAGTAAAGAACATAACGAAGTTTGAATGGTACTAAATACGTACTCGGAAACTCATCTTTAGGGATTCCTAAAGATTAAATATAACTGAATACTGCTGCACAATTCAAACAAAACTATATCTTCGCAACAATGTCGACTTATAATTAACAGTATATAATGTATGGCTAACATGCCTAGCCATTAACAATGCTCTTAACACATTTTTCACTTCCTTCTATATAATTATCTGAAAAGCTCAGACAAGCTACTTGAAGCGCAATACTGCTAAAGGCCCTCTCTGATTATACTTTAGACAGCTAAAATAGCTAGAAAGATTAATATGGTTTCTGTTCAGCTCAAAAATGCAACTTGATAACCATAAAACTGCCTCATTAAGCTGCGCATTACAACCAGGGTAGCAAAGAAAATTAAGATCTTCATAAAATGCCTTCAGAAACCAATTTAAAAGAGGCATTCCTAAATCCTAGGTACGGCCCTCATGCAACCAGAGAATACAGCTATCAGTAAAAGCTACACACCTTTTCACTGATTCCCAATAATCAGGAATCCAGAGTGAATCCTGTGAAAGCTTTGCACGAGCAAGGTTCACTCCAAAAGCGCATTTCAGGAGCTCTAAAAAGACCAATTTAAAGGTAACCTAACAGAAATTAAGCCTGAGCAAATGATCTGTTTATGAGAAGCTTTCACTATCCGCAAGACACACTCATGAAGATACAAGGTAATAGCATCTTATGCAAGATGCACATTCTTCCTTATCTCATTGTTGACGTTAAAAAAAAAAAAAGAAAAGCAGATAAATCTTCAAGCCAGTGCCATAATGCCATTATAGCTGTTTAACATAATATTTTTATTTATACATGCAAGAAAAAAAAATTCAATATCCAGCTAACATATCTGACATATCAACTTGTTTATTCCGACTTCGTGATGCTAAGGATTGTCGATGAGAAACTTTTGAGCAAAGTAAAACAGCAAGGCAATTCCACGATATCTATAGTGATCCTTGCACAGATGTCTGCAATATATCTGTTTCAAATATTCTAACAAGAAAACTGTGCAAAACTGGCTGACTCATGGTAATAATGAAAATTAAGGAAACGATAGCATTCAATTCATAGATCTCTTGCACTAGTATACCCAAATTCATAAAGAAGTAGGTTTAAAATGTGAAAAAACAAACAAAATGAACTGGTTACAGGAAGCAGATAGTAAACTGGTTACAACTTACAACTTATAAGATTGCTTAAAAAATGATAGAACACACAAAATGACACTAACCTAGGCAGATCAAATTCTTGTAATAAACACAGAAAGAAACCCATCTACCCTACAGAAAGAAACCCATGTACCCTTCCTCAAATGAGGAATATTACTTGTGTTGCATGGCTGTGTTATTCTACTGCACACATAAGGAATAAATGATCAACTTGAAAAATGCCTCAAACTCTAAAACAAAATTAAGGGGATGGAACAAATTAAATTCTGAAGATGTCTAAAGAAAATATAAGCAAAAGGAAACTTTTCTTTTACTTTTTCATCCTTTATTTAATTCTTTTATCTGCATGGACCTTCGCTCACCTCCTTGTGACCTCTATATTTCTTCTCTTTCCCTTCCACTGCCACTCTCCTTTTTACCCTTTTCTTTTCTCATCACTTACACCACATCATCTCTGTTCTTCAATGCAATCAAATCAGTTTTATGAAAAGCAATCAATGAACAATACACCACCTCAACAAAATAATTACGCTTTTTCAAATCGCTTTATTTCCTTTACAATAGATTTTGTGTGATGATAACTGACCACCTATTCGGAGGAGTAGTGATAACTGTACACAAGAGTTATGCTACTCTTATGTACTCCTACACACTAAAAAGTGTGACCGTTTTTCATAAATTGCAAAAGTAAATTAAGAGTTGCAATGGACCCCACTTCACTATGTCTAGGAGTACAAGAGTAGTACAACTCTTATAATACACTTATCATTTTCCATTCTGGAATAGATGAGATGGCAATCTGGTTCTTACTAACAAAATATGCACCCACAGTCTAGCCTAATATACATTGAACTGAACATCAAGGAAGCAGCAAAACATGATCAAATCATATATGAAATATCATTAACTGCACATACTTCATATAAAGCTTCAATTTCTCAAGACACAAAAACTAATATGGACTAAACATCCTTGAAATTGTGATAATTTAGTGAAAAACTATACAACAGTTGGTTTCTAAATTTCTGTTAACTTTGCGAAGGATTGCCCTCAGGAACTCTACCAAACAAAGAAAACCTAAAAGAAACACATGGGATACTTGTCTCACCGTGAATCCAACATGTGCAGCATGGATCCACATCGCGTACACATCTGATGGTACCCAGAAAAGGGATTGTTGTTGTTCCTTATAATAAAATGGTACCGTTTCCTGCACACCGGATGCCCACTCCAACCTGTGCATCCAAATAAATGATCCATTGCTCAGCAACTACTCATGAAACCTTAACTAAGATCACAAATTTCAACAAAAAAAAAAAACTGTTGATATTCTCAGACAAGCACATACGAAAGTCACATAACTGTAAATGTGTCCTCAACATTCTTATAAAATTGTTGCAGAGCAATAACAAATGCAAACTTAGCAATTTAAAGCTCGAATTGTTACAAAATTTTGTTTTGTTGTATACATTAAAAAAAAACTGATTGTACCCTAAATATTCATTATTCGTCAATTTCTAAACAAATCATTGTAATTATACTATCAACAGCATTATATATAATATTTGTTTCATAAACATCATTGGATCCTAATTTTAAGAGTCAAACATCTTCCACAAACTCCACAGCTTGCAGTAATACATAGTTCACTTTCTAAATTACATAAATTCAGTTATATTAAATACTCAAAAATAAAAATCACTGTACTTTCGTCATCTTTATTTATATTCAAGATTAATAATTATTGTCTGTCAAGTAATAAAAAGATGATTCATGAAATGGAAACTTCATTATACAGAGTATCTGAATCCAAGCATGTAATGGATAAACAGTGAATAATTAATTAAAAACAGTGATTAATTAATTAATTAAAAACAATTATAGACCAGAATAGATTTGGCACGGAAGCATGCGAAATTCACGTGACTAGGCTGTCTTATCCAAAATAACCTGGATAACCGGCTATTGCAAGTTTAGGCCCTCTGCACAATATAATCAAATTAAATATTAATCAGACGACCTTTCAGCAAGTTAAAAATCAAATTAAATGCATGGACCTCTCCCCAGCCTAAGAACCAAATAATCGAAATTAATTAGTTTTATTATTTTATTTTATTAATTTAAATTTCAAATCCATAAGTCCGAGTTTAACACGGCCAGCTGTCAGGCACTAACCGGCAACCAACGAAAGATCCGGTCAAAAAGACAAATTCACCTTTTTATTATTTTAATATTAATATTATTTTATAATTATTTTGGGAAATGTAACATGAATGGTCCCAGATCGAGATGAAGAAATCGGCAACAGATCGCCGTCTCACCTACAACTCGGCACTGATCGCAATACACCGATTTGGATCTGATCACCTCCTCTTCAACGATGTCCATCTCCACGATCCCCTCCTCGCCGATCCTGAACGAAACTCGCCACGTCGTCATCGCCGACGGCGTGAATATCAGCGCTGGAGGAGGCGGCGGCAGCCTCGCGTGCTTCGAGAGGAACGATCTGACGCTGGATCTGAACGCTCCCTCCGAGATCCCGTCACCGCCATCAATTGCAGATGAGAACGCGAGGAAATCGAGCAGATCCGCCGTTACGCGCCTCTTCGCTCGCTTCAGAGGTCGGCCGTTGACAACCATTGCGTTGAATCCCGTCACCGCCGGTAGATCTATCGTTTCCAAGGCTAGATCGGACGAAATAACTTAGGGTTTGTCGATTTTTTTGGAAGAGATCGATAAAGGGAAAGTATGAACCACGGTTAGGGAAAAGGAACTAGGGTTAGGGTTAGAGAGAAAAAGGCGGGAGAATTGAGGGGGAAAATGGAAAGATTGGGAATTATGGGGAATTATTAATTTGTTGGAATAAAATAAAGGCGGTGGCTGACAGATAGAAAGGGTTGCTTTCTCTAGGGCCATGTGATTCCTTATACAAATTTGTCGCGTAATGAAAATTACAGATGTGCCCCTTAAGGAATTGATTTTGGTGGCGGTCGAAGTACCCTGATGTGTGTGGGGAATTGAGGAATTGAATGTGAGGGTACAAGGGGAAAGTGAATTTTTCAGAAGAGTGCTGCTTCCTTTTGAATTTATCCAGTCCAGTGTATTAGTTGTAAAGAAAATATTGCATTTTAGGACAACATGAAAAAAGCAGTTCTGATTTTCTTTTTTGATTCCTTTTACAAGGACACGATAAAAATTACCAGAATCTAATCATACAAATAAATTGTTGATAATACTTCAAAATAGCACGTTATTTTTAGATTCTTTTATTCTTTATCATTTGGAGAAGATAAGAATGGTGCATGATAAACATTTCCCAAAAGTTCAAATACGTATCTGATTATAGAATAGAAAAGATATCTGTAGTTTACTAGTTTTGCATGCAAATATCCTTATGCTTTTGCTAGTTTTAACTTCCTCCCCAATATGATGTTATCTTGCTATTAATAGAGAAAATTTTCTTTTCCCTTTCTTCTTATTTGTCATTGATAAATATTAAAATAATTCCAAGTTCAGCATAAGAAATTAACTTTGTATCTACAGCATTATACTTGGTTTATGACAATACTTCATTTTTTTCTAAATATGCTATTACATGTATGTCAGTGCGAAAGTTTCTAACTGTTACAGCAAATTATGAAGTTATGATTGGAGTTGAGGGTTATATTTTTATATTTTAATATGATCTCGCAAGTTGGGCATCTTGTGTATGGCCTGAAATCCGGAGTCGCGCAGTAGTGTCAACGTTCAAAAAATCTACTTAAATTCACGACTAATGAGATTTGAACCTGAGTTGCTATGATACCAGGTGAAAGTGAAAATTCCATTTAGCAAATGAATGAGGTGATAAAATTTTAATTAACACAAGGACATTTTGTAAAATGAAAAAACAAGGCATGTTTATGCATAATATTGTCGTGGAATGGATTTGTCCAAACTTTCGATATTACCCTCCACTTTTTTAATTGCTTTTTTTTTTTTTTTTTTGTAAGGTATCCGTTTCTGCTGGTTTACCAAATTTTTTATTCACTCCCTTTATAAAAAAAAAGAAAAAAAAATGTTTTTTGCATTTTTTTAATCGGTACGGATCTCATTTGGAGGTTTGTGGTTGTTGACGAAATTACGGGAAAGCCCTCTTGTTCGCTTTTGAACGGGTTATTAGGAAGAGAGATCGGAGAATGAGGATCTCGTCGGATATTTCTTAACGAATTAACCTGAGCAGCTGAGCCTAAATATGAAGACAGGGCGTGCTATGGAAAAAACTTAAATAGAGGGCCATATAGAAAATCATATGAAGTAGGAAGATTCTTACATGCGCCAAGCATCGAGTTTAAATTTGATGGATGTATAGATTGATGATTGAAGATGATAATAAATATTTTGATGGATCATGACTAAAATGATTTAAATAGTAGCATTTTAGGGCCAGTATGGCTAACTCCCTCTTAAACTAGTTTAGTACTGAACTACTTCGTCATGATTCAGAAGTTAACCAGTTCAAAGGCTATTTTTAAACTAAAAACTGGTTTAGTTCTTATGTAGATTTTGCCAAAGATAATTTTAGCATTTAACTAGGTTACTTCTGCTCATGTAGTCACTGAGAGATACCAAACAAATCCTTATCATTAGAACACTCCTTTATATAATGAGAAATTGATGGAACTCCTAAAGGCATAAAATAATGATACATAAGCATATAAGATAATGCCAAGTGTCATATGTTATTTTAGTATTTAATTATAATTCTTGTATGCAGGATTTATTTTATATTCATAATTAGAATAGAATTCTCATCAAATTAAATCTATCCATTATTACAATTCTCATCAAATTAGATACATTTTTCTATAATTAGAAAAAAATGCTTCTACCCCCCAAAATAAAAAAAACTCCCTCCACCCCCCAAGACTTGGTCAACAAGCTAAAAAAACTCTTCAAAAATTAACCTTTTTTTTTGCTTCTAACCCCCAAATCTAGTGCTACCTAAGCAATACTTTTCCATTCCCCACTATACCCCTAATTAATGCCTATGTGGGTCTCTCTCTCTCCTTCCCCG
>JBAKGM010000002.1:12795674-12846248 GCA_037177215.1 Asparagus racemosus | reverse complement strand
AAATATTTATTTATCCTCGAGTTTTAAGTCCTTATGAATTCTGTCGATGTATTGGATGGTGGCCAAATAGAGTTAGTGACATAAATATAAGTACTGAACAGGGCATATATCTATTCTTTTTCTCGTAGTATATTCTTGTAAAGAAAGAAATGGAAACTTTTTAAATAGAAAGGTGTTATCTTCATCCATTATTTTTAACAATATATTTTCTGAAGTTTGAAGTTTCTGCATGTATGAGTTCTTTTGCCAAAGTGTATTGGATCATGAGGCTTCATTGCTTTTTCTAGTTTTGTACCCTGTATAAGTAATGTGAAACTATACTTAGACCTTTTGAAAATAATGTTTCCTATGAAAGTATTAAATAACATTATTTTATTTATCATGGTTGTCTGAAGTTACTTTTAAGCCTTATGGGTTCTTCCAATCTTAGTAATGTTGTTCTTTATCATGTTACTTATTTATCTCACCTCTTTTGCAGATAAAATCTATCGTAAGATGGGGGAAGGTTAGTTTTCAATGTGTTAATTTATTGTAAAATTAATTCTCTTGATCGTTCATATTGTGATGTTAACTTGCAAATGTCTTATTTCATAATATTTGGGAAAAATTCATCTCAGATGTCCTTCTGTCGTATAATCCAGGCACCTTTGGACAAGTGTTGGAGTGCTGGGATAGAGAAAAGAAAGAGATGGTAGCTATCAAAATTGTTCGTGCTGTTGATAAATATCGTGAGGCTGCTATGATTGAGATTGATGTGCTTCAACGACTAAAGAAACAAGATGACTCTGTTAGCCGGTGAGTCGTCTCACATATAATCATTTCCTCTTAATTCAGTCACTATTCTTGTTCGGATAAGCTATATCTTTGTAAGCTGCTTATTTTGCAGTTGTGTACAAATACGGAACTGGTTTGACTATCGTAATCATATCTGTATCGTAAGTATATAACTATAATTCACGGTGAAATTTCCCTATTAACCTAAAACCCCTGTGTTTTAAGTATGCCGATGAATTTAAATGATATCATCAGGTATTTGAGAAGCTTGGACCAAGCTTATATGATTTTCTGCGGAAAAATGGTTATCGCCCATTTCCCATTGATCTAGTCCGCGAGCTTGGCTGGCAACTCTTGGAATCTATTGCATGTGTGTAAAGATTATCTCCATAACTTTATCATTTTATTCATGCTTTGTATCATTGATGACCCTTACATACTTCCCCATTTGTTTTGGGGTATTCAATATTTTGTGCTTAAGCGCTAGTTTCCTGCATTTGCAAATTTTGTATTTGCAGTAGTAGCAGGCTGTAGGATAGCTGCAATGCAGCATTCCTTGCTGATGTACTTATTTATGTATATTTGGCAGCTAAAGCACATCTAGTTATTAGGTCATCTGCAATACATCACCTATTGCTAGCAGATGTGCAGTTATTTTTTTTTACTGATCTTGTGTTCCACTTTGGTGGAAACTTGTTAACAGTGTTTATATTATCTTCTTCCTCCCCCTCCTTGCAGTTATGCATGATTTGCATCTTATTCATACTGATTTGAAGCCTGAGAACATTCTTTTCGTTTCTCCTGAGTACATGAAAGTATCCCACCATAAGGTACCTTTGCGGAGTGGTCATTTGTTTTCGGTTCTTCTGTTGTGCATGCTGGTTTATTTCATTGAACTGACATTTCCATGTTCAATCATGCTATTTGTTAGTACTAGTATGTTTCAAGTTTCTGAGAAAATTGATTAGCTCATGTTAGGGTTTCATTGTGCTGATTGTGTTTTAATTATTCGTGGTTGGTTAAGGTTGGCTCCTCTATAAGATTGCCTAAGTCTAGTGCTATCAAGGTAATTGATTTTGGCAGCACAACATATGATAGCAAAGCCCATAATTATGTTGTATCCACAAGGCATTACCGGGCTCCTGAGGTTATTTTGGGTGGGTGTTTGATGCCTGCTGTTTTCATGCTCTATTTATCAATTTCCTGTTTTTTTAGTTCTTAAAACTTTTTTTAATAAATGTTATTTATGATGTAATTATCTTTGTTATTATCAGGATTTGGATGGAGTTATCCCTGTGATATATGGAGTGTGGGCTGTATTCTGGTGGAGCTCTGTTCTGTAAGTTTTCTTGAACATATGATTTATCTTTTTTTTCACACCATTTGTTTAAGGTTGATTATTGATTAACTTGATGTTTCTATAACTGTGTTACAGGGGGAGGCACTGTTTCAGACCCATGAGAACTTGGAACATTTAGCCATGATGGAGAGGGTATTGGGCCCTTTGCCCCAGCATCTGTTGAGGAGAGCAGAGTAAGTGCAGGAGTTAGTGTTTTTTTTAAAAAAAATTCATAGGTTTATTGCTCCCAGTTCTGTACTTGATTTTGTTCTAATATTTGTAATAATTTTTATGTAGTTGTTGTGCTGAGAAATACATCAGAAGAGGTCGATTACATTGGCCAGAAGGTGCATCTTCCAGAGAGAGTATTAAAGCTGTTTCAAAGTTGCCTCGTCTCCAGGTACTGGGTTGTTACGTAAATATTATGTTTGCCGTAATCCATAAAATTTTTATGTTTCCACTAAGTCATATTTGAATTGAATATTGTGTTATACTGGAGTGAGTTGGAGATTTGACCTTCACTGGCTAAAGAAACTACGCAATAAGTTGTAACTATCATCATCTACCAGGCGTTTCTCCAATTTCTCCCATGGGAGAAGTGATGGAAATCTATAATTTTGATGATAAAAACTATTTAATGAAGTGATGTTTTATTCTTAGAAATGCATCCTGATAGCAATTCTAGCAATGCTAAGAGTTCTTACTTCGTTTCTTTTCCTTCATTTGCAGAACCTTGTAATGCAACATGTTGACCACTCAGCTGGTGATCTTATTGACCTCCTGAAGGGTCTTCTGAAGTATGAACCTTCAGAACGGCTGACTGCTCATGAAGCTCTCAAACACCCTTTCTTTACTAGGAAACATCGGTTATAGGATCACGAAATATATCTTAACTTGAGACTCGCGCTGTACTTCATTGTGATGTAAAGCCATTACTGAAAGCTTCGGTATGATGAATCTGTGGATAGCTCATCCCTTGTAGAAGATTGGCTCTTAAATCTGTTCAAGTGTTGTATACCTGCTGGGCCGAGCTGTTTCTTCTGCATGTGTATATTTGTGGTTGGATAGTTCTCAAGGCTGACGAAGCACTGACCTGATTCTATTTGTGTAACACGTAGGAATACAATTTGATATTTTAATTGAATTTACCCCCAGTGTTGTGTGATTAATTGGTACAAAATTTATGATTTGCCTGCCCGATTCTGTTGCAGAGTAAGTGTGCCTATTACAGGTTGCGTTGCGTATCAGAGTTTAACCTTTTTGTGACTGGTTTTGTGAGGTGTATCTGTTTTTGGTCAAATAAAATATGTTATCTCATATAAAATACGTGGTTGATAATGAGTGCGATGTTCTCTTAGAAATTTCTGGTTGCGAATTTGCTGATGAACTGTGTCGGAGTTGCAGCAAACGATCGAAGTTTTTAAAGACGTGTTGCTGTGTACTGATATCGTGAATTTTTTTCTCGTGCCTAGATTTCTTTGGACATGAACTGTATCGGTTGACAACGTTATTATTAATTATATAAAAAGGCCGTAGGCGCAATATATGACGAAGATAGATTGCATGATTTTCCTAAAAGACATACATGTTCTCATTTCTCCTTTTCTACAATTTAAAATCAATTACAGAGTACCGAAGTTTTTATTAAATTTTATTTTGATACCCATGTTTATATCACTCATTAGTTATATAAAGAAGCCGTAGGCGCCGCCAGTCTGCTTGTGGAATCATAGTATGCAATATATGACGAAGATAGATGCATGACTTTCCTATCAAAAAAATCAAGATGTGCATGATTTTATGTCTCCTTTTCTACAATTTAAAATCAATCATAGAATACCAAAGCTTCTATCAAATTTTATTTTGATATCCATGTATATATCACATTCAACGTTTTATTAAGTTTGTATCACATGCTTAATTACTAGCTAAAATAAATTTAAATCTATTGCATGGTAAAATAAATTTAAATCTATTGCATTCTAATCACATGCTAAGGATGTGATAAAAATTTAACAGAATTTTTCTAATAACATGCATGATTTCATTTCTCCTTTCTCTACTTTCTCTCTCTCTCTATCTCTCTATCTATCTCTCTCTCTCTCTCTTTCTCTCTCTCTCTCTCTCTCTATATATATATATATATATATATATAGTAATGATATCGTGAGATAGACTAATCGACTCATCAAATTCATGATACATTTTGTTTTAAACATCATCAAATGTACATGGTGAAATTTTCACATAGTTAGAAGTCTTCTAAAATATGAATCAAACTAGTTAATAACGTGATTTTTCAAACAAGTAGTCGTTCATTTTGCACATAACTGATATAATGATTAGAAAATATCTAAACAATATAACTTGTCTATACATAGATCTGATGAGTGCACATCATGATGGGTAGCACCAATCATTATATCGGGTAGCCTATTGGGCCATATCACGATAATAATCTCATCTCACCATCTTACTTTATCATTTCTATATATATGTGAAGCCCACCTTAAAAGTTACATCAAAAGGCGTGGGACTCACACTCTTTATCTTTTGGTATCTCATTTTCCCAAATGAGCCGCCACCTTATAACTATCAAACCTATATATGTACAGAGAGAGATGCCTTAGATGAGTATACTTGGTACCAAGCACAAATTTGGTGCTTGGTAGTGATGTTGATGCTTTTCATCCACACATTTTAAGGTGCCCATCTAAAAATGGTCCACACTTGATTACCCACTCATTAAATGAGTGGATGAAAAGTGGCTACATCTCTACGAAGCATACCCTTATTCCTCTATATAAATGTATATATGTATGTATGTAAATCTACGCACACACTTGTTGAATTTATTTCAAGAAACCAATATATATGTTGAATAGGGGTGTATTCATACCAAAACAAGCTTCTACTAGCATGTTTGTGTCTTAAACTTTTGAACAATTATTGACAAACTAAACATGTTTGCAGGATACAAGTTTATGCACAGTAAAGTTCAGAGTTAACATCATAACCCCCATGGGTTTTCCATCTTGAATGTAATATTCATGAAAAGCTGTTGTTGAGCATTTATTTAATTGAGAACACTTGCATACCTGAAGATTGCGGTTGACTGCCAGTTTGTGAAGCATCTCATTACAAACTGTATATGACCTACGGAAAGTTAATTGACCCTCATGTTTTTCTGGAAATTTCAAATACAGATAACAGCTTAGAGCATACTTCAGAACAGAATCCCCAAGAAGTTCCAAACGCTCTAAAGAGAAATCCTCACAACATCTTGTAGTTGTGATTGCTTCCAAAATCTAAAAAAAGAAAAAACCTTCATTTAACATAAGAACGAATTCGGAAACTTTCCAAATATACTGGTATACAATGAATAATCACAAAGCAACCAACATTTAACATACTAGGGTACTTGATATACAAGAATCAGAAGACTGAAAAGCGATTTCCCTTCTCAGTTGACAGGCTAGCATTAAGGACTCCATCCGGTGCATTAAGGAAGGAAGCAAATAAAGAGACTTCAGAACATCTAATGGTAAATCAATGTGAACTAGAAGTTCTGGAGGCATGTGAACATTTTTAGGTGCCCTTTTCACATAAAGGTTGGCACTTTTTGCTTTCTTAGAAGCCGAGATTCCTACACCAACATTACATGTTAGGAACATACAATAACAGATACACAAAAACTAATGTTTGACAAGTAAAAAAACACTAAACTGTTAACTTTAAAATTAAAATAAACAGTTTAACTTTATAATTAAAACAGTTAAAGATTTCATCTGGCTAGCAAAATGGCTTTTAGATAATGAATTGAATCATTAATAAATGGAACACGTGTAAATATTTACTACTTTTTTCATTGATTTAACACAACGAAAGCACTGCATAAATGTAAAAATTATACCTGAGATTCTCCTTAGTAGCACTCCTCAATATATATTATAAAGATGGACCATGTTACATCAATACAGGACAATACGCCACAAAATATATATCCTAAAATACCAATACATTCTCAAAGAATATTATTCAAGCTTAAAAGTGAACTAAAAGAAAGTCAATCTACTACTTGTTCGAAAGCACTCTGCCACATTGATCTTTAGCAATATCTCTACTAAACTGCTACTGAATTTTAAATTTCACATGAAATGGGGTGAATGATCAACTCCCAGTGATGTCTGTTCTTGGACTTCAAAACTATTAGTATTTTCTAAATGAACCTAGACATCACTTAGTCATTAAACAATAACAAAGCATTTAGCCAAACACTTTGGAGCCGGTTGTAGAAATACATTTTCTCCATTGAGGTTGGTAAAGGGCCTTCACTTTTGTTAAGTAAACACAGAGCAGTGAACATGAATATTAATTAGCAATTTAGCATCTTCTACAGTAAGATTGGTTATCAAATGATCTCATCCATCATGGACAAGAAAAAGTGCTCCTCACTCTGTCAGTAAGATGGGAATATTCCGGTATACCTTTAAACACTAGATAATTTACGGGTCATTCCACCACCAAATCAGAATAAGAGCACAAGTAGATACTTAGTCTGGAGGCAGTAAGGAAAATGGAAGCACTAAAAATCAGTGAGATTTATCAGATCAAACTTCTCCCAAGACATCAGGGTGAATGGGTTCATCAAGAAGATTAAATTGACTTGATTGATATAAGGTGTGCTTTCTACTGCATAGTCCATGTAAGAAAAGATCCATTACTTATTTTTAATGAGTCAATAATGAAGAAATATTTTCATACTGTGGGCTTACATCATACATGTTGTCTTATTGTCAACATTGTTAGATTCAAAGCATATCCATTGGTAACTTTATCATTACAAATCATACAGACAGGAATAGATGCCAGCGTATGCTCATAGGAGAAAGAAGAGTATCTATTAGAAGTAGAGTAGAGGGGAATGGGGAGAAATAAGCTTGAAATTTTAGTCCCAAAGTAACAAATCATGCATTCTATAGTTATCAGAAGACTTTAAGGTCACATACCATAGCCCTTTATAACTTTCAAATGCACGATAATAAGTAAGGCCTGATCTTAATTGAACAAACAAAACTAATCAGTTGAATGACAAACAAATCAAACTAAGAAACAAGTGGACTGACTTGTAAACCAATCTAACAAATACTAAGTGAAAAAATCATCTATCAATTCTTTTTTTTTCTTTCCTTGATCATTTTTAACTCTGAGATATTCCCGCTAGTCCTATGCTCGGGGCGCATTTGATAGTCTGTAGTTGGAGAAACAATGTATCTCTAACTACATGCGTAGTGCAGTTGGAGATGCAATCTAGTGATTGGTTAGCTTATTTATCCAACTACATCAAATTTTAAAATAATTTAATTATGGTATATCAGTTTTAATGTAATTTTCACAATAGAAATAGTAACAATAGAATTGGCGTAAGCTTATGGCCTGTACATGTTATTTTGTATACACATAATCAAGACAGTGTAAGCATAGTAAGCCTTATTCATTTACATGCTTCAGGTATCAAGTATTTATTTTGCTCTCTAATCCGAAGTATTAACTAATGACTCTTGCGTGACAAGTACTGCTTATGTCAACATAATTATGAGATATAAATTAGTAGGAGTAACTAATACCTTATGCAAACAAACAACTTTATGAAATGAAAACTATAAGTAAAATTTTCAGGACATGCTCAAAAAAAAAAAAAAAAAGATGTTGACAAAGCAAGCACAAAATAAACCTTCAAATTTAATGTTTGAAGATAGAAGATTGTGTGGATTATGGCTGTGCTTTAAAAGTAATAGTGGTTGTCCTGGATGCTGAAGCACAATCCCATACCTGTATGAGTAGTATATCAGTTATGACGATGTACTTCCATATTCCAATTAGGTGAATAATTATATAAGAAAACATTACAAAAGTGTCACCTACTTTTTGGTGAAGTACTCTGTATATGTCGCAAAATCAGGTACCTCAAATGGACTGTCAGCAGACATGCCGGCTTGTACATCAATAATAGAGTATAACTTCCCCGTATGGATTCCCATTACTACCATATCTTTAACCCTTTGATAATGTACTGTTTTATTTGCCAGGTGAATCATGTCCAGTGTACAGCTATCTGTCGCATCTGATCTTTCAGAAACCAGTGAAGCATCAACTTCGGCGTCACAAAAGTTCTTAGCTTTGGGCACATTGCTAGCTATTAAAAAATCAACCACGGAAGCAGTATCTCGGATCCCCTTCCAATTGATTCTTACAGTATCTTGATCTTCACAAGGAGACTCAAGGGGCAGAAGCATGTACATATACGACGTATTCCACAATAAACTTCTATCTTCATTGAATAGCAATTGTCTGGGTTCTCCTGATGACTTGGATCCATTAAACAGCTTCCCAAACGCACCATTAAAAAACAGTTCGTGGAAGCATTTTGCTTGCTCTACCTGGCATTAGACGTCAAATTATTAAGAGAAGCACAGAAAAAGAGACAAAATTTTCATTCAGTAATCAGACTCAGAGACCTGTTCTGCATCCAAAAGAATTGACCCACATGGAGAGACAGAAGCTTTGACCATCTTGTCGACTAAGTAAAGATCAATTTCCACACAGGCAACATCTTTATCCAGCGCAGCATCGACGAGTAGAACAAAACTACTATATTTTTGCTCAGGTTTATTGCATAAGAAATTGAACTTGTATCCCTGCAAAGTGACACCAACCTTTTGGTGTACCCAATCTCCCGATAAAGCAGATATGGGGACTGTGCCATGTAGTTCTTTTCTTTTTGTTGTTCCTTCATATAAAAATGAATAAGGAAAAATTACTTACATTTGCAAAAATTTGCCATAAGTGGGTGCACAATATAGCTTTTAATCCCAAAAATTATGCAGAGCAACTGAAACCAGGACTTAGAACTTGCCTGAAACTCAGTCAAGTACAAGAAGTTACCAGGCACAAATAGTTCCTTTAGTGATTATTTTTATTGCACCAATCTGACTGAATACATTTCTACAGTAAAATATTATTAATGCTCTATGAGAAACCCATGTAAGAATAGGAAAAAGGGACAAATGTGAACAACTCCAAATGTGCATATTTGTAAAGTGAACATGCACAAAAACTCATGTCTTGAGATTATTTCCAGTGAAATGGAATGAGTCATAGCTACTATTCTTGAGGGAGGAAATATACCCCATGCTGCATGGAAAAGGGTATGGGTATGGGGCATGTAATTTTTTAAACTGCATGTTGTCTCTTAGGAGAAAAATGATAAACAGCACAGGGTTCTAGTGAGAAAACCCCCAGAATCCCACACAACCTGGTGAACTACGATATGATGTCAGGACCTTTAAAAGTACATACTATCACATAAGGTATCTGCTTAAAAAGTGTCTGGTACAAAGAGTTCCAGAAAACCGCGGAGAGCATGTGTAAATAAAATTTTATAGGTTGAGTCATGGAAAAGTCCAGGGTTATGCATGCTCAGGTATTAGATTACTAGAATGGGAAGTCTCCGCTCAGAGCGTTACAAAATGGATTTCAGTCACGTAGAAAAATGTTCAAGAAAATATTACTAGATATCTGATCACAGCTAAGAGAAGTTAATGAAAGAAAATCAATTGATAGAAATGAATAGGGGCAATATCTTGTTCAATAATAATTATCAAGGATTTCCTTTTAAGAGTGGAAAGCAGGTTCTAATGCAAATTTACAAGTGAATATTGCTATCTCTATAGACCAAACTCTGCATCATGGGAACTGTTGACTGACAAAATCAACTCCATGAACGTAAAAATTTAAGTCAAAATGAATATCAATAGTAATTTCCAAAGCATAATTAAATGAATATCAGAAGTTGCCAAGAGAAATCATGCTCATTTCCCAGCTTTTCCGTAGAACTCTTCAGGGAGGAAAAAAAACATGCACCCGAAATATGGATACTGCCTAGAGCAATTCAGTCATACACGTTACACCGTGCGCACCGAGTGCATAGGTCAAAATGAACTAGAAAGTTTAAAACTAATGAATGGTATTTATATATTGAAAACAAATCAGGATTGCTCTCAACTAAATTTGTCAGACAGAACAAATTAAAATTGATTGCTTTAACTGTGACAAAAAATCAAAAACGAATACATGCTACATAAAGCCATAGTACAATGGGGAAAGAAAGAAAGAAACTACCTGCACCAGCAGCAGATTTCTTATCTCCTTTGCTCAGTTCAATATCCAGAGGCTCTTCAATAAAAGGAGCAAGATGATCATCAAGCGCCCCCAGTTGGTGCAGTTTTTTACAGGCATCCAAACATACAAGCTGCTTTGCTTTCTGGTTATTTTGACAAAGTGGACCAACTATTTTTTGAAAAGCAGCACCTGGAGGTAAAGTTAATGTACACTTGGAAGATCCATCATGAGTGTTATATTGAAAGCTTGGTCTAGAAGTGTAATACCTACAATAAAAATAAATAAAATGTGGACAAACCAAAAGATACTTGCTCAAAAAAGTATACTATATCAAGAAAAACTCCAAAAAATTTAGGAGATATTAAACCATACTTGTCTTTAGGCAGCTTTTCACAATATCTATATATAAGACAAACACTGGAATCAGTTGTCACTGTTGCCCCAGTTGAATGAACACGGAATGCCTCCATCTCGTTATCCTTATACAGTTTTCGGACGAGGGAAATAGAGTTTCTATTTAAAGCAGTATCCATCATCGAGTGCTCACTCCTGATGATACTAAATAACAAATCCCTTTGTTGAATGTTTCCCCTGCAAATGTTGCATAGATTAGAACTTATTCCTAAGCTTATTAGCAAAGGCAGGTCTCTTAAGAGAGGAAAAAAACTCTTCTTACAAGTGTTTGATATTAAAAGATAAGGATAATGTTTTGTACCCCTCCTATGATATAAGTTCATCTCCCCTAACTTTCATTTGATTAAGCATCCAAGGGTTAAACCAAATCTACTGGTTGGCTAGGTCATAGAGGTATGCATGATCAACAAGGGTCATTTCATTAAGGGGTTTTCTCAAAACTGAGTGACAACTAGCAACCATGATGGCCTAAGTCGTATTTACCTTAAAATATATATCAACCGTTTCTTAATGGAGAAGGGGTTCTAATTCTTCAATCCTTGTTCAAGTAGCTTAATTAGTCAAGTTGTTGAACCGAATCAAGTTCATGTTGTTTAGGATTTACAAAAAAATAATGAAGAAGATAATTCAGGAAAGTAGGTTCAACAATGCCTCTAAAAGTTACCTTGACCATTTTATCAATACGTAGTAATTTTGAACATATCTTCAGCTATTCCCTTGATAGCTTGATATGATTTATACCTGTTTCAAATTCTTGTTCCACAAGGAGCAAGTTCACACAACCACTCAAAAGACTTTGACAAGAAAACATGTTATAGTATAAAACTATAATTCTCAAACTTTACCACATCTTCTTAGTTTTGGAGTTGTGGAAGACACTTTAAGATTGTAATGATACCAACGTTTATTTCCTACCGGACACTTGTTTAAGCAGGTTTAAGAAAGGGCATTATTGAATAAATGGCTCACATATTGACTCATGGAAAGGGCCGTCAACCTGCAGGGGCATGCTACAGTACGAAATAATAATCCTCAACTCCGTCCAGAACTTTGGAATTTTGTGTGGTGGAAGAGACTTCAAGAAAGTCAGGAATACCTTCTTCCTGTTAGAAAACAATATGTTGCTTGTACACGACTAATCCATGTATCAAGCTCTTATGACCATGGCCCTACTGCTCAAGATTCCACAAAATTTATATAGGGTTAGATGATCCAAATACTTAGCAAAAAGCCATAAAACCATAGGATGTTTCTCAAGGTCAAGGAAAATTCAAATTAACAATCTTGCCACTGGAAAATTTGTAGTTGAGTACCACTTACAACTCACTGTGCCCAAGTAAAATATTAGTTGCCTCGAATTGTTCAATCCATGTTCCAGCTCAAACTTTTTGGAGTTCACAGGAACAAGAAATGAAGAAAAAATTCAGGAACAAGTTGCTCGTCCAAATAGGTTAAACAGCACCTAATTAAATAAAAGTACTCAGGCTAAAAAGCGCTATGTAGGTCTAGTTACCCGGGAAGACTTAATGACGCCTAAAGGGGCATAGACCACCTAAATAACTGCCTAATAAAATTGCCTTGAAGTTTAAACCACTTACAGGGCCACTTATATAGCCACCTGCAACTTTTTACAATAGTGGCTAGGAACGAGATGCTCCTACGAATAGGCTATCCAAACCATTTGTATTCCTTAGTTATAACATTAAAACACAGTTCTCTAGCTCTTGAGATCAGAATGTATTTCCTACTTTAAGATATTAAGAGTCACCTTAAAAGTAATGAAGTTAAACAAATTTGCTAGAATGGTAACTGAACATATATAATTGAACAACTCCAGATGATCCTTTCTAGTTGATACCTCACTTTCCTACTCTCAGGATATAAACAAAACTTTCAAACAGAAAGTTAAAATCCAAGACAGTAATGGTGATAATGTAATTGAAAACTTACGCAATCTGTTCAATATAGTTAACCAAATTACTAGGTAACCGAAGTTGACTTATAAAAAATAAGAGGCATGTATCACAGAATTTAACTTAGAATTCAAATATTATACATGTCAATAGGATTATTAACTATTGCAGTTGATGAGAAAAGTTTAAGATGCAACATACTATCAAAAATCTAAATCTACATCAGTACCCCTCTGAAATGTTAAATATGAATGAAGGAGCTGTAGAAACAGTAGAATAAAGTCCATAAAGGAAAGTTTGCATCCAAAGTTTGATAGACGAAGTAAACCATATTCAATCAGAGGAAAATTAGTACCGCTCAACCATGACGATATAATGAGAACCAGCTTGGCGAGCTCGTCCACGTGACTGAACATAACTACAAACTGTTTTTGGCAGGTCAAATCGTATCACACAGGAGCATTCTGGAATGTCAAGACCCTCTTCAGCCACATTGGTGGTGAATAATAAATTTACCTACATCAGAGAATAGCAGCTAAATAAGTGTACTTGCTTCAAATAACTTCTTTTCTTTTTTCACGAAACAATTATACTGTTTGAACTAGTTGTTACACATGCGATGAGCAGAATTAAATTAATATTCTTGTATGTATCTCAGACTTTCCGGTAAAGAGAGTATAAATTAAGATTTTTTTGGAAAGAGAGAACAAAATGAATGATTTATAGGAAATTGAAAGACAAAGAATAGGGATGTTCAAGATGTAAAGAGTTGTGGAATAAAATGAGATGGTGAAAAAAAGGATTATTAGTTATTAAATGTTAGAGCTCTTGGAATTTGCTAAGTGGTAAAAATATGTAACTAGGTTTTAACTTTATTAGTAAATTAGGAGATACACAGTAAACCTTTCCAGATCGAAACAATTCCAAAGTTTCCTTTTGCAGCTTTTGAGTTAATGCCTCCGCAGAATTACTCCCTCCAGTCATATAAGAAACTTTTAGATGCGATAAGTAACTGATTTTCTTAATGAAATGTTGTATAACTGTAGCTGTAATGATCCTTTCCACAAAAACAAGGCATCGAACTTGATTTGGCCTGCAAGAGTAAATTATGAGTTGAAACTAGACAGTGGTGGCAAAGATAGGTGAGGAAGTGTAATACTATAATAGGAAGATTACTGCTTACGGAAACGTTTTCAGAATTTGCAGTAGTTCAAACAGCTTTGGTGTGATGTAGCCCAACTGTAAAGCCTTGAGCCACCCCTGTTCAGTTTTAAGAAGCATTACATAACCTGATATGTATGTCAGTCAATGTATCAGTATAGCTTCAAGAAATGATCGTTAAACAGCAAAATCGATAATACAAAAATGACAAACATCAAAATTTATTCAAAAATTAGAAAAGATAATTTGTTAACTTGAAAAATAGAGAAGAATTTGCAATTATGAAATAATTACAAACACAGGTTTTCCTGTTTATAATACAGAAGTGGATCAACGATTCAAGATGCTACTTAACGATCCACATACAAATACCTACCCTCCTACTTCCCACTGAAAGTACAAGAAAACAAACATGAGCAACCTTTTACTTTTTTGTTTGGGTTTTTTTTTTGGCCAAAGCAAAGAGTGAGGTGATTCTTCTTAGGTTAAAAGAGTTGGCACAGGATTGAAACTCACACCTCACGCTTCCCTTTACCCCTGCGTCATGTCCCCACGACTCTCCTAAAACCTACTGCCATCCGCTGGCACAGCACCTACAAATCCCATCTTCACCCGCCCTATCCCTCTTCCCTCCCAAATTTGACTACAGATGATCTGATTTGATCAGCTCACAGACAAACCATATTATAGATAGGCGTTGACAATAGTGGCCCTTCACAGGATTTCATTGTTGCCTCATACTCTTGATGGCTTAGTTAACCTAAGGATGAATATGATTTCCTCCCGTAGAAGATGCAATCAGATGTCTTTCTAGTTCCTTTGCAAGGCTCATCGATTCTAGCACCATTCACTTAGGTGATAAAACTATTCTATTTACTAATTTACGTTCTCCTATTTCTGCATCTTTTATTTTCTTTGTTGATGGTTATTCCTTGTCATTCTTGGCACAACAATGTTGTTCCAACTTCGTCACTTATGCTGTCTAGAATGAAATATGTTAAAGATGTTCCTTTCAATTTTTTATCTGTTAGTCACTTGATGAAAATTTTAAATTGTTCAGTAACTTTATGTCTTTATATGTGTTTCACAATCTTCAAATTAAGAGGTCGATCGGTTAAGGCATCAACATCATGAACTGTATTGTCTTCAAGTCTATCGTCCCTTTTTTGTGGTTATTATTGATTTATTGTTGCTACATCTAATGCTTTAGCCCTTCAATCATACTACCATTTAGGCCATGCTTCCCTTTGGCTTTTACATTTTCTAGTTCCTTCAACTAGACATGTATCTAACTTAGATTATGTATCTTGTCAGTTAGGTATATATTTTTGGTCTTCTTTTGTATCAAGGAATGAATTGTTGTAGCCCATGGTGTAGCCAGGAATTGAAGAATTTTTTTAAAGGACGGGCTGGCGTGGGGGGAGGGGGGCACTCTTGTTTTTTTTCTTTATAAATATTAAAATAACTATGACAATAATCGCATTCAATAATATCAAGAATGCTTTGAGAGAAAAGGATATGCAATCAAATTTTCATACAAAGAACCACTCATTAATTTTCGCACAAAGGCATTGCTCCATTCATTTTCCTTTGGGACCTAGCCACAACACTGATATTAAACAAGGGATTTTTATATTAGTCCCTTAATCTTTCATATTTTGAAACTAGTGCCTCAAATCATTAAAATTGTTGTTAGATTCCTTACTTCTTAAGTTATTTTGATTATACTCTCTAATTATTGAAATTTCCAGTAGATCCCCCAATTCTTAAGCTATTATTGAAATTAATCCCCTCCAATTAAGAGTAGTAATGGCAATTCAAGCGATTAAATTGAGAAAAAAAGAGATTAGGGGACCCGATGATATTTCATAACTAAAGATTTTACTTGGTAATCCCTCCAATTGCTACTTCCACTCCTGTTTGTAGGGACTAATTTCAAATATAACTTAGAATCAAGGGCCTAATAGAAATTTCAATGATTTGATGGAATAATTTTAGAAGTACTTAAGAATTGACGGACCAAACATTAATTTAAATCATTTGAGGGACTAATTTTAAAATATTAAGGGACTAATATTAAAAACACATTAAATAAAAATAAAAAATCCGAGCATCCTATTGAGTCTTGCGGCAGGTTGGGGGGCATGTGACCCCTTGGCCCCCCTTTGCCTATGGTTGTAGCACTCCTTTTGGAATAATTCATACTAACACCTAGAGTGCTACTTGAGTTAAAATTCTATGTAGTTTTTCCTATTTTGCAACTTAATTGATAATTATTCCAAAATAACATGTTTTTATTAAAATATTAATTAGAACTTCTGTCTATGTTTACTAAGTTCCGTCAAAGAACTATGAATAATTTTGGGTGCTCTTTTAAAATTTTATGTTCTCCTAATGATATGGAATATAAGCGAATTGCTTTCCAGACTTATTATTCCTCACATGATATTCGTCATCAAATAACATGCTAACACACAGTAACAAAATCCTCACTTTCTTGATATTTCTCAAACCTTGTTGATTCATATGCATCTTCCAAATAATTTTTTTGGCACAGGGGTTGGGGGTTTATGCTTTACTGCATCTTATTTGATTAATCATACATCTTCCTCTGTTTGAAATAATCAAAAAACATTTTCTGCTTACGATAGAACTAAATTTGTATGATTTACTTGCAAAGGTATGTGAATGTATTTGTCTTCTTTGTGATTAAACCAGGAGGTGAAAAATTGGATCCTAAACCAGTTCAATTTGTGTTTTCAGGGCATTCTATAACTCAAAATAGTTACTGTTGTTGGAATTCTAACTGAAAGTATGTGGTGCGTGTCAATGTAATTTTCTTTAAAACCACGTCATACTTGAGGTTTTCTACTTACTCTATAATAAAATTTGTAAATATAATGTCCTACGTACCTACTCCTGCGTTGTTGATAAACCAAAAGAACCATTATTTAGGTGTATCAATGACAAAACAAGTAAGGTTGTCGAAAGCGAAAAACAGAGCATAGCGGTGAGGCACCGCTTAGACTTCATGGGGCTTAAGCAATTCAAAACAGAAAAAGTGCCAAGGAAAAAATGTCCAAATCCTATTAAAATTTATGTATGGATAAATTCAACAAAAAATAAGAAAATTTCAAGGAAAATCTATGACGCCGCATTCTCACTGCCACTGCATATCGTCATCATTGGTTTTTTTCCATCGGAAAATGCCATCATAATTCCTTCAATTGCAATTATGGCCAACACACTATTAGTAAATATCTAAAATAGAGTACTACTAGGGAGTTTTCTAAAAATAGCCTTATTAGATTAAGTCAAAAGCGGTCGAACCCAATATTAACCCACCTAGACAAAAGCCTATACGATAGGATAAAATCCCTAGAAATTCAGAAAACATTCTCTAGGACCCCTAGAGTGCAGCTGTCCATGGTTAGGAAGGAGTTGCAAGCTTTTTGACACATCATTTATGCTTTTCAGTGATCAAAGCTTATAAATTGACTTTCAAGAAGTACCCTTGCTCTTCTTTTCATTTGGTTTAGGCATCTCTGCTAGCACACACCTAAGGCGTAGTAAAAATCATCTTTTATCTCATTCTCAAATCACATCTATTCCGTTCTATTATTTATCGATGTCAAATGTTATAGAATTGAAATACACATGATGTAAATATGCTAATTGGCTAAGAAAACATTTTTTTATAGTGATGTATGAACCTAGTATGTTTATAATATGTTCTCACATCTTATTAGTTCATCTCTTATATGTAATTCAGTTTGAGCATGCACCATTGATCGAAATCGATAATAGAAATCCCTCTTTTAGATAGTTTGTTAGTCAAAAACCCTAAATCCAAACTAAATAGAAATCTTGATCCTATGATGGTTAAATGGTCACCTTTTAATCAATATAGGTCAAGTAAATAATCACAAGTCTTAACAATACTGAAACCCTTTTTTGAAATCAGCCAAAAATAGGTTAAAACTAGCAAAGTAAACTTTCACCAGCCCAAAGCCAACTTTACTTGCAGAATTAGAAAATTAGCTTGTTGTTTGAACCCTAAAGCCAAATTTCCAGTCACGAAAGCCAACTCCGTACCTTGTCAGGTCGACTTTTCCAAACCTGCAAAGCCTACTTTCAAATGCACACAATTGTTTTTAGTTATTAAGTGGCCGTTTTGACATGTAACTTGCACTTATGATCATGTATATGTATGAAATTTTAGATCATGTTTAAATGGATAACTTGAATGTGTTGGACCGCTTTTGGGAGACAAGTAACTTTCACATTCCCATTTTTACCCTTTTGAATAAATTTTCAAATATGAATAATTGTGGAAGTCAAACCAAGCTCTATTTTAGCTTAAGAGCTATTTCACTCACACATCAAAGCCTTATGAGCATCTAAACGGATATACAAAGACTCTAATCACCAACGGTTCAAATTTGGGACAATATTAATCATTTTCCTATTGATTGCATATGCGGCCTTATATTAGGAATTCAAGAAGATCGGGTGTTTGTCACAAGCAACACGGAAAACATATGCTGAGATGGTGGATGGCACAAATGGGTGCATACTTGTTGCCTTATAGAATTGTGGTATGATGCTGCGAAGCGATAATTACGTCGGATATTTGAAAAGTTGCTAATCTGACCTAGGATTTCTCAATTTTGCATTTATTTCTAAAATTTGCATTTATTGAATGTCCTAGAATACGAGACAATCTAAGTGTAGAGATTTGCTCCCTCTGTATGAAGACTATGAAGATACTGTATCATTTGACAATCAATCCACTATATAGCATAGAAATACATGGGCTACATAACATCATGTGTAGTCAAATTAAAACTTGTTGTAGTCTGCAAATTTGGGTAAACGGAGGAAATGAATAGAAATGCAATAAATTCCTAAGGTTATAATATCTTTCGCCAAGCGTTTCTCGAGAAAGAGGGCGAACCACTATTTTATTATTATTATCTTAACCGCCTTAAGAGGAGTGCGTTAAGATCCTTCTCCAAATAACTTAAAAATACAATCATGATTAATAGGTTTTTGTGATGCACATGCTTGTTTTTCCTTTTTGCTTTTTTTTGCTGAGATGGAGGTTTTCCATATAGGTCTGTTGTGTATGAAATGAACAATTGGAAGGAAATTGTTAATATTATTATTTAATCCAGAAGTCCATCCTTTGGATTCCATTCATTTGGTGTACTTGTTGGGCCCGTCTGACGGTCTACTTTGTCTTTCCCTTCTCCATGTGAAAGATGGATTGCGGAGTAGTGAGTTGGACAAGTTAAGAATACGGTTAAAAATATTACTTGTTTCAAAAAGAATAGTTAAGGCATAGAAAATCATTCCAACGAGTCATCATCAGGATGGTGTGTGCCAGCCTAGATACGTGCCGATTAGGTCGCGGGGCCTGACATGATTTTATTGGTATCGAAGCCCAAGGTTTTCAAAACATTTCTTCGAAACTTAATTTGAAAACTTATTTAGAAGATCCTTTATGCATCTCAAGTTTACTGTTAAAAAAGGTTTTAACTAAAACGAATTTTTTCTTTCAAAACTTTGAGTTATAAAAAGGTTATTCATATCAACGTATTCTCTTGACAACTAATCCACTCCCACGAAATCATCAGTCACTAGACGCGAGTCTAGGGTATAAGCTAAATTTGTTTAATGCTCATACAAACTATTAATAGTGCATATTCGCAAAATTCCTACGTTTGTCTCACGCAACTCTACTACATATTTAACTAATATCAAATTCGTGACTCAAGTTTCACATTCATGTCATATAAGTGCATAATATAGGAAAACAAAGTTTGCATTCATAACATGGAGGTTAGTTTCCCTCTTTGCATATGGCCTAGAGGGCCGACAAGACCAAAAAAAGGAGATAAATTATCCAAGTTAAAAACTAGACATGACAAAAAGAACAAAAGGAACCCCTAGCTAAGTTTAGGCATGATGACCTAGCCTAGACTAGTCAGAATGGTGATGATATGATCTGGCCTTCTTCCTCCTCTTCGTCGACATCGTTAGCAGCAGTAGCGGGTTCTTTATCCCAAGAAGAGGTGTTGTGATCCCTCATATTAGCCAGTCTTAAAAACTGCAATGAAACCAACAGCCATCTTGGCTTGAGCATTAGCAGCAGCAGCCATCGACGCATAAACCCCTGAGCGATCTGAGAATCACCTTGGGATCAGTAGATCCTGAGAGCAGTGTCAACAATATCCAATCATTAGGCCTACAAGCTACAATACTTCTTCATCCACGCCAAAGTGTCTTCGAAAGAGTCAAAGTGTACTGACTCATAGGCGCACTAGGAACGACGAATTGATAATACAATTCCAGAACAGGGACTAAAGCAGGAGTCGGAGGATGACCAGCGACAACAATGACTTGTTCGAGTTGTTTAGCTCTGGTAGTCTACATCAAGTGAACAGTGCGATAGTTGATCTTAAAGGGAAGGAGTGACGGATTCGAAGGTGGTGAGATCAACCTTTTGGTCCTCAAGAATGACGATGATCAACATGCCAAAGGGAACCGAGTGACCACCACCCTCAACGATGCACAAAACGTTGAGACGTAACTTAGGTAAATTCACCTTAATGTGGGTGATGAGAAGGAAGATGACGAGACGATTGTGGTGAGGTATCTCCGACCGACTGCTATTTTTTGGGCGGATAATCGCGGTGACAACACGAGCAATGAAGCGAGCACTATCGTTGAGATTAGTTGAATTCTTTTCTTCATGGATCTTCTTATTAGCTTTAGTCAGAATAAGAGCATGAGTAGAGTCGGCATTGAAGCCCAAAGCCTCAGTATTGAAATCGAAGTTGTCGATCATGTCGTTGAACACGTCGACACCGGAGTAACGAGTGTGAGTGATTTGACTGATGCCGTCAACAAAGAGTTTGATGTCATGCTAACACGAGCAGTGAACGTCTAGAATGCGGACCTCAAGTTGGTGAAAAATTCGTGCACCGCAAACGGATACACCAATTTGTTTATTTCAGTGAAGGGAATTCAACCTAGATAATTGAGGTAGCTAAATACCTCGTAAGTGCAACCGAGAAATTTAAAATCTACAGTGCGACCTGACGTGATGGGCCTCTTCTCAAAAGCCTTGTGTCTGTCTCGAGCAATAATTCGGACAAAGTGTTGCGGTTGGTTTGCTCCGGAGGTTGAGAGGAGCTAGCACCGGCAATGGAGGTCTTTCATTTCTTATTCACGACTCTACTTCGAGCAGACGTGATTGATAAGGGTTTTGAGT
Source organism: Asparagus racemosus (assembly GCA_037177215.1). Classification (NCBI taxonomy): domain Eukaryota; kingdom Viridiplantae; phylum Streptophyta; class Magnoliopsida; order Asparagales; family Asparagaceae; genus Asparagus; species Asparagus racemosus. The sequence goes on along the minus strand of JBAKGM010000002.1, from coordinate 12,825,187 downwards.
GAATTAGGGGGGATTGAGAGCTAGGGTTTTGTAATTGGGGATGGAGATGAAATTGAAGCTGGAAACGCTTTAACTAGGCTTTAGAGATTTGAAATTTAAGTTAGAGAATGAGAGGGTGAAGAATCACCCCTCTTAGAGGAGAGATGAAAACCAAAGTCAGCTAGAAAACCCTTGGAAAGCAGCCGCGAGTTCCTAAAAACCCATAGCAAAACCGACTTCACAATCGTGAAAGTCAACTTTCATAAGCGAAAGCCGACTTTGACATGAGCTTGCTGATGTTGTGCAGACTTGCACCTTAACCCCTAATTTTTGAATTTTTTTCTTTTATCCATGTACCCTCATGAAACGTTTTGAGTTTCAAGAATCTCAATTTCAAAAAAAAAAGGATGCGTAATTGGGCTCTATGATAAATTTTTTTGGGGTTGACTTCTTGACCATTAAACTTTTAAAGCTTGTTTTGCAACAAAGACCGTTTATTTTTATTTTTATTTTTATTTTTTTGATAACCTAGCCCAGAATCGAACCTAAGACCGTGGGATCCATATTGGAACCTCCCAACCGTCCAGGTTACTCGTGGTGGGTAAGACCGCAAAACTTCTAAAGCCATACATTTTGAACTTCTGAGATCACAAGGACCAAATTGAGTTTGGATACAAATAAATTCCCTGATTTTTTTAAAGGTAGAATTATAAAGTATATTTTCAAAAAAAGAGGGGAGAGAAAAGAAGTTTTACAACAAATGTGGTTTTTGAAATTTTAAACTCTAAAGTTTCTAAATGGATTGGTTAACAATTTGAATTTTAGATTTTCAAACATTTGGAAAATTTTATTTTAAACCTCGACTTTAAATGATCAGTGAGCAAGCTTCCGAATTGTGGCTTTTTCATAAATGAGCGTTTTTATTTTGCAAGTAAACCAATCATAAACTATGTTGCACGGATACGGGTGCGGGTGCAGATACGAGACACAGCAAAATTGTAAATGTTAGGATACGTGGACACAACCATATACATATTAAAATTAATAATCTCCATGAGATAGATATTGTTTTTCATTGACATGTTGAGACCTAAAATCTTTACACCATTTTTATGCTTCTTTTATTGAGTAGATAATAAATTGAAAAATTACTCGTTTTTTAACTAGATACCCAAACAACCCTTTAAAATCATAGACATGTGCTAAAATGAACATGTCTTGAGTCTAATGAGTTGCATAATTTTGAGATTTAAGTGTACGATAATACATTCAAGAAGTGTGTCATGAGTTTTGTTAAAATAAAACATCTGTTGTATATTGAGTACACATCTAAATAAATGTTTATATGTATTCAATAAGTGTTCGAGTGTCCGACACGAACACGGATACGGGAAGTATCGGACATGGATACGGCAACCTAGATGAAGTGTCATGGTAACCTAAATGATAATTGAGTTATGCAAAATGGACCCCAAAACCACATGCAAATCTGAATGTGCACGCTTGTGGTAGTTACAAATGCGGTATGTGACAATTTGGTTTTGCCCTGGGCATGTCCATACTTTCGAGGAAAAAATTGTTCTTCAAAGGGTAGGATGTGACGCGACGTTCTGTCACCATATATCATCGTTATTCTTTTCCATCAGAAAATGCCATCATAATTTTAGTGTTCTAAAGAGCATTTTAATCAGACGAATCGTTTGAATAATCGTACTCATATCAATTTCGAGTGGAATAGGAGAAAACCGCTACTTTATTCGGTCAAACTACATAGTGCAGCATTTTAGAGTTTTTGGACTACATAATATATTTATGCGGGCTAATTTCAGGTAAGGGTGCTCTTTTGGTCAAAAAAATGCACCACCCAACCTAACCCATTTAACTTAAACCACAAATAAACCCACGATACCTTTCCTAATTTGATTCAGCCGGTCAGAAACCCTAGTTCCCTCAACTTCTCTTCCCCAAATCATTTAAACTTTTGGTTTTGGGTGTCGATTGTCATTGGCTACCTCTGATTGTCGCCAACGGTTACAGATTTCGGCTATCATCGCAAAAGTTTGCTGCCAAGGTTTAGGTGTTCGGGTATTTTTTGTCATTCTCTTCTTTTTCAAGGAAAGCATGATTGAGTTTCTTTGTTGCCTTCTTTTTCAATGGCTTTTATGTTGAAGCTGTTGCCTTGCTACTTCTTTTCTTAGCTTTGATTCTAAAGTTGTTGCATTACTTCTTTTTTTTTCTTCGAAGTTGGTGCTGCTACTTCTTTTTATCAAGTTGGGATTCATGTGACTTCTTAGAAAAGAGAGTCAAGAGATTATTACATATTAGTCGTCAAATCAATCAACTGTTTTAGTACGGTTCATGAGCATAAAATAATAGTTGTTTAGTTTAAAGTATCAAAAGTGGGTAAGAGGTCAGACTTCAGAGCTTATTCCTGTCATTTTTTTATTTATTTTATCCTAGTTGCACTAGACGACAGTCATGTGTTTTGTTTTTAATTAGTTTCATGTTTGCATATAAATAGAAATTAGTTTCGTTGTAATATGCAGTAAATCATACTTGAAACTTGAAGGGTATATAAAACTAATTTAGTTTATTTGTTGTTTCTCGTGTTTAATGTGTAGGTTTTTGTTTATTCATGTCATCATCTATGGCCTCTAATTCAAGCATGGGCGAGAGAACATGAAGTGCAAGCGATGAGAAAATTCTGGAGAAACCTCCTGGTTCTAGTGATGTAGGATGGAACTACAGGAAGCTTGTAAAAAAAGGATGTTATACTAAAGCTATGTGTAAAAAATGCCAGAAGATTATACATGCAGGAATCCATCAGCTTAAACAACAAATTGCGGAACTTTCAGTTGATGTGAAGGGTTGCATTCTTGTTAGTGATGAGGACAGAAGGATCTGCAGGCAAAACTTGGACAGAACTAAGGTGAAAAAAATCAAACAAGTAGAAAGCAGAGTACCAGATGAGACAGGAAGCCCGCATTTCAGAAGAGAGAGGAGGAAGCACCCGAGTTGTCCCTTATTGGCTCAAAGAAGCCCCATGTCTCCGGTCCTTTAGGTAGGATGGTCGACGAGGAGAAATTGAAGCAAACTATTATCAATGAGGCTGAGAGGAGGAAGTGGTGAGATCTTGCTCATGAAAAATTGAGCATGTAGGCATATGCAGTAGGACTTCCTTTTCATGTGTTTGACATGGAGGAATTTGATCTCGCATGTAAGTCTATTAGCAAATATGGTGCAGGGTACAAAGGGTCTAGTGAATATTAATTTCAGGTTCCTCTTCTTAAGCAAGCATATAAGACTATTGATGAATACTGGTGCAGTATACTCACTGATGGATGGACTAATAGGAGGCATCGGAGTGTGATGAACTTGTGTGCTCACTGCAAGGAGGGCACAAGTTTCATCAAATTTATTGAAGATTCTCAACATGCTCATACGGGACTCTACATATTCAAGTGGGTGGAAAATTGCATAAGAAAGATCAGGATGTCTCATGTAGTGCAAGTGCTTATTGATAACCATGCTTCTAATATGTGGACAAAGAAAATATTGAAAGAAGAGCGAGCAAACTTAAATATATTTTGGACTAGTTGACCGCGCACACGATTGATCTCATGTTGTAGGATGTTAGGAAGCTTTCGAAGTACAAGGCCGTAATAGAGAAGGCAAGGAGTCTCACGGTGTTTCTCTACGCACATCATAGTACTCTTGCCTTGATGTGCAAGTTTACTAACAAGAGGGAGCTCGTCCGGCCGAGGATTATGAGATTTGCCACTTCCTTAATTTGACTTGTCTTGCAAAGAAAAGGCCACAATTAACTACTATGGTATCTTCACCAGAATGGGAAGAGAATAGATGGGCCAAGACCCAAAAGGAGGTGGCTACCAAGTCTGCGGTCTACTCGGATATTTCCTGGAAGGATACACAGCTACTCATCAAAATTTATGCTCCACTTTTCAAGTTATTGAGGATTGTCGATGCGGACAGGAGACATTCTATGGGTTTTGTTTATGGCATGCTGGAGGATGCCAAAATGAGATAAGATCGGCATGCAATAGGAAGGATTATGTATATTGACTAGTGATTGGGGTTATTGAGAAGCATGTAGCAGGGAGATTGGATTCAGCATTACATTTGGCTGCTTACAACTTGAATTCTTGTTACCATTCTAGGGATAATAAAGTTCAGGAGAACACTGCTCTAAGGAGCACTGTTATCAAGTGCATTGATGTTTTCTATCCCGGCATGGATAAAGTACAAGACCAGATTGCTGCAAAAGAGTTCATTACATACAAAAATCTGAAAGGGCTTATAAGTAGAATGGCAGCGAGGTACCATAATAGTTTCAATAGGATAGATAATTTTGACCCAGATATAAATTTATAAACTTAAGAACTTCTAGTTTTCTTGTAACTTGTTAACTAATTAATATGCTGATTGATCAAGTGTTTTTTAATTGCTAGCACATTGGTGGGATTTTTATGGTGAGGCGCCTCATTTGAGAAAGATGGCAATCAAAATACTTGGTCTCACTAGCAGCTCCTCTGCTTGCGAAAGAAACTGGAGTGTATTTGAAGGAGTAATACACTAATACCAGTCTCTCATACTTATTTAATTAGTAATATGTCACGTCTTAAGATGTCTAATTGAATTTTATTTTATAAAATATGCAGATACATACAAAAAAGAAAAACCGACTAGATCCGAAGAGGCTAAATGATCCAGCATTTGTACACTTTAATAGGAAGATTATACTGAAAAGACAGGAAGGACAAAGAGCGGAAAAAACATGGATGTTCTCTTGGCCAATGATTATTCAAGAGCATTGCATTGGAAATTGAGCAGTGTTAAAGAGAGTGAGAACAAAGAAGAGATCTTCCCTGGTATTAGGCTTTCATGGACGGTTGCTGTGGAGGCTAGTGGGGAAAATGAGAACCCGCATAGGAGTAGGACACTAAGGAGGCATGCTACAAGATCAAGAATCGAACTAGAGGGCTCTTCTAATACGATGGTTGATGACGTGATTGAGGAGGAAAGGCTTGATCAAGATGATTTAGATGACGGCAATGATGATCATTTTGAGGTTCCCTCCGAAGAAGAAATGGATGATAAAGCTCGCTATAAGGATGATGAGGAAGACTAGAAGTTGCTTTTACTGTTTTAGTTTTTAGTTTAAAAACTTTTAGTTTAACTATTTAAGTGTTAGTCTATTGACGACTTAGACTTGAGTACCTACTTAGTTCTTATGTGTTTGAACTTTGAAGTAGTTTACTGCTTATTTATTGCCTAATTGCATTTTTGGTTGTCTCTTTTGTAATATATTTCCTATTTTTCCATGATATTTATATATGTTTATACATGATAAATAATATTTACACGTTAAAAACTTGAATTCCCCTTGATTCCGCATAATTCGAGTAATCAGAGCTTAATCCGATTAATCATTACTCACTCTAGGACCGCTTGTTTAATTAACTCGTGTTTTTGAATATTGCATAATTCCTTCAATCACAATTATGGCCAACCAACAATCATTAAGATATCTTAAATAGACTTCTATTAGGGAGTCTTTATGAAAATAGGCTTCTTGGGTTAAGTCAAAAGCAGTCGAACGCGATATTAACTCAATTGGACAAAAACTTATAAAATATGATAAAACATGATGGGGTTTCGGGCTTTTTGACACATCGTTTTGTAGATATACACTCATAGATCAAGTTTCAAGCAAGTAACCTTGCTTTTCTTCATTTGATTTGAGAATCTCTGCTAGCGCACACCTAAGTTGTGGGGAAAAAAATCATCTTTTATTTTATTTTTATATCATGTTTGTTCCTTTCCATTATCTATCCATGTCCAATGTTGTAGAATCGAGATACACATGATGTAAACATGCTATTTAAGCTAAGAAAATATTTTTTTTCCAATGATGTATGAACCCGTCATATTTATAGATTCTCACATCATATTAGTTCATCCCTTAGATGTAGTTCAGTTTGAGCAAGCACCATCGATAATAAAAATCCCTCGTTTAGATAATTTAGTTAGTCTAAAACCTTAAATCCAAACTAAATAGAAATCTTGATCCTATGATGGTTAAATGGTCACCTTTCAACAAGTTTAGGTCAGGTAAATAATCAGAAGTCACAACGATGATGAAACTCTTTTTTGAAACTAGCTTAAAACCTGCAAAAACAACTTTCATCAGCCCAAAGCCAACTTTCCCTGTAGAATCAAGAAACCAGCTCACAGCTTGAACCCTAAAGGTAACTTTCTAGTCATGAAAGCTAACTTTGTACATTGTAAAGCTAAATTTTTAAACCTGCAATGACTACTTCCTTACAAGAAACCAGCTCACAGCTTGAACCCTAAAGGTAACTTTCTAGTCATGAAAGCTGACTTTGTACATTGTAAAGCTGAATTTTTAAACCTGCAATGACTACTTCCCAATGCGCACACCTGTTTTTAGTTTTTGAGTTGTTATTTCGACACGTAACTTTCACGTATGATCTTGTATATGTATGATGTTTTAGAGACATGCTTATGTGGATAATTAGAATGTGTTGGACCCTTTTGGGAGGTAAATTAACTTTATCATTCTCATGTATTACCCTTTTGAACTAAATTTCAAATGCGAATAATCACGGGAATCAAATCAAGCTCTATTTTCTCTTAGGACCTATTTCACACACACCAAAGCCTTATGAGCCTCTAAAATGGTTATACAATGACTCTAACAATATCCAATGGATCGAATTTGAGACAATATTAATTCTTCCCCTATTGATTGCACATGCGGCCGTAGATTAGGAATTCTACAAGATCAAGTGTTTGTCATGAGCAACGCGACGGTGGATAGCACAAGCTGGTGCAGACTTGTTGCCAAATAGTATTGTGCTATAACATTGCGAAGCAATAACTACATCGGATATTTGAGAAGTCGCTAATCTTACCTAGGATTTCTAAATTGTGCATTTATTGAAGATCCTAGAATACGAGACGATCTACGTGTAGAGATTTGGTCCCTCCACACAAAGAAGTTGTATCATTCGAAAATCAATCTATTATACATCTTAGAAATAGCAGGACTAGATAACATCATGTGTAGTCAACTTAAAACTTGTTTGCAAATGTAGGTAAACGGGGGAAATGAATGAGAATGTAACAGAGTCTTAACGTGAGTACATCTATTGCCAAGCGTCTCTTGATAAAGAGGGCAAAGCACTATTTTATTATTATCATCTTAGCTTCCTTAAGACGAGTGCGTTAACACCCTTTCCAAATAACTTAAAATACAATCGTGATTAATTGGTTTTTGTAATACACATGTTTGCTTGTATTTTTGTTTATTGTGGAGGTTTTCCATATAGTTCTGTTGTGTATGAAATGAACATTTGGAAGTAAACTATGTGTGTTGACACATCGTACCGTTGTTCTTTATATAGGCAATGATTTAATAGCTTTAGCTTAGACTAATCAAGTTCATGCACACCCGTCAAATCTTATATTATGAAAATACATCTTTATCACTGTTATGAATATCGGTAAATAGCGTCGCAAGCGTTAGCGGTCCCTTCCCGCTACACTATTGCCCAATAGCGGTGATATATTGCGGAATATGCATTTTTCGCTCACAAAAGCTGCCAATAGCGCGTTATAGCGGTGAATAGCGGCGATTGCGGGCAAAATCCGCTTTTTGACTGCTATTTAATAGCGGTTTGAGGTTTATTTTGTAATTACACCCGACTCGCAACCACCGCATCTCACCGCCTTCCACTATTTCCGACATATTCCCACCGCCTCCCACAACCTCCAACACCTCCTTCAACACTTCCTCTCACCTCCTCTTGCCGTGAGCTCCTCCTACTACAGTCCTCTCTTCGCTTAGCTTTTCTTCTCGAAGACGACGACTCTTTGACTCCTCTAATCGTCTTCGGTATAATGTGATAGTTACATGACTATTTCATGTTTAGGATCTCATAATATTATCAAATATGCACTTTTAGATTTTCTAGGTTTTTCCTTAATTTTTCTTTTTTTTGAATATTTATACATATCCAAATTAGACCGTTATTTGACTTTGCGTTTTTTACCGCAATTTTACCGCAATAGCCCCAAATTGCCTTAGCGATGCCTCACCGTTACACGATGCTATCCGCAATCAATAACATTGATCTTTATATATAAATACTCCCAAATGCCTATGTATAGTACAGTAAAACTTCTGTTAGGTGTAAATATCTCTAAAAACTCAGTTATGTATACACTTTTCATACCTTAACCTTTCCATTACCGGCATTTGAGCCAAATTATATATTTGTTTATTTTCATCATCTATTTGAGCTATTATCCTTTTGACATTTGATTTTTATTTGAATTATTTATAGTATCATTTAATCCACAAGTCCATCCTTCGGATTCCATTCCTTTAGTGGAACTTGTTGGACCTGTCTTGTGGTCTACTTTATCTTTCCCTTGCCCACGTGAAAGATGCATTCCATAGTAGTAAGTTGGACAAGCTGAGAATATAGCCAAGAACAAGTAAATGTGTAAATCAAATATTTTCAAGTTATCTTTAAATATTCGGCAAATAAATTCTTTATGACCTAATTTTCAAAAATATTACTTGTTTCAAAAAGTAGTTAAGGCTTAGCATATTATTCCAATGACATAATCGTCAGAGTGATGTGTGTCGACCTAGTTATATGCCGATCAGGTAGCAAGGCGTGACAAAATCCAAAAATTATATAACAAGCAAAAAATGAAGGAAAAGTTCTACTAATGTAAATTTGATGACAGAGTAAATCTTTTGTAAACTTAAATGGACAGGAGCACTTAATCCACCAAACTTTATCCATTGATTTCAGATTCACAGTAAAATGTGATACACATCAAGGTACACATCTTAAAGTTAGCATTGACGTGAAGCTGGAATCTTAAAGAAAAATTTACGAGTAAAAAGTTAGTGAACAAAGTCCACTTAAGTTTATAAGGGACTTACTCAATATTTAAATACATATCTACTATTTAAATACATGCCTACTAAATACAATACTAATTAATATATACCTAGTAACTACAAACATCACTATATTGTTCCAAGTTTCTTCTAAACTTCAACTAGAATCGTTTTAAGAAAAAAGTAAGGACAAAGAACTAGGTAAACATGGGAAAAAACCATATAAACATAGAAAAAACAATGTAAAGTGGTCCAATCACTTAAAACTAGTGCTTAGGTTGGTTTTGGCTACATTGAGCCGCTTTTTAAGCCACTTTTAGCAGCTTTTAGGGTGCTTTTGGCCATTTTTTTACTGCTTTAAATTGCCCTTAGGCCGCTTTAGGCTGCTCTTAGGGCACATTGCTCTCAAAGCACTTTTAGGACGCTTTTTGGCCTAAGCAAATCTGCAAGTTGCCGCTTCCACTTTTTTGAGCGCTTTTCCCGCTTTTATACAAAACTGAATAGAAGACTAACGTGTTAATCATGGACATACCCTCTTCTCACTCCACTTCTTCTGCTAAGGATTCTAACCTTCCTATAGATCTTTGGAAAGTTGGATGGTCTTACATTACCAAAGATCCCTTTTCTTATGTTGTTTCTTTCCTCGCACCTCTCTTATGTATTCTATTTTAGCCCATATTCATCTACAGTCACTGTTCCTATAACTTTATCATGAGGCCCTTTTAATACGAGATGGGAAAGTGTTATAAATTAAGAGATGTGGCTTTGAACCAGAATGAAAGATGGGGATTGAGTACATTTTGCCTCATGGAAAGCAAATTGTTGGTCGGGTTCATGCAGTGAAATGTCATCTAGATGGGTAAGTAGAAAGGTTGAAGGCTTATTGGTTGCCAAAGGGTATAATTTGACCTTCGGAGTTGATTGCTTTGAGACTTTTCTTTAGTTGCTCGATTACATTCTGTTTGGATCATTTATCAGTTGTTGTAAACTTGAAATTAAAAATGCATCCTTGCACAATGATCGTCACGAAGGAGCATACATGATTCAACCACCAACTTATGAGATTGAAGCAATATCCACGAACATGGTTTGATAAGCTTACTATTGTTGTTGTTTGATATTGATAAGAGAAGTGCTTCTAATCACTCCATCGTTGTAAGACACTCTTCTACTGCAACTATCATTCTTGTTGTCTATGTTGATAGTATTGTGGTGATTAGTGATGATCATCAAGGTATTATTGCTTTAAAGGAATATTAGAGCTCTCATATGAAGGATTTGGGTATTTTTTAAGGTATTTTCTAGGAATTCCAATCTTCTCAAGATATCACTTATCTCAATTGAAGTATGCCATTGATTTGTTTATTGAAACTAGCACATTAAGGTCTAAACCAATTGGTACTCCAACAAATCCCACTATACAAAACAAGGTAGTAGTTAGAAATTTGAAAACTTCATTTCCTCTCACTTACTCAAATGACACATGACATTTGCCATCAAACATATAAAGTCACTAATCAATGGCAACCTAAGTCCTTTGCACATGTAGGAAAATGAAGTTTAACTATCCTACAAAATATACAGGTTTATTAATGAAACTGAAACAGAGGTAAAAACATTAGTAGTTTAATGTATAATACTTGTGAGAAAAGCGCATTTTAAAATGCAGGTCATCATCTCAGGTCATTTAGAAAGTATTGACGAGGTCATAATTGAAGTAAAAGTTGGCATGTTATGACCGTCACACCAGTATTAGATATTGGGAAGCTCTAAAGAAAAGCTACACATTCAATATAGTATATTTGGAGGCTATGATGAAAAACTGCACGAGTACACAAATTAAGTGATGTTAATATGAAACCAAATTCCCGCTGGTAATATAATATCAAAAATACATTAATGTAGCTCCCATAAAACTATAAGCACATTAATCAAATCAAGAAAATATATAAATTTTGAAGAATCAGGAAGCGATAAGAGTACCCTGTGTCAAACGATCTTCAATTGCATGCATCACCTTCTCCAGGAAATACTTGCACAAGGAAACACTTTCTGCAAAACAATTGCCTCTTTTTGCAGGACATGGAAGTTGAACAGATTCTGGGTAGACCTGAGCAGCCTGATAACAAAGGAAGAACTTAATGCATCACCATGCAAGTAAAATGAAAAAGGAAAAGGATGCTCAAAGCATGTTTGCAAGGGAGGTAGGGAGGAGTACAAGAGCGGTTCATTGGAAAACACCAATGTACAACATAAATATATTGATGTAACAAGAGAAAGGCCAAATATTCATGGACAAAGAATGTCTGCAATAGACCAAAAAATTGTGCTCTTGTTATCTTTAAGTACAAAGACAAAAGATAAAGACCGGTAACAAATAAACAATTAAAAAGACAAATATAACTAAAACTACTATAAAGGATGTTTTTAGATCATCAATTATTACTATTATAAGCTAATACAGAAGCAAAATATAGTAGTTGTGGCAGCATTTCTAGAAAGGTATTTAAATTGAGCATAGGTGTGTGATTCAAGAGCAAAACAGAGAGAACGTTGTTTGAAGACATGCATCCGCACATGCTTTATGTGTCCATATCTGTGAGCATGTGGAGATGCAATATTGTTATAATTTAAGGGATGTGGTAATATGAGAGTTGTAACTTAACCAAGGTGACAGAAAATCATTAGCTGCAAAAAGGTCTTCAAGAAGAAAGAAGGAACTCCACATCAAGATTCTGTAAGATGCAAGGCACGCTTGGTAGCTAAAGGCTACAGCCTGACTAAAGGTGTAGACTTCAATGAAGTATTCTCTCTAGTTGTAAAACACACCTCAATCCGCGTGTTGCTTGCCATGGCTACTCACTTTAATTTGGACCTTGAACAACTTGATGTGAAGACAACTTTTCTACACTGTGAGGTTAAGGAGCAGATCTTTATGCATCAGCTAGAGGAATTCGTTGTTGAAGGTAAAAAGATCATGTGTGCAGGTCGAAGAAATTTCTTTATGGGTTGATACAATCTTCGAGGCAGTGGTATTTGATATTTGATACTTTCATGTTTGAGCATGGTTACTCTATATATGATAGTTGTGTTTATCATAAAAAGCTCAATGATGGTTCTTTTATATATTTGCTTTTGTATGTTGACGACATGTTGATTGCAACTAAAGACATGTCAGAAATCAACGAGTTAAAATCTCAAACCAAGCATGAGTTTGAGATAAAAGACTTGTGAGCAGTGAAGAAGATTTTAGGAATAGAGATCCACAGAAACAGACGAGAAGAAAGTTTATTTTTATCTCAGGAAAAATATATCAAGGTTTTGGAAAGATTTGGCATGCTTGATTCCAAGCCTATGAAGACTCCGCTTGCTACTCATTTTCTTCTTTCAGCAAATTTGTCACCTCAAACTGAAGAGGAGCAGTACATGTCTTGTATTCATTATGTCAGTGCAGTAAAAAGCATTATGTATGCTATGTCTACACCCGTCTAGATATTTCTTATGCAGTCAGTGTTGTGAGTTGGTATATGGATAAGCCTAAAAAGGTCCATTGGCAAGCTGTGAAATAGATACTTAGATATTTAAGAGGATATGCTAACATTGGTTTATATTTTGGTAGGAACACAAATTTAGATTACAGAATACTTGGTTATTCTGATTCAGATTATATGGGCGATTTGGATAAAATACGATCCCTAACAGGTTATGTGTTCACTCTTTCATGTAGTGTCATTAGTTAAAAAGCGAGTTTATAGTCAATGGTTACTTTGTCTACTACAGAGGCAGAGTGCATGGCAGTAACAGAAGCAGTGAAAGAAGCTATTTGGTTAAGATGTTTAGTTGAAGATCTCGGCTTACACCAAGGTGTTACTACAGTATTTTGTGACAGTCAAAGTGCTATAAATTTGACGAAGCATCCGATGTATCATGAAAAAACTTAACATATAAATTTCAAGTATCATTTTATTAGAGAAATTAAAATCATGAAAATATTTTAAAAATTGATACTACAGATAATCCAGCAGATATGATGACGAAGCTCGTACCTTCGGGCAAGTTTGAGCATTACCTCGAATTGCTTGGAATTCAATAAAGCGGAGGCTAAGCCCGCTAGGGGCTTGTAGCGAGATAGCAAGAGCGAAGAGATCTTCATATTCAAAGTCAATATGGAGATTTGTTAAATGTGACTTTGAATGAAGAAGAAAAACTCAATTTGTATGCTTCTTACACATGTGTTTGACCCAGCAAACTTTCTACTCTTTAGCCCCCTATTTACTTATCCTAGCCCATCTATTACACTCACCATTGGCTATTTCATATTAGAAATAAAATGTTATAAAAGGAGAAAGAATTGTGAAGGGTTAGATGCATTCGGGCTAGAGAGAAGAAAGAGAAGGTTGGAGAGAAAAGAACAAGCGAGAAAAACAAGAGTTTTTTTAGTGTTCTTTTCTTTATAAGTTTGGGGAGATATTAGAGTGGTCTCATTTTGTAATCTTCTCTTTTGTAATTAGTGAATTTGTTTATTAGTCTCGCCCATGTACGTAGGTCATACTAACTGAACCATGTTAAATCCTTATGTGATGTTCTCCGTCTCTACTATGATTACATGGTACTATATTATTATCACTTTGTATAGACATCTTCTGTGTCTGTATAGTCCCCGCTGTAACAAGGTCATCCCATAAATGATTGGCATCATTCATCTTGAATTACGAAACGAATTTAGCCTGAAAATGGAAAATCAAGTAATTCCCAAAACTTATAATGCATGCATGAAATGATTTTTTTTTCCCCGGTGACACAAAGAGTCGATGTCAGGCTGGTAGAATGTTATAGTCTTCTTCACTTCGACTTCTATAACTGGAGCTACCCTCTATTGCCAACAATATTTTGATGTAATAAAGCCTAAAATGGAGAAATGAGGAGAACTAGCTTAACATATTGTTATACCTGGGTGGCACAAATTAGACCAAGATCATCAAGACAATGGCAGATTTTTCCATGCCAACTTGAACAATCCTTTCTTAATTTGTTAAGAGTATCTTCAACATCCCTGAATTGGCATGATTGTGAGTCTTCCAGATGAGCCAGTGAAGCACTCAGCTGTTAAAAAGGAAAACTTTAAAGAAATAAACTAAGACAATTGATGACTAATGACAGGAAAAAATAAAAGGAAATAATAGAGAAACCTCGGCCAATAGTGATCCCAGTTGTATTTTTAGGTTATCATGAAAAACCAACTTCTGATCATAGTACCGATTGACTTCTTTAGCTGTTACGAAATGATAGTTTTGACTTCTATCACCCACTGTATATATCTAAGTCACAAATGAATCATGAACGATGAGTATATGTACGTGTATGACAAGTATCTCACAATAAAAGGTAAAATCATTCAAGCATAGCAATTCAAACTACACAAAATATAAGTTTTACCTTTGAATCTAAAATGCTTTCAAGTTGGGAAAGTTGACCTTCACAATCCGTTAGAGATGAGACACCTGATACAAAGATGCACATCGTAGAACTTTTCTATTGTAAATTTTTTTAAATTACAAATATGTATTTGTTAAGATTTGCATGATCTCGGCACCGTCCTGACATTTGATACACAAAATGACAGGCTGATTAGTAAGAAATAAATACATAAACTTTATCTTTCCATCCAAAACTATTCCTTAAAATCTACAGATGCAAAAAAGGAACCTCCATCCTCCATCATGGTAACTCTTTTACGCATTATCTTTCCATCTGAAATCTTCCTTCAAGTCGTGCATGCAAGAATTTCCATAATGTTTAATTTTTAAAGCATTTTCTGTGCTAAGTACTAATTAACCGATATCCATTTCTAAGATGGCCAAGACTCATGTTTTTACAAAAAACAAATACTTCAAAAAAATACACAAGCAGTTGCTCAAAAAACTGTAACTCTTTTCAATTAACAGCAAGAAATGAAAGAGTGCCTTCTATATGGCAAAAAATATTGGATCAAAAAGACTTCATAATATAAAATAGATGATCTTAGGAGAAAATAAGCTAGTCAACAAATCCAAAACAACTTATATGCATGCATATGAATGTGTCTGAAAGTGTCTCTATGTGTATGTGCCTATACTAAAGCTAGAAACTTATTGTTGTATGTTAGGTAGATCTCATTAGTAAGACATTGCTTTAAAAGTGTGCAATCTCTCAAACGAAATAGTTGTTGACAGATGTCTACTTTCAAAACCAACAGTCAGCCACTTTAGGCCTACTTGATATAGGATGCCTAATTTCAAAATCATCTAAAGAAAGAAGGTTGATATGGTTTCTCTAGCGGAATAAATTTTGTTCGTCACTGAAAGGTTCATATACTTTTCTAATGCCACAATGGTTCACCATCTTTCCAATCTTTAGGCTATGCAGCCGCGAGTTTCCACATTCGTTCATACAGAGAACTATATTTCTCTACGAAAAATAAATAAACAAATAATGAAGAAGAACAGAAAGAGTGTTAAAGCTTTTGTCTCTCCTTTTTAACAAAAGCTATTGTGCCTAAGGTCAGACACTAACAAACCTATGAATTCTGACCTCTTCACATGACTACCATATACAAATGACTTGTAATGAACCTGCTTCAGTTCAAAGTACAACAGCTACAATCTTTATGGAGGACAAGTTGAAGATAAAGTGAAGATTTGGTTGAAAATTTTTAATCTGGTGAAGAACTAGATAGGATTCAATAAATCTATTATGATCTTTTAGATATATTCGAATTTTAGATTTGAATTTATCTTTAGAATATTTGATTTTATCTTTTAGGCTCTAGTTCTGTATTTTAAATTGCTTTAGGATAGGATTTTGCATTTTGGATTTTAAATTGTAATTGGAGAGATTTGATATAAATAAAATTTAGAGTTGAAAGAAATTGGAGTGATTCCTTATAGGTATCTGTGAGTGATTGCAGCCCTTTCTTATACTAGGCAACTGTGAGGGAATCCAACTTCTTAGTTTAATTTTAAATTATCAATCTTCATATTAAATCCTACCCATCCATCTCAAATAAAGAAAAACCTCAATCATAGTCATCCTCTCATTAGACAAAGTCAAATTTTCTGCGAACCCCAAATTTCAAAACCTTTGTTTGCCCCTTTCTCTTTCTCACATGAGAAAGAGAATGCAGGACAAGTTAAAGATACAGTGAAAATTTGGTTGAAGAGTTTGAATTCAAATAAAAAACTAGTTACGGAAAAATAAGTCAATCTGTTATAATGCTTTCAATTTAGATTTCAAAATTCAAATTTGACTTTATCTTTTAGAATATTTTACTTTTATTTACTAGATGGATTTATCTAGCTTTTAATTTTAAATTATAATTGGATAGAATTTTACTTTTAAATTTTAAGTTGTGTTTTAGATAGGAGTTCGACTCTATTTAAGGAGTTGTGGATTTCATTACTTTCTCAGAGACAATAAAGAATGATGAAAATTTTAAAATGTGGTTTATTGGTAGGCATGTGAATTGCTTTAGTGTTAAACCAATCCGGTTAGGTGTTGTTGGTGATTTCGGCCTAGCCACAATGCCCAAATTTCCAACGCTTATCGATCTTTTTCTGACAGCCTACAATGAAGGCTCGATTTGATACATTTTAATACATACGAATTCTAATCTATTTCAAGTAGGAGTCTTTGTACAACCGGTCCTCGCATCAAATCTGCTTCTCATAATTCTTTCAACTAGCTTCATCTTATAACTAATAGCTACAATTTATCTTCTCAAGTTTCTCCCTTTAGCACATACTATCAAATGCATGGTGAAGTCTTAGATTATTTAAAGAAAGAATCCTATAAATTTAAGGGGGTTTTGCCTTTAAACCCAAAGTTTTACCGCCATTTGTTTTTAAACCCACTACCTTCTATCTATAGCTAATTAGCTACACACCCAAAACACTTTTTCTTTTTATCATTAAGCCCAGAACATTGATTATACTACATTTCTATATATTATTTATAAAAATTTAGTTAATGCTCCAAAATGTCCTCGTCTGCCTCCTCCCTTAACCCATAACCCATTTTCTCCCTCCTCTCACACTATCCACTCTATCAATTTTTGTATTTGGGCTTTTCTCCACCCTCTCCACCACCGTTCCTCCATCTTCTACATTGCCTCATCCTTCTCCCTCTCCCAACACCCACCTCTTCCACCTTCTCATTATCATGTTACAGATTTTGTTGCTATACCTGTAGTTTTTTGCTTTACTTACAATTTTTTGCTACACTTACAGGTTTTATAGTGATATATACAAATTTTGTTGTTATACTTACATCCATAGTTGATATACTTAAAAGATTTTGTTGCTATACATACATACATTGTTGCTATACTAATAGCCTTTATTGTTATACTTGTATGTATTAGAGGAGGGAGAGAGGAGGTAGCGGAGAGGGAGGAGGGAGAAAAAAGGGCGAGAGGAGGTGGAGGTAGGTGATGGAAAGTTGCCGGCGGAGACTTGTAGAAGTGGAAGCGAAGGTGAGAGAAGAGGATGTCCTTGAAGAGAAGAGGAAGAGTTCTTTTATCAAAAAGCGGAAGAAGGGAATTTTGGGTAATTTTATTTCATTAAGAGACATAATATGCACATGTAATTGTATTTTATGGTTTGGATTTAAGGATAACTGCAAATAGTATTTTGGTTGTATGAGTGTAGATAACAGTAAGTAGGTTTAAAAATAAATAATGGTAAAACTTTGGGTTTGGAAGCAAAAACTAATAAATTTAAGGATTAACTTCTAACACACTAGCGAATCCTTAACCCTCCAAAATCGACTAGTGAATCTAGTTTATATCTCAAAACTAGAAAACAAATACCTTCAATTCTTAAACTTTATCATGCATGTTTAATAGTGCATACATGTAAACGACAACCAAATTCAAAAAGATTTATAATTGCAGACAAAGGTCAATCTGAAAAACTTTCAATGAAATTTTAGAAAGAAATTCCTACTATAAAAGTTGCAGAATATAGTGAAGTAAATTATAGGAGAATATCATAAATGCCTATTTAGACAAAAAATATAATACCTTTTCTTGTAAGAGGGGATGCTGTCATTCCAAAAATTGTAGGCTTACGCACAGTCTTGCAATAAAATTCCTAAAGTAGAATATGGAAAGGATTAAAATGCAAGTACAAAAATGTTAATTGAAGAGAAAGTCCACTATGCATAATACTAGTAACACCTTCATTATTTTAGCATACGGATGGTTCCCAGAGGCACGATGACACTCATCAAATATTATTAGTCGGATCATGTCTAGTGTCAAGAATGCTTTCCTCAGAGCATCTAACAATATTTGGGGGGTCATAACAATCACCTGCAAATTAGATGTATCATGTAAAAGTCATCGTTGTTAAGGACATGCAATTGTAAAAAACTCCAAAATCAAACAATAAAATACCACAAACATGCAATGGAGTTGTATTAGGCTCCAAATATGTGATTGTTTCATATATTTGAATAGCAGCAATATTGACAATCGATTCTAGAGAATGAAACGCTAGAGAGTTTAGACGACAAAGATGATAGTGGAGTTGCATTAGGCTCCATAGCTTCTATTGTTTGTTTACTATGATACCTAGGTACTTCTAATCTGAAGCCATATTCATACCCAACACGTACGCGTACCCATACCCAAACTCCTTAGACACTCCTTGCATATATGCATACATTTATTCGGGCATGTACTCAATTATACAATATATGTTTTAATTTAAAACACTTGACATACATATTTTAGACATATATCCAACACATCACCTTAGCTTATTATTGAAACTTGTTGGACAGAGATCAAGTTCCAAATTATGATTTTGAAGGGTCGTTTGGATGTCTAGTTTAAACTAGTGATTTTCCAATTTACAATCCACATGGTAAAAAAATGTTATAGGAATTTTAATTCTCATCCTTGTTCTCATATAAATTATTAATTCTAATATATAACTTACGTGTATATCCATGTCCTCGTACCTTACCTTTTACAAATTTGCAGTGTTTTGTACCCGTACCGGTACTAGTACTTGTACCCATGCAACATAGTTGTTTCGGAGCAAACTTCGGCTTTGCCTCTATCTCAAATAACTATGAGCAGAAGCAATCCAAGTTTTGAAGAATCTAGTTTATAATCTTAGTATTCATTTAAAGTTTGGATTGA
Organism: Asparagus racemosus; assembly: GCA_037177215.1. NCBI lineage: Eukaryota > Viridiplantae > Streptophyta > Magnoliopsida > Asparagales > Asparagaceae > Asparagus > Asparagus racemosus. The sequence continues at coordinate 12,806,060 of JBAKGM010000002.1, read as the reverse complement.
AATTTTCTTTGATGCTAGAATGGTGGGTGGCTATGATTACACAAGCAGAAACAATTAAACAAAATAGAAAGAATAGATAAAAATTGTGGCCTCAGACCACAATGAACTCAAGGCCATAGGCCTGTATACAACCAAGAAACCTAGGATCACATCAAAGCTTAATTCTCAAACACATAGAAATGTTTCATTTTTTCTTATCCAATCATCATGCAATTGCATAAAAGGATATGCGACTATGAATAATATTTTCTTTCAGTCTAAGAAACTAGATAGATCTTGGAAGATTCAAAAGGTATCGTTCCTAAATCCAAGATAGGTAAGAGAAAGAACTTCCTTGTTGTTTAAGACTACAAAACAAATACTAGATATTTAAAGATAATAGAAGTTTACTAAATATTGAAAGTATCTAACTAGAAGATCAATCTAACCAACTCCAATCTAATCAAATATATTCATATCTAGTAGAATCCTAATCAAATCCACTTCCACAATATCTCAAACAAACCTTTTTGGACTGAACCAATGTCAGATCATAAAATTGTGTTTGTCTTTAACTGAAAACATTTTGCATCAAATATCTTCTGCGTCTCCATAGCTTGTCATGTAGAAGCCTAAGCTAGTGATGAGAATAGTGCATTTGGAATTTTTGGAAGGCGGTAGCAAATAAAAAATAGATAATTGGCGGCAAAAAGGGAAGATAGAGAAAGAAGATCAGAATTAGATTTTTTTCGAATCACTCCTTTGGCATCGCACCAATTAAGGCCTCTCACCTTAAAACTAGAGTTTCCCACAAAATAACACAATTTAAAGAAGTCAAACTTTTCGCTAACATCTTCATACTTCTATTAAGGAAAACCAATCTTTTATACACTTATAAAACTTAATCACCAAGAAACTACTTTTTAAAGAGAAAGAATTCAAATCATGTTAAAGTAAATACTTTCCTGACAAGGTGCGTATAAAAAGATTCGTAACATCAAAGTTCTTAGCTAATAGTCTCTCTGTAGAAGGAAACTCCAATCAAAATGAAAATTCATCATATTAGACGACATGGTTGTGGAAAGTGGATAGTGTCGCATAGCAGTGAGGCACCGCTAAGATTATTTGGAGCTATAACGGCAAAATAGCACAAAGTTAAAAAGCGGTCCATTTTAAATATGTTATCTTGAGCTTGACACCAATGTTGTAGCGTCAAAACGGTGGAAGGCTGAAGATGGTGAAGGGCTGATTTTGGCTGCTGAAGCTTGAGGGCTGCCGGAGATTGCCTCGATGAAGGGGTGATCGGACAGTGGGGGACTGAAGCTTGAGGGCAGCTGAAGCTCGAGGGGTGAAGGCGAGAGGAGATGGTGAGAGAAGAACTAAGAAAAGGTGGTGTTGGCATTGAGATCTAAGAGGATGATTTGGCGGTGGGAGAGAGAGCTTCGACGAGAGAAAGGAGGTGGCAAGAGATGGAGGGAGGCAGCGGGTTTGGGGGAGAAACGGGAATGAAAAGAGAAACCGGTAACGGTATTAGCACCGCTATCGCAGTGCTTTTTCCGTATATAAAACCTTGTTAAAAGAAGTTTCATCTATCTTTGTTCTTCTTATCCGTACCTTTGCGATTTTTAATGAGAAAATCATTCTATATCAAATCTTCTCTCATAGGAGAAAACACGACCTTGAGTTTGAAATTCACTTTACCCAGTTGACAACAACTTTCTTTTTGATGAAGAGGGTCCATCAGAGACTGTGCATCGAAATATCTAAAGTTTAGAAATTGTCAATGCCGATGCTGCCACAGCAGGTTCATATGCAAACCAAATTAATCCTAATCCCAAATGTGGATAAATTATTACTAGAGAACCTGTGGTTGGAAAATTTTAGATGCTCATAATGAATTAAAAATTTTGACCTATACTATTCATTTGCCCTCTAGTTGGGTTTTTTTTACAAATAAAAACAAATTAGATAGGTTTCGACAGTTAATTTAAAAATATTGTCAAAAAATTGCACTTGCATCAGCTAAGTTGCTCAAACATAATTAACTGCAAGATGGAGTAACAAAATCAATTGGAAAATTAGTCTAAAAATTGCTACATGAAATTAATAAAAGAAAACATATTCGTCCAAATGTAAAAAAGAAAGCCTATAAAGCAATTAACAAAAACTATGAGCATGATGAACAACAAAAATATACATTTATTCCCTTAAATTTTTCCGCATAAAACACAAAAAATTGTTCAAGTTTTGAAAATTTTATCTAAGAATTATGATAAAGAAAAAAAGTAACAAGAAGGGGAAAGGTCAGTGACTTAATCAAAGGATTTTGATAACTAACGAGGGGGGGGGGTAATGAGAATGAACAAAAGAAAAGTTGATTAATATCATGGAGCATCTATCAAAAATTGCATCACTTGCACTATCATCACCCAATGTGTGTAAGGCTGCATGCAATGTATTCAACATCTTACCAATAAATATCTGATATTGTGAAGCTTACCATCTTCCACAATCCACCAATTCAATTCTAATCATTAAAAAATGGTAGCAAATTTTATAATGTGTGGTACTACGAAAAGAATTAAGATCAACATGAAATATTTACAAAACAATAAAGGGCCAGTAGTAATCAGGAAGCATATTTATATTAAAATATTCGTGAACCTTGTGAGCAGAGATCCCATTTTCCCATGATTCAGCATTCCAGTGATCCATGACTAATGCGCCGCAGTACTGTGCAGTACTTAAGTTTGTTTGAGCCTTGATCACTTCATATTGCTTAACAAACACAAACCCACACATAAATTACACATTTGTTTATTTTTATTATATAAAAGAACAAGAAAATGAACTTTTTAAAATTAAAAAAATACCTGGCGCACAAGATAAACAGTGGGCGCAAGGAAAACAATGACCCTTTTTTTCTCCTCTCCAACACCAAGATCCTTCGCCAGCTCCTGGATCAGCATAAGTGCGATCATCGTCTTGCCTGACCCTGTGTCGAGAACAGCTATGGTGTTCTCCTTCATTGCCTCTTCGTAAATTTTCACTTGGTAACTAAAATCCCACACAAAACCAAATCAAGAAAGCAAACAAAGAGGAATCTGTGAGAAAAATCGATTTTTTCCCAGAAAGCAACCTTCTTGGCTCGAAATCTTTGGTTGAGAGCTTCCGCTTCTTTGCCGCCATTATTGGATCGTCGTCCTCCTTCCGCCGCTTGAGAACAGGCGGCATTGCTTCGTCTATGGCCGATTCTGATTGACAAACAAAACACTGGTTTGCCTCTTTTTGGATTAAATTATGATGATGATGGTAAATTAGGGTTTTAGAGGAAAGAGGAGAGAAATAATGTTTTCCCCTCCGCAATATTTTTGGGTAGCTCTTAATTTCTTTTTACCGAGTCTTGTTCCGACTTCAGCTTCAACTTAAACTGACCTTTTTTCGGATCCACGCAGGCGAACACTGGCTCTGTAAATAAAGGGGTACCACGTGGCAGACGCCTAGTTGGGGAACGACTGTGGGGAGAGAATCTTTCTACGGGAATTGATGGGTCCCAGATAGACGATTGGGTGTAGAACAGTGGGGTCCATGAGAACGAACTTGTTACTGAATGCCCGAGACAAATTAAAACGACAAAATTACAAAAGTGACATTTTAATATGTTCCTGTTTATAAATTGGTTTTCAGTGTTATCACCTTACATCTTTAGTATTTTGATACTACTCCCTTAAATCTTTAGTATTTTGAGATCAATAGTCCAAATCATCTTAACGTGCTGATATTAGTCCCTCTAGTTAAGATACATTACAGTGAGAACGGAATATTCTACTAATTTTAACAGAATTAGTAGTTGGACTGTTATACCCCTTCATTATAAACCCAACTCCATTAGCCACATAATTCCAAACTCGTTTATCCTAAAACTTCTTCTGTTAAAACTCAAACCCAAATCCAAACCCATTTACAGCATCTTCTTCTCCAATGTTTGTCCTTGAGTTTCATTTGAATCAGTTCTCATTCCTCAGTGATGTCAACCATCCGTTAGTGAGAACACCAAAAAGCCAATGTGTGCAAGCTGCAACCAAATCAAGGTGTGAAGACAAAACATCAACAAAAGCCAGCTATACAATAGCAACACATCAAGAAAACACTAATTCAAACAACAGCACAAGTAGGAAAAACAAAAATAGTCTCCACTATTATTCACTGGCAGAAAGAAGTAATTTAATCAGCAATTCAAACAATCAAAACTCATACTAACAATACAAGGATAACCTCCATCCTACGATACTAGCTTAACATCACATTAATTGTTTCCAATATGCATTTATATTTATTCACCGGCAGAAACAAGTAATTTAATCAACAATTCAAACAATCAAAACTCATACTAACAATACAAGGATAACCTCCTTCCTACGGTACTAGCTTAAGATCACATTGATTGTTTCCAATATGCATTTATATTTGAGTTTGTTAACTATTACAGCAGCGATATAAGAAAAACCACTTGCATGTTCATATAATTTTGTGTGAGCGTACAATTTTGAGAGCGTTTATTCTTTTAGCGCAACGTCACATGTAGAACGGACTTAGATAATCTACATGCTAGCCCAACTCAAACGGTAGTTGGTAAAAGCTTATCAAATCTGTTGATGGCTGAGGGTTTGCCAAAAATCCTATCAAGTTTATGCTTATTTATTCAAAACAGAATAGATAGCGTAATATTTATTCAAAACAGAATAGATAGCGTAATAAAAGTCACAATTTTATTTCATGAATAATGAAATACAAAGTGTTGGCTTTACAACAAAAGTTTTTGACAAAAAGTGCTTCAACGAGATAATTGGCGGTGGTGAATCCGTTCTTCCAAGTTCAAGAGCTCTTCTTGATATTTCTGTTCTAACTCCCTTTCTAAAAAGGCTCTTGAAGAATTGTCAAGAGTTAGAAGCTGAATAATTTCTCGTTCAAGCTCAGCACATTTATCATTGGAGATCTTCAATTGCTCAGCTAATTTAGAGTAGGACTTTCTACTCCAGTCAAGTCGATCCTTAGAAGAGCCCGCATCTTTTTGGCGTCCTCAAGAGCTTTTCTTAGGCAAGCAATCTCAAGATCTTGTAGGTCAATGGATTGAAGCAAGTCAGCTTTTGCCTTTTCCCTGGTATCCATGCTTGCTCTGAGGCGCTTAGATTGAGTCTGCAGTTGGCGTAATTCTTGCTCAGCAACTCCTCGCCTGGCTTCTTTGGCTTTTATGATAGACTCGACTCGGAGAGCAATGAAAGAAGAAGCACCTCCGGATCGTAGCTTTACAAATTCCTTCAACTCTTGTTCCAGAAGAACCAGGTCTTCTGCAATAGAGTCTGCCAAATTAGAGAAGCCTTCGTCCCTTACGACTGCCACACGCCGGTCGAGAAGCCGCTTGAAAGAGCCGAAAGAGAGTCCCTTGCCCACGACCATTTCTATAACGCTATTAAGAAGAAGGGCAAAACTTTCAAGCTCAACACTGCTAATCGCCTTTTTCGGATCTTCGTCTAATATCAACGCCTTAATCGAATCATACAGTATGGTTGAAGGCGCTGTGAGAGAAGAAATATGAGTTTCATGAGAATCTCCAACCTTAAGAATTCTTATAAAAATAGGGTCAAGAGAGTTACCGACACGGCTCGAAGATCCTTCAGCTTGTGCTGTGTGGCCCGTACTTATCGGTTCAACCTCGGGAACCACCAGAATTGATTTAGGTTCAGCTTGAGTAGCCGGTGGTTCGAGTTGAGCAAGAGAGCTTTCGGCAACAGGCGGGACAACACTAGATTCAGCTTGGCAAGCAGTGGGCTGAATCTCCAACTCTGGAGCCGCAGATTCTCTGACTGGCTCTGCAGTAGTAGAGACATGAACTGCAGGCAAAAATATCATTAAGTTATTAGCTATCGGCAAGATAACCAAAAGAATCTGAATAGTGAGATATATACCTGCAGAAGGGCTGAATCCTACAGCAGATTCTCTCTGAGCCTGTTCCGATATCATAAATCAAATCCCGGGCGCTCGATGAATCGGACAGTGCTTCTCCTTTGAATCCTCACAATAGAAGAAGAATCATAGGCTGCTTTCTTTATTCCAGCAGTGATAAACAATAATCTCCCACTGTGACGAGATAAAGCAATCGGATAAATATTCGTCCGGACACCCCTGCAAATTCAACTACAATCTAAGTTGCAACCTTCAGGGTGAAGATGATTAGTTCAAAGTCAACTCAATCATTTCAACCAATTCAAATACAAACACAACGGCCATCAATCCCAAAATATGGTCAGCGACGTCATGTAGCCAGGGTTCAAAGCCGGGGCAAGATATGCGCCTCTTCTATAAAGTTCAACATTAGACAGAAGCAAGGCCTATCTTATCCAAAGTTCCCAGATTCCTCGACAAAATACAGCGGAGTCTGAAAACTTTGGAGGGAGTATCTGTAGGCATCAAAAATTACTAATGAGCCCTAAATATGATTTAATCATGAGAAGATTGAAGAACTATGTCATTAAAACTCAAGGGAATCAACCACAGAGTTAAAACGGACAAATATATGTCCTAGACACTTTTTGTGTCTCACTCGTTTGTGAGACACTTTTTGTGTCTCGCCCGTTGGTGAGACACGTTTTGTGTCACGCCATTGGCGAGACACTTTTTGAGTCTCGCCCATTGGCGAGACACATATTGTGTCTGAAGGAATTTGCACGTGTTTTATCGTTGTTCGTGGGGTCCATTTGACCTTTTCAATGTGTGGAGATATTCAGTTACGTTAGTGGGCGGTTACATCATTAAAAGACGCCCACTAAGCGCATAAATGGGGTATTAAACGTGCCTTAAAAGTGAGGGGAAGTGGTTACAACAGCAGAGGCCCGGCCCTTCATGCGAGACAGTTTGATGCGAGACACCATAAACTGCCGCGCCTATTGCGAGACAGTTTGGTGCGCGACACCATAAACTGTCTCGCCTATTGTGAGACAGTTTTGGGCCAAGACACTACAAACTGTCTCGCCCACTCTGCAACATGTGCACGCCACAACTCATGTCTTTTTCGGTAGTTACGCTTCCCAAAGGCTATAAATACCCCCCTATACCCACTAAGGAGGGGGCGGAGAAATTTCGACCAGGAGCTGCAGATTTTTAGAGAAAGAGCAGAGCCTTCAATATTTCACTTGGAGATCCTTGAGTTTAAGCTTTGAGTTATTCTTGGGAAGAGTAGATATCTTACATAGCTAAGATATTTGCTTATTTTCATATTTCTTTAGTGAAGCAGGAATCTAACCTTGCTGATTCAGTGATTGTTGATCGGTGGTCCACGGATTACGCATCCCCGACACAGGCAAACAACCTACGCAAACAGGAGATTACTATGTAGTAACTCTTCTGTTTGAGTTTGTAGAGAGTGATTCAATTTTCTTTGTAATCGAGAGTTACACGTGTAGTCTTTCATCCATTTTCATTGTCAAAACGTTTTGTAATGGAAATAACAAAGAAACTCACTTTCGACCCAAACAATGTATTCGAAGAATAATCCAATCCTTCATAGATGATTTGGCATAATCGCCATTTTTCAAGAGCATGGTGAGCTTATTGGATAAAAAGATCCACATACCTGTCAAAATACTTTCAAAATAGCTCTCCTAGAACTATCTTGAAATTCTAAATGTTATTTCTAAGCTTTACCACTTTATGAATTGGGAAAAATTTTCTTCAGGAAAACAGTAACAAACTCATCCTAGGTTGAGATAGAATTTATGGGTAAGCTATACTTAACAGCAAATAACATAAATCTAAGTTTAATCGTATTCTCAGATAATTTTCTAATCTTAATCATAAAATAAAATTCCTCAAACTCGGATATAAAAATGCAGGCATCTTCGGATTCATTTTCTAAGAATTTTAGAAGCATGTTTATGAAGTGAGGTCTAAGGTCAAAATTAGCTCCATTAACCTCAAGGAGCCTAATGCAATGCGTGATTGCATTCCTAGTTGGATAATACATGTCTTGAAGCATGGGTGCATTTGAATTTGTCATTTCTTTAGTTTAAAAGATGGATTAATCAATTGATATTATTCCTAATCCAAACTTGCATATACCAAAATAAATTCTTTTTGAACTTTTTTTTCTTTATACACACACGCACACACACACACACACACACACACACACACACACACACACACACACACAATATTAGAGAAAAAGATCTAGGAAAAACAAAGGTTAATTAAGTTTTTTTTCTTTTTTTTTAAGGAAAAAACTAAATGACCTAAAAGATAAGTTAGAGAAAAGAGGAAGGACAAAAGAAAAATCTGACTAAACAAATTAAGAGTAACACTTTGAAACAATCATCCTTAATTTTAGGATTAAGCCTATACTCAATTAGACTAGCTCCTAACTAAAACCTCTTTAAGTGAAAAAGTTAAAGTTTACTTGGTTAGTTAGCCAGATAAGGATAATACTAGAGGGAGGTCAAGGACCAATTAAGTACCTCTTTCATTGAGAAGTGCTTTACACAATCCCTATACCTTACCTTAGACATCAATGGATTTAAGTAAATTTAAACCTGTTCACTTAAGGATTTCTTGTTCCTTAATGAGCTCAAGTCCTTAGGGATCAACATTTAATGAATTTTAGAAGGATTGGGTTTGTTTGGTGAGAAATTAGTGATTTGTGGGCTAAGAAAAGGGTGATGAATCTCTCACCTTATCTTGATTAGGTGGTTTTGCCCTTAAGAGTATTTTTAAGTGAGTGCTCAAATCAAAATGCTCAAATCACTTTGGTGAATTCCTATTAACTATATACAATGCAACCTTAAAAATGAAAAGCAACTACAAAAGGATGCAAAAATAAAATCTTTTTGTTTATTTAATTAGGGTTAATAATCAAACAAATGTGAGAAAAAGAGCTCTTATTTGAATTTATTACCTTGTTATTAGTTATTCAAGTGGATAGTGGATTTTATTAGGGTCGACAAGAGAAAATTTTTATTGTTGTTATTATTATTATTTCCTAATTTTCTCATATTGTGAGAAACTAACCACAAGGTGGAATTGAAAATACTAGAAAGAGAACTTACATTTACAAGCAAATCTTCAATCTTCCCTTTTCTTCTGGTCAATTCTTCACAATTAAACACACAAATCAAAGAATCAAAATAGAAAAAAATCCTAATTACAAGCGCCATCCCTCGGTAATGGCGCCAAAAACTTTATAGGGGTATATTAAGTATCAAAAGTTGCTAACGGACAACTACTAAGTTATAGTATAGTTACAATGTCGATCCTACGACGAAGGTGTAGATAAAATTCTAAATTGGATCCTAGAAAGGTGTGTGAACAAAAAAAGGAGTGAAAGCGTAGAGATATAGAGAGTGTGTGATTATTTATAAATAAAAGAAAATAAGAGCAAGAGGGGAGAAAGAGAGTGAACAAATAAAAAAATAAAGAATTAACAAGGAGAAGAAATAAAGAAAATAGAAAAGAACAAAATCAAGAAGAGAAAAAGTAATCAAAAAGAGGGAAATCAAAATAAGTAAAAGATAGAGGATATCAAGTAGAGAAGATAGGAATTTAGAATTGAATATACTAGTTAATTTCATTTAGGATTTATGAACTTCTCTCTTTTAATCATATTTTACCTTAGATTTACTAAGTCTATACTATCAAACCACTTAAGGAAGGTATAACCTATTAAATTATCATCCAAGTGAAATCATCATTAATGAGAAGAACAAGAAACTAGATAGTAATTCTAGAATTCATAAGCATAATCTATCAAACCACTCAAGATAAGCATAGATTATTAAATTTTTCTTCTACCAATTAGTTCTCTAGTAGAATATTCTAAGTATGATCATTTTGAGCACAAAGAGAGCAATCCACAAATAATAAAAGAAATCAAATTAGTTTCATATAATTTTAGAATTCCTACAAGATTTTAGTTAATCATTTTATAAAATAAAAACAAGAAAATAAAACCTAGACTAGTGTAGGCGTTGAAAATCGCTTATCAGTACCCGAACCAGACCCATGAAGGTGGGTTCGCGATCGACGAATCACCGACCGACACGACCGAGAAACAGCCGACGACACAATAACGCCACAAAGGGTCGATGATCATCTGAATTAAGTCGACGAGGCGTACACACCAACGGAACGATGTATCGCGGAATAAATCCGACGGTCACGTTCCAAATCAGCGGGAAATCAGCTGGGCGAGTCGATCAGACTCGTACGTCAACGCAAACGTAAGCGACGACGAATCAACGGATCAACCGATCCAATCCCGAACTCGACGAGATAATCAGAAATACCAGAATACAAGCCCAAGCAGACGAAATGGCGAGGAAAAAGACGGAACAGCAGAAAAAACTGCGAAACGGCGAA
>JBAKGM010000002.1:12763159-12795574 GCA_037177215.1 Asparagus racemosus | reverse complement strand
CCCCCACCCCCCCCCCCCCCCCCCCCCCCCCCCCCCCCCCCCCCCCCCCCCCCCCCCCCCCCCCCCCCCTCCCAACTCTCTTTTGTTCCCCAGAACCGAAACCAAGAAAGAAAGAAGAAAGGGAAAAGAGGGGAGATCAGCTATTAGAGGAGAAAATTTCAACTATGATCATCGCTTACAGGATTGCTTTGAGGCAAGCGTTCCTTTCAACCAGTTTCTTTTAAAATTGCTTTATTGAATTTAGTTATTGAAAGTAGTTTGCTCAAAAGTATCCTTGCCAAAATTCATCTACAAGATATTTTTTTTCTTTCATATATAATGTTTTTCATTGGGTTTCATTGTTGCATCATTACCATCATGATAGTATGCTTCGCGGATGTTGTTAATGGAGTAGGATATCTTTTTTTATATATGTTATAAAATGAGGATAGCTGGCATACAAAATACAATTTGCTCCATTTTTTCTTTTACTTATTTCAACCATGCTAGGATGCTCACTGTTGATGGTCTAAATCACACAGTGGAATAAATGAGTCCTCGGGATGATTAGCGTCCACTACCTTCTCTTGATGCTGCCTGGATTGGTCCCTGCGATTCTCTGCACGAATAACAATTCGTAAGAGGTTGGGGTTGATCCCCGGTGGTTCCTCCGACGGTCAAGTTAGAAGAGGATTTTGGGTGGATAAACGATGTAGAATCAGAGCTTAGAAAATTGCTTACCGTCAAATATGGAATAATCTTCCTATTTACAGTGGAAACAGAGGGGTAAATCTATAACTTCAACCGAGTATGAGCTGGAGGGTGAGTCAGCGCCGGTTTTACAGGTGTCGGCTGGTGATTGGCGAAGATGTCGCCTCAGCGCTAGCAAGAAGTGACTGGAGACACGTGGGCCGACTTATCTTAAAGATCTATGAGCGCAGAGAATTGATGCCCCCGATCTCGCATTCAATGTGATGGTGACCTAAAATTGGCGAGGGGCTCGAGGCAATTTGTCACCTTCCTATCCTCAGTGGAGTGATGAGAAGACCCGCCTTTCATGTCGACTTAGAGAGGAGTCTACCATCTGGCCTTTTGGGTTGTCGGCCGGATCAACTCTGAAAGGAGTCGGCAATTAGTACCGCCTTTCGAGTTGATCAGGAAGGGCACTGGCTCTCCGAGTCAACTGGGTCAGGTGTATCGGGTTGCCTCAATGTAATGGACTGGTCCAAGAACCTCAGCATGGGACATTCGTTGGATAGTTGACCCTACTATAACTTAAAAATGGAAGTGCCATAACACTCACTATTGTAGCAGTATAGTGAATGTTCTATGCCTTATTGACGTGCATGTTGTATACTAGATTGCTTACTGAAAATATTGGCTCTCTTGGAACATTTATAGATGTCATGGTCTATGAATGGTTAGATTAAATCCCTCAAGGCTCTATTAAAGTTAGATTTCCATGTATCTGTTCGAATCATAGCTCACGAAAGTTGACAAATTTCTAATATTCAAGACATGTTTTTTTCCTTGTAACAAATTGATGCATTAGGAAAGTGTTAACTGTACAAATATTATTTTTTTTTTAATTAAAGGAAATTTTATAAAAACAAGGATATATTTTTCCAGCCCATGATTTTCATTTAAGTGAGAAGTTCCATGATAAAAGTATAATTCTTTTTAAAAAAAAAGGGGCTGTAATTATGTTTTAGTAAAAACCTTTCAAACGAGGTATATTTAATTTTATGTACATATCTAACAAAAGAAACCTTTTCTCTATGTATAATACTAATCTCTTTAGTTTCTGGATTAAATATTTTGACGTGGCACTGGAGGTTTTCATGATGAATTAGAGTTCCTCATGAGGATACAGTACATACCCACTATAGTGTTACATTAATTAAAAACTCTCTTTCCAAAATAAAAAAATATTTATGCATATGGTTCTCGAAAAAAAGGGTTTAATACAAAAATAGAACTTGATAGTGTTTACTCACTAACATGCCAGTTAAATTAAATCTTTTTAACTATGAAAGTGGTTTGATTCCTTGATAATTTTAATTTAGTTTCCTAAAAGTCATCTTTTCTCTAGATTTTATAACTACTGAACTTTTTTTTTTTTCCCCTCAACAGGAAGTTGTTTTGAAATTTAAAATATCCACTTTCTAGACCAATGTTCAAATTATTAATAAACCTTAGCAACTATAGTAACTATATCAAACAATGACCTGGATTTTTTCCCCCTCTGGTTCAATTCAAGAAAGCATCTCAAATAGCCTTGACTAAATTATCCTCTTAGTTCATTAGAAAACCAGTTTTTGGTCTTAATGACTAATCCATCATAAGCATATAACTCCTTTCCCTAGTCAAAGCTTTTTGTTTGATCCAACAGCTCCATCCAACTTTAGTTGACATCAGAACGTACATGAACATCCTAGACTTGCTTTGGCCTAGACCAGTCTGAACCCAAACTCAGTTTGATTTAGCTCAATGCAAACCAGACTAGTATGGACCAGACCAGAACTAGTTCATTCCGAGACCAATCTGGACCTAATCAGTTTAGAACCCAGTTTGGTTCAGTCCAGTCCTGACCAGATCTAATTTAGGGTGTAACTAGTCCAATGCAACTGGACCTGAACCCAAGTCAGTGCTGAACCAACCCAGATCTAACCAGTCTTGAACCCAACTGAGCCCAATTCATGTTAAACTCGAGTTCATTTTGGTTACATTTTCTTTAGCTACATTCTGTGCTACTGTTGCATTTTTAATAGAGATATGGTCAGTGTATCTAGTAATTGTTCGTGCTATGATTGATAATTGTTCTCGATTGGTGATGGTTTTTGTTTGACATATGTACAAAATACATAATTCTTGATTGATCACATAGTGACATCAACTACGTGGATTGTGCTTGAATAGGTAGCACGTTAAGATGTGGATTCTAATCATGACCTTTTGTTGCACGGATTATCGACTTGTACATGGTCTTGATCATGTTTGGAGTTCATGTTTCTATGGGATATCGTACCATAGGGACTCAAGTGCCTAAATTGACAAAATCGTCATGGTATGATTTATGAAGTTTTCTTGAAATAAATATGACTAATATAGAAACATTTCATGCACAATCGAAAATTTAAAATGATATCACAGGGTTAAATGATGGGGAGTTAGAGAATGAAAACTTTGATGTATATAAGCGGTACTCTTTTTATCCGGATATTCATGTTTCAGGATCATGTTTCAGGAGGCCAAGTGCCATAATTATTGTTTTCATGTTGCCGTGTTCACGGGGGCCTACGGGAAGCCAACTTATATACATGAAAGTTTCCTCCTCTAATTCAAATAACATAAAATAAAAATGTCATGCATGAGTGATTGTTTAAGTGAATGACTTTATAGCTATAGAAAATTGTTTTTAGTTTAATTTCTTTTATTTTGAAGTACCTGCGTGCTTTGCAATATGTTTCTAGGTAGAAATTGTAATTTCACATAATTTTAAATTAATCTATATGCTTCGTATGTATGTACCTCACGCACTTGCACCTGCACTTTTCTTTCATTTTGCACGCTTGTTGGGAGTTTTTGACTACCCTAAGGTTTGTTTACCCCAGACATGGGAATTGGTCTTTCTCAACAGGACCGAGAGTATTTTCAGGAGTAGGCTCAGAGGCAGTGATCACAGTACTCCTTGGTAAATTCTATATCTCTTTCTCATTGATTAGGTATTTCATGTTAGATGTTATCTTTTAGCCAAATGTGGCACTTCTTTTGAGACATGTCTCATTGTTCCATTTGGATAGATGTACTTCTTATTGAGACTCTTATTGTTTGTGAAATATCATTTTTATTCTCTAGTTTAAATTTTATTTTATTATTATTATTATTTATTTCCAATGTGTACATGCTCTGCAGATAGATTTTTATATGAAAAATTATAAGCAAGATGTTTTCTAGAGACGTGAATGCAACCATGCATAGAAGGAAAAAAATCATGGTTGCATTGTCAGCCGAATCACGCCAATATAGTTGTATTTTTGGGAACCAGGGCATGACAAGGTTTTAGTGGTATTAGAGCCCAGATTAGAGAACTGGTGTCTCATCATGCACAAATGAGTTGGGAAAATAGTTAGACTAGGACTAGGAAAACAAAGCATGTATGAAATAGGCTTAACTCTTGTTGTAATATCTCTCCTTTGACCCTGCTATCATTGATTCCAGAATCCTAATTAAACGTTAAATTATCTTAGGTGATCACCATGCCTCCACAACATACACTAGTTAGGTCGGAGGGGCAACAGATTGATCAAGCAGATCTTGTCAGGGCTATTAGAGAGGTGGTGGTGCAAAATCGCTTGAGAGATGAGCAGCAACATGCTACAAAGCCAGGCAACATGTCTGATTTTCGGAAGTTAAACCCGCCAAACTTTGCTGGAATCGAAGAAGGATACGAGGCATATATGTGGTTAAATATCATGGATCATCTTATGAGGGCAGCTAAAATGCCAGATGAAGATAGGGTAGACATCGTACAGCAGAAGTTCATGAATGTGGCCAGGACACAGTGGGACGCAAAGGAGGAGAAGCTTCCTAGACCAATCTCATGGAAGATGTTCCGGGAGAGTTTCTTAGAGGCCTTTTCCCCAAGATGGCTCGTCTAGAGATGTAGAGACAATTTGTGATTCTTGGGCAGAGAAGTAGCACGGTAGATCAGTATGTGGCTGAATTTGCCAAACTTAGTAGATTTGCCCTAACAATGGTGTCCAATAACGAGGACAAGGGACAGCAGGGTCTTAATTTTGAGGTCCAGAAACAGCTTTATAGCCAGAAAGGAATAGAGACATATGCTAATGTCTTAGAGGCAGTGCGTAAAGCGAAAGAACTGATTGGGATCATTAACATGACACAGAGCAAGGGTCACAAACACCCAGGGGGGAGAGCTCTGAAGCTACTTCGCAAAAGAAAAATGGAGAAGAAGCACCAGCTAAGCGTCAACAGGTCATAGCACTAGCTCCTCCAACATCACATCAACAGGACAAAGTGTGATACTACTGTGGTAAGCCTGGACACGTGAAGAAGGAATGCAGGAAGGCCAATAGTTTTTGCTTATTACGTGTAGTGGCTGATCATCAGTTGCAAACTTGCCCACGTAAAAGAGCGAGAGCTGGAACTGGCTCAGGAGCGATAGTGCCAACAGGACGGAAGAGGTTTAGACGACAACAAGGGGGACCACAACATTAGTGGGGAGCTCTTCAGCTTCAATACCACCAGCGTGATGGAATACAAGTAATTCACCAGCAGCAAGGAGAAGCCCATAGTCAAGGACATGCTTTCTCTGAGATTGCCATACAGGCTAATATTTCGAGAGTGGGTAAGATGTAATGATTGAGATTTTTGGTTCATGTTTTTTATAAATAAATTATTTTTAAGAGAACTTTTGATTTAAATAAATAGTTCAATTAGACTATCATGTGAATTGTTAGAGACCCAAGAGAGGAAGTTTATTTTGGCCAAAGTCATGCCATCTTTAATTAAGCCCCATTTTGGTTCTTATCCACTAACGCATACCCATCACGTTTAAAGCTTAACCACTAACTCCATTATCCCTAAATCTAAGGGAAATTTTACCAAACCTAACTCCTTAAAAATAAATCCTATGATTCCTCTTCCACATATTTTTCTCACGGGAAGAGAAAGAGAGAGAGAGAGAGAGAGACCGGAGTCTCTTTTGTTCTCCAGAACCGAAACTAAGAAAGAAAGAAAAAAGGGAAAAGAGGGAGGGGAGATCAGCTATTAGAGGAGAAAGTTTCAAGTATGATCATCGCTTACTAGATAGCTTTGAGGCAAGCGTTCCTTTCAACTAGTTTCTTTTGAATTTGCTTCATTAAATTTAGTTATTGAAAGTAGTTTGTTCAAAAGTATGCATTCCAGAATTCAACTACAGGATAAATTTTTTTCTTTCCTATATAATGTTTTTCATTGGGTTTCATTGTTGCTTCATTAGCATCATGATAGTATGCTTCACGGATGTTGTTAATGGAGTAGGATATCTTTGTTTATATATGTTGTTAAATAAGGATAGCTGGCATACAAAATACAATTTGCTCCATTTTCTTTTCTTTTACTTATTTCTACCATGCTAGGATGCTCATTGTTGTAGCAGTTTAGTGAATGTTCCATGCCTTAAGGACGTACATGTTGTATACTAGACTGCTTACTGATAATATTGGCTGTCTTAGAACATTTATAGATGTCAAGGTCTATGAATGGTTAGATTAAATCCCTCAACGCTCTATTAAAGTTAGATTTCCATGTATCTGTTCAAATCATAGTTCTCAGAAGTTGACAAATTTCTAATATTCAAGTCATGTTTTTTTCGTTGTAACAAATTAATGCATTAGGAAAGTGTTAACTGTACAAATGTTATATTTTTTTAATTAAAAAAATTTTATAAAACAAAGATATATTTTCCCATGTTTTTCATTTAAGTGAGAAGTTCCATGATAAAAGTATAATTCTTTTAAAAAAAAGGGCTGTAATTATGTTTTAGTAAAAATCTTTCAAATGAGGTATATTTAACTTTATATATATATATGTATCTAACAAAAGAAACATTTTCTCTATATATAATATTAATCTTTTTAGTTTCTAGATTAAATATTTTGACATGGCACTGGAGGTTTTAATGATGAGTTAGAGTTCTTCATGAGGATATAGTACATAACCACTATAGTATTACATTAATTAAAAACTCTCTTTCCAAAATAAAAATATGTTTATGCATATGTTTCTGGAAAAAAAAAAGGGTTTAATAGAAAAATAGAACTTGATAGTGTTTACTCACTAACAGGCTAGTTAAATTAAATCTTTTTAACTATGAAAGTGGTGTGATAATATTAATTTAGTTTCCTAAAAGTTGTCTTTTCTCTAGACTTTATAACTACTGAACTATTTTTTCCCCTCAACAGGAAGTTGTTTGGAAATTTAAAATATCCATTTTCTAGACCAATGTTCAAATTATTAATAAACCTTAGCAACTATGGTAACTATATCAAACAATGACCTGAATTTTGTTCCCCCTCTGAATTAATTCAAGAAAGCATCTCAAACTCCTTTGACTAAATTATCCTCTTAGTTATTTAGAAAACCAGTTTTTGGCCTTAATGACTAATCCATCATAAGCATATAACTGCTTTTCCTAGTCAAACGTTTTTGTTTGACCCAACAGCTCCATCCACTTTTATTGGACATCAAAACGTACATGAACATACTAGACTCAGTTTAGCCTAGACCAATCTGAACCAGACCAGCCAAAACCCAATTTGATTCAGCTCAATCCAGACGAGACTAGTATAGACCAGACTAGACCAAAACCAGTTTAGTTCAAATGAAACCAGTCTGGACCAAATCAGATCAGAACCCAGTTTGGTTCAGTCCAGTCCAAACCAGATCCAGTTTAGGGTATAACCAGTCCAATGCAACCGGACCTGAACCCAAGTCAGAGCTAAACCAAACCAGATTGAACCAGTCTTGAACCCAACCACAACCAATTCAAGTCAAACTCGAGTTCATTTTGGTTACATTTCTTTTAACTACATTATGTGTTACTGTCGCATTTTTAATAAAGATATGGTTAGTGTATCTACTAGTTGTTTGTGCTATGATTGATAATTGTTCTCGATTGATGATGGTTTATGTTTGACACATGTACAAAATACATAATTCTTACTTGATCACATAGTGACATCAACTAGGTGGATTGTGCTTGAATACGTATCCCGTTAAGATGTGGATTCTAATCATGACCTTGTGTTGCATGGATTATCGACTTGTACATGTTCTTAATCATGTTTAAAGTTCATATTTCTGCGAGATATCGTACCAAAGGGACTCAAGTGCCTAAATTGGCAAAATCATCCTAGTATGATTTATGAAAGTTTCTTGAAATAAATATGACTAATATAGAAACATTTCATGCACAATTGAAAATTTAAAATGATATCACAGGAGTTAAGTGATGGGGAGTTAGAGAATGAATACTTTGATGTATATAAGTGGTATTCTTGTTATCCGGATATTCATGTTTCAGGAGGACAAGTGTCGTAATTATTTTTTTCATGTTGTCATGTTCCCGGGGGCCTACGGGAAGCCGACTTACATACATGAAAGTTTCCGCTGCTAATTCAAATAACATAAAATAAAAATGTCATGCATGAGTGATTGTGACAGTGAATGACTTTATAGATGTAGAAAATTATTTTTAGTTTAATTTCTTTTATTTTGAAGTACCTGCGTGCTTTGCAATATGTTTTCAGGTAGAAATTGTAATTTCACATAATTTTATATTAATCTATGTGCTTCGTATGTATGTACCTCACGCACTTGCACGTACATTTTTCCTTCATTTTGCACGCTTGTTGTAAGTTTTCTGACTCTCCTAGAGTTTGTTTACCCTAGACACGGGAATTGGTCTTTCTCAGCAGGACAGAGAGTATTTCTAGGAGCAGGTTTAGAGGTAGTGATCTTAGTCCTCCTTGATAGATTCCATATCTCTCTTTGATTAGGTATTTCATGTTAGACGTCATCTTTTAGCGACATGTGACATTTCTTTTGAGACACGTGGATGTCCCTCCCATTGTTCCATTTGGATGGATGTACTTCTTGTTGAGACTCTTACTGTTTGGGAAATATCCTTTTATTCTATAGTTTAAAATGTATTTTATTATTATTATTTTTTATTCCCAATGTGTACATGCTCTGTTGGAAAAATTATAAGCATGATGTTTTCTAGAGACGTGAATGCAACCATGCAGGAAAGGAAAAAAAATCATGGTTGCATTGTCACCCGAGTCACGCCAATATAGTTGTATTTCTTGGAACCGGCGCGTGATAGTATCCTTTCGGAGTAAAACCAAGGCACGTCATTGACTCGGTCGACTCCAACTCGAAAGTCCTTGGTATCCTTTCGGAGTAAAACCAAGGCACGTCGTCGACTCGGTCAACTCCAACTCGAAAGACCTTGGTATCCTTTCAGAATAAAACCAAGGCACACCACCGACTCGGTCGACTTTAACGACCTTGGTATCCTTTCAGAGTAAAACTAAGGTACGTCATCGACTAGGCTGACTCCAACTCGAAAGACCTTAGTATCCTATCAAAATAAAACCAAGGCATGAAGCCAACCCGTCTTAGTTACAAATCTCGAACGAGTTAGACTGCAGATAAACACATAAGCACAATCAAAAAAGGTACACAGATCGAATCGACAAAAGTCATCTTTTTATTCATATGTCAAAATATTTACATTACATAGAATGTTTACATTACAAAGATGCCAAAAAAAGGTACATGAGCTGTCAAGGGTCCAAACTCGGAGCAGGCATGGGACTTGAAGCCAGAGTGGCACTAGGACCAGGAGCAGAAGTCGAGCACAGAGGAGCAACGGTAGTAGAAGTTGGTGGAGGAGTCGACTGAGGCTCAGACCCGACCTCTTCATCTCTCTCATCTTCAGGACGACTAGCCCAACTATCTTGAGATGAGCCCTCACCCGTTCCTTGGGCTGACTCCTCACCCTCCTCATCTCTGTTGTCGACATCCATGACCAGCCTTCCTCCCCTTGTCTCTATCTACCGAAGAGCATCAAGGCAATTAGCGACTCGGGGAGGATAATGGAACCATCTAGAATCAACCTTGAAATCGGCCGGAAGCTGCATCCGGAAGTAGTCAAAGCCGGTCTTGCAAGCCACCTTCCCAAAAGTGATGTTGTGGTAGTTTTCGACAACCTCAACTCGGTAGGACTCGGACTCCAGATGGCTAGGGTGACCCTGCAGTGCCTGTATCTCATCAAGAGATGACTCTCATTGTCTCTCGACCTCTAGTGCCACTTGGACCACCTCCTTCCTTGACGCCTCATGACTGCCACCTCCTCCTTTAGCTGGTCCTGCAGGGCCTCCACATTTTGACGAGCCAACCGAGCCCGTTCAAAAGCGACAGCGCTCTGCCGCCTCCCGACCTCAACCTCCTCCTTTAGGTACCTCATCGTATCATCCCGCTCACGAAGCTCGTGCTCGAGATGACTGATGTCCTCCTGGAGCTTGCTGATCTTGGCGGACTTCTTGCTATTTGATGTCTTCAGGCCCTTGAACATGTTGTCTCGCATCTCCAGCTCCCTACGCTATTTACCCTCACCCCTCCTCCAAGCCACCAGCTCGTCCTCCTTGGCGGCCAGTTTCAGATCCGCTGCCTCTCGGACTTCCTTCTCCACTTCCAGTTTCTCCTAGAGCATGAAGTAGACCCCCCAAACGTGCTCAACACACGCGAATAGCTCTTGCTCCACCAAGGCTCCTCGAAGCAGATAGCTCCTCAAGGTCTGATGGAGACCACAGGCAGTAATAGTCGAGAAGATTTCATCATCCTTAGGCAATAGGAATTGATCCATGGCCTTAGTTTGGGTCATCCTAGATTCCAAGGCCGACGTTCTCTTGTCGAGACCCCACCGAGGGATGAATCTATTCTCCTCGGACGACACCTTGTCATATTTGGAGCCGACTTCAGGCGTCCCCATTAGCAACTTTCTCAACTCCCCCCACACCTCCACTAGGAGTTCATTGATGCCATGAGGAAAAGGCTACCCAATGCGGTCCTTCTGGGCGGAAGGCGCCTCCTCCGCTGCTAGCTCTTCAATAGCCGCTCCTTGCCCTTTTGATGTGTCGACTTGACTAGCGCATCCGGGGCCGTCTCCTCCTCGATCTGAGCCTGAACTTCCACAGGCTCGGTCGCCACCATTTTGCCCCCCTCAACTCGTGCGGGGTACTCCTGATCGGCCATGACGATTACCTTGGCCGACTCAATCCGAGGAACCTCTAGAAGGGGAGCAACAGAATTTTCACCTTCCTCAACTTCTTTGACGGGAGCAGGGGTGGCCGCCTCCGCTGCGGCCCTCCTTCCCCCCTCCCTGTCCATTGCTAGATCAGCACTCCCAGAAGGATCTTGGCTGCCCACTTTCCTTAGCTGCCTCCTCTTCTTCTCAGACCTCTCAACCTTGGCAGTAGAAGCACTCGGCCCAGCCAACTGAGCCACAATCTCAGCAGCTTTTGCTGCAATGTCCTCGGCCTCTTCTGGGGCTAAGTCAGATCGCAAGCATTTTTAGGGCCTGACTAGGGCCCCTTCCTAAGATGCATTCGGTTCCGTCAGCGGCAACGCTAGTAGCGCTTCTCGAGCCTTGTCTCCTTTGGTCGGTAGGGTTCTGGAGATGCCAACCACCCATAAGACCGAAGTGTCGAACAGGTTCTCAATCCTATGCGATCGGGCGTAAGTCTGAATTCTCTTGAGCCCGTGCTTCTCCTCGGCCGTGAGCAAGCTCGGTTTCAAGAAATCCTTCTTAATCTCAGGCCAAGCCAAGCAAGATAGAATCGGGTCAGCCCCGAAGACCCAGATGAACTTCTCCTTCCAGTCCTTGTTCAACTTAGGAAAGTTCGAGACGACTTTGAAGCCGCCCAAATTCTAAAAGTAATAATGGTCCTCATTCTTCCCAACCTTGACACTAAGAAGATGGCCAAGAATCCGGAGAGTCGCTTCAACTCCCACTCAGTGGTAGATCACCACAAACCCTACCAGCACAGCTATGGAGTTCGGCTTGATTTGAGAAGGCGAGACCCCCAGAGCCTCGAAAGTGCGGTGGAGAAATGGATGGAGCGAGAGGCGAAGGCCATACTACAAGTGACTGATGTACACTAGAGCGACGATGCCATTGTGATCATACACCGTCGGATTCCTCTCCAGTGGTGACAGCGTAAACGCACGAGGGATATCGAAGAGGTCGTAGTAGCTTTCGAGCTCCATTGAGTACTTCTTGGAGCAAAATTTCTATAGTAGGCTGATCCTAGCCTCATTGCGAGCGACGGCAGCAGAAGTAGAAGAAGCCATTTGGTGAGAAGATCGCTGGAAGATGGAGATGATGATCGGAAATCGCTTAGACGCTGAAGGTTCTAGGGTTTTGAAAATAGGTAAAGTAAACCCTTCGGAAGAGTAAGGATATATATATGCATGGAGGCAGACACGTGGTGAGAACGTAATGGCTGACTCAATTACTGATGAACAGTTAGGATCCCCTCTGAAATTCAAAGTGACCGCTCAAGAACCAAGGCCCCACCCTCCAATTAACATACTCTATGCTCGTAGAAAGAGGCGATGCTGACGCATGATCTCCCGTGACGTCAGAATGTCACGTCGACAACGACCAACCAATAACCCCTCATAAATGCGCCTCAAATCCCCAATAGGCAATTGTTCAATTTCACTCGGACTCGGCCACCCAAGTTCGAGTAAAAGGGGCCAGTGTTATATCACAAAAATAGCTAAGTGTTAATCCTCCCCAGGAGCTGACACGTGTCCCATACCAACTGAGCATCAAATGGACCTCACTATGCAGGACGACTCAAGCATTGTCAACATTCAACCCTTCCTAAGAGGGGCCGAGTCGAAAGGCGTCCACTCAATGTTAGGGTCGACCCTACTCCTCTTCATTCTACCAGGCCAGGGTCGAGAACTTTCGAATCTAAGATGGCTGAATAAAAAGGCGTCATTTATCAGCCCGTTCACAAAACCGAGACGAAGGATGTCATTTGATGACCCACTCGCAAAGCCGAGTCGAGAGGCTGTTTATCCTTGAATCCCTTGCCGACAGTCGATCACCATAACATTGAATGCATGGTCAGAATTATCATTGCTCCAGCCCATAAAGTCTTTATGACTCATCAGACCTCGTCAGCACCATGCTTTCCTCGTCACCATCGCATTAAATGCATACGTGACTCATCCCCTTTGCAGCCAACACCCGTAAAGTATCTGCCAATTGAGCTGTCTACCTGGACTCGGCCAAAATTACACAATCCCCTCCCCCCCGCTCACCCAAGGACCTGCTATAAAGAAGAGGTGTTGTCAACTGCATAGGGTAAGCAATCTATTGCAAATTAACACCTTATGATCATACTTCTTCACCACTCAAGCTCACTACTGACTTGATCGTCAAAGGAACCACCGAAGAACCCAACTCCGATCCTCTCATGTGTTGCTTTTGTGTGCAGGACTGAATCCTCTGCTTTATAACCAACCATCAAAGAAGATTGAGGAAGCCTACCACACTACATAGTCCATACCTAATCCCCTGCTTGATAAATGACATCAACAAGAATCATGGTGATGTAAGAGGTGTTAATATTGTGGAGGGGGGAGGGGTCATGATAAAGACTATCAAAGAAAGAGAAGATATCCCCTATGATACAATCCCAAAAAGTTTGATAGAAGAGGATGGGAAAACCAAATTGGCATATAAAGAGAAAAGACAGTCTGTTTAATCTCTTCCTGAGTAAAAGGAATATCCAAATATGAAAGATTAATGGTGGAATCAAGATATAAGTAGCTCCAGTCTAGATTAAAAGATGATGCATGTTTGGCCTCAAAGAGGAAAGAGAAGTATGAAGGGAAAGCTTGTTGTTTTTCTGATTCTGGGAGATGATGATGTTATTGTGGAGGAGAGAGGGAATGAAGTTCTTTCTTCTATGGGCCGACGCAATTTTATGGAAGAAGGAAGTGTTAGAATCACCCTCCTTAAGCTAGAGGACCTTTGATCTTTGGCTGCAGTTTTTCTCTTCATCATTAGAGATGGAGAAAAGCTGAGCTTTCATATTCATTCTCTCAGATAATTCAGAAGGATTAAGAGACCTCGATTCTTCTAAAAACAAGAGGGAGTCAATGTCAGACAGAATGTTTTTCTTGGTAGAAGTGAGAGATCCATATATGTATTGTTTTCACCAGTTAATTCTTCTCCATAAAAGCTTAATTTTAAGAGGTAAGGCAGCAGCTAGGGACCCTTTACAAAGGAAAGAAGACCAACAATCTTTAACAAAGCTATGGAAGGAGGAGTGGGATAGCCATGTTTTTTCGAATCTGAATAGAGGAGTTGGCTTGGGACAAGAAGTATCTAAAATGATAGGAAGGTGATCCAAGCAGGCAGAGGGGTATGTACATTGGACTGATTGGGGAAATTGAGATTCAAAGTCGGAGGAAATAAGAAATCTATCAAGTCTTTCTAAAACAGGATCAGCTCTCAAGTTAGACCAAGTAAACCATCTACCATTTAGAGGAAGATCAATAAGAAAAAGTCTATCTACCATAGACTTGAAAATGTTAATATCTCTAATAGAGTCAGACCTCCCACTTCTTTCATTCAAGTTAAGAGTGACATTAAAATCTCCTCGCAAACTCCAAAGCTTCTTAAGCCATAGTTGTCTCCCTTCAACTACAAATAATTAGTTTGAGTTTCAGAGCGCCTTTGGCTGAGACCCAGCACCATTAGGAACGAGTTGGTCATGTGCCTAGAGCTCTGAGCGTGTAAAAGATCCCCAATAAACGAGAACCACAAGCACCCATCAATTGTTTACCCTGAACACTCGCCGTAGATGTAGATTGTAGAATAGAGGTTTCAAATCAGACGGGAGCATTTAACAGCCTCTGCACGTTAGGTGACATCCATATCCATTAACCATACAAAATGATATCACTCAAATTATGGAAGCTCCACATTAGCATATACTTGCGCGTTAGCGCATACTTGCTCCCAATGATCACAATAAGGCCTGCGGGCTTTGTGAATGATGATTCCATTTTAAGGTGTAATTGAGAAGCTGTATACAGATTGGGATTATCTTCTGTTCTGCCATAAGAATGGGGTTCAATGTTCAACGTTGTTCTCTGTTTTTTCTCTATATGGAAATTTATCATGAAATTTGCATAGGCTAATACAGTTATTTCTGCCCTTTCAGTTCCCCATTCCATGCAGTCTTTTCATAGTAAGACCAGCGTCCAGAGTACAAATTTTATAAGAAACACACACCAACCGGATTAAGTCTGTTTCTTCAACAAGTCCTTGGTTTGCCTTTGGTAGCCTCAGTACCATAATGACGGACAAAATTGATAAAATTATTGAGATCTGATAAATCATTGTATAGCTCCCCCTCCATGTCAACACTTTTGGTAAAGAAAATATCGGCAATACCTCAAGAAATTTGCTACCTTTTCTATCATAATATAATATGCACTTCGCAATCAGCCTCGAGCTTTTTGTGGGATTCAAAGCAGCAAAGTCAACATCTATCAATAGTCCATGTGTTGGACACTTTCTGGCAAACTGAGTCAACACCTGGAGCTCTTAGTTTTACAAAACCTTAAGACTTAACCAGTTTTTTTCGTTAGACCATATTTTGCCAACAGTCGGGCTGGTATTAATTGAGTATCTGGATTACGCTGGTGCGGAACTTATGGTCTAGAATTAATCAGGAGTTTGTTAGGTTACCCTATCCATTTTATGACAAAAGGCAATAAACCCTGATAATAAGTAAAGAAGCAAAATCAAAAGCCATTTACACGATCTTCAATGTTGATATAAAAAAGCTCTTTGGAAAAAGAATACTTTTTATTGCAGAGATTGAACAGTAACTAGATAGGAAAAAGTAAAAACTTCCTGATTTTTCACAGGCGAGCCAAAAATTCACTGGATATACCATCCCACAATCATTTTAGAAAGTTAAACCAAGATCAATGTATCTATCAAGGCATTAAATGAGACGACGCAACACTTACTATTGCAAATACTCAATTATTACAGCAAGAAATAGAAACAGTTGATAGAGAAAAGTTAATCTAGCATAACTTTTTTGGAAAAAACATATATGTTTTATTTGTAAGCATCTTATTGTGAAGAAGCGAATTAAAAGTTAGATTTCACATTTTAAACAATGCTTCCTCATAACGACCCACCTGTTTGTTTGCCAGCACAGAGTCTCATCTTCAGCATCCATTGATTATTGGGGGGTTCCTGAAAGATTTGGAGTAATTTTGTTAGAGAATACTGATAACATAAAAAATGAATTTTAAATTAGCATAATCAAAACCATGAACATCACAGGATCAACATAATTATGGCCCTGTATATGGTTGCACAAAAAGGCAGAGAAAAAAAGGTCAAATATAAAAGGAGAGAATGATTTACAATATAAGTTCCAGACAAATATATAAATTAAATATAGTTGCCTAAATGCAAGAACAGTTTACTTGATCCCTCGCCTGCTAACTGATAAAGAAGAGAGAATGCGAAGAGGTCTGCAGCTGGTGTAATAGTGTAATGATCGTGGGTTGAAACTCATTGAATTGATGATAGTGAGTGATGGAGGATACCATGATGGTAGCCGTGATCATGGTCGTTTTTTTGGTGGTTGTGATGGAAGGTGATGACTGGTGCTGTGATGATTGGTCATTGTGGTGATCGTAGAGATGAAGGCATTGGTGGTTAAGGAGGTGGTGGTGATGGAGGGGCAGATGGCTACTAACAAGAGGGACGAGGCTTGGCTTCAAGGGTGAGGGAGAGGAAGGAGGAACGAATGAGATTAGATATGGGGGTACCTTTCTCCATAATAAGATTTAGTTAAATTTTTAGGTAGCTACTAACTAGAGAGACTCTATTCAACTGGAAACTCATGCCACAGGCTAATATCCAAATATCAATTTTTTTTAAGAAACAATGTTTCCAATTAGGATATTTGCAAGGGATCTATAGCCCCAAAGAGAAAATGCAAGTATCCTCTTTTACTCACTACTTTCAAAAGCGATTTTTTTAATATAAAGGAATGACATATCCTAGATTTCCCAATTTTCTTTTCATTCTTAATGTCACCAGAACAGGTGTGGTCCGTTCTCGGAATGACACAAAGCAAGAAGCGATGTCGGTTTGTTCTCAGAATGACACAAAGCAAGAAACCATATATGGTTCATTCTCGGAATGACACAAAGCAAGAAACCATGTTCAAATCACTAGCCTGTCCACATGGTCAGAGCCAGTCATCAAGGAATGACGAGTGTTACACTTTGAGCCTATAAACCATTATATAATACGTAACCAAAGAATAGTTTAGAATCTCAGTGAAAGCAGGCAAATGGGCCATGAGCCAAAAAAAAGGATGAGCAAGAAAAAATAAATACAGATACAAAATAAAGGATCATCCCTGCAAGTAAACATGTTTTTCTGGTTAAACGATAAAAAGTGAGGTAAACATGCCAAAGCCAAGGGTAGAATTAACCTTGAGTTTTATCCTCCCACCAGTAGAGAAACCTAAGATTAGCACCCTGCTTGTCCATCTTATATAGCTGATTCCAGTGTTCAGCTACTTCACATCCCAAAACGCCACCACAGAGAGCTCCAAAGCCAGTAGCTAGAACAACACCTGCAACAAATCCAGCATAATTATTAAAAACAAAAACAAAAAATGAAAAACAATATATCACAAAATAACGACTGACTTATATTTACATTAATTTCAACAATGACCTGTCACAGACAAATCATAATAGATACACAGTAAGGATACGAGGTTACAAGTATAGTATTTGAGTAGCTTGTAGTGTATCGAGCTTCCCATTCTCTGTCTGCTTATACCTCAAATAAGGAGAACAAACAGAACAATTCAAAAAAATCCATCTTATTTTTTATAATCATGATGTCCAAATTCAGTAAGATCACAGCAGAACAGATAAATGGATATAGTGATTAACCTGATTGAGATGGCATGACAGAGACAAGTAAATACAGAGGTGCTTAAGGGATTTTGTTTTTTCTGAATGAAGAAGTGAAACTAAGATGACATCAAGGAAGCATTTTGGGGAAGGGATAGAAATTGTCTGCATTAAGAATTAACAAAACGCAAGCAGGATGAAGTTGCATAAATTTGTTTATTGAAGAATACGGATAATGCTAAACTTATTTTTACTAATAAATAATTCAAATAATGTAATCACTGAGAATATTGACTTGATTGCACACCACATCCAGTTTGCGCTTAATCTATGAATTATTAAAGCATCATTAAACTTAAAGAAAATTTTCTTTATCCTTTTCTTTTCTTGTGCGCTCTTTCCATCTAGGAAGGTGGAGCAAACAAATTTATAGTGTTTAAAGGTTACGTTTTAACATATCAAACATTTAATATAGATTACTAAAACAGGATAAAATAAATAAGCAAATACATTGCTATCCCAACTGAAATAGCTTTGGTAACACAGTTTCGTCTGATGCACTATGTATTATGGGTGATAATACCAAATTGGCATATAAAGTGACACCACTTAACTACTCTGGCATATAAAGTGACGCTGGCAACAAATTAGAATGAAAGTGCTGTAAGTTGTGACAAGTAGTCTACTCCAATCGGCAGTGGCAAGTTTTTTGCTTATATACCCCCCCCCCCCAAAAAAAAAAACAATCTCCCATATTTATAGATTTGCCCTCCCCAAAGTCTTATATTTGCCAAAAAAACCCAAATCTCTCTCCTTCCCTCCCCCTCTCATCCCCTTTTTCCACCCACTCCCTCTCCACCCATTAATCATAAAAAACCCAACCTCCTCTTCGTATCTCAGACCCAACATCAAATAGACATTCCACTTGAAGCGAAGGAGGGAGTGGAGGACAGGAAAGAGAGAGGAGAGAGAAGTTGAAGAAGTTGAGAAGAGGGGTGGGTTGGAGAAAAGGGGAAAGGAGGTGAGGGTGAGGATTTGGGAGAGGGAGAGGAAGTGGGAGAGGGGAGAGGTTGGGGATTTGAGATAGGGGGGGTGAGAGATGTGGGATTTTTTACACATATCAGAACTTGTGGAATAAATCTAAAAATGTAGGAGATTTGAGGGGTATATATGCAAAAATCCCTTAATTTTCACCATCAAAACTTGGCACTTGCGACCAGAGTAGCCTTTTTGTCACAACTTATAGGCTTTTTGATTCACCCAATGTATTAGATAGAAAAAATAGAAGATAGAAGAGAATTACAACTGCAAGAATAAAATACAAGAATAGATTTTTGATGGATCGAGCAATGTTCTACTCCGAAGATTTTCTTGCATTGCTTCTCAACTAACTTGATTTACAGATTACTATTCCTCTCCTTAAATAGAGATCTCAAACCTGAATAACACTCGGAATAGAGTTACTATATGAATAGGACTTACTATTTTAATAGAATTCTCCTGCAGAATTTCTATTTAAACAACACCCAATATGAATATGACTACAGCTCCTAATCAATTAAAACTCCTAAGTCTGGAATTACAAACTCCTAATCAAGAAAGGACTTGTATGTAATTCAGATCCTACGGACTCATGCTCCTAACCACAGGAGGACTCATGCTCCTAACCACAAGAGTACTCATACTCCTAATTACAATAGAACTCATACTCCAATTACAAACAGGACTCATACTCCTAGCTATAGTAGGACTCAATAGTCCTACTTGTAATAGGAATCATACTCCTAATACAAATGGACTTTAATACTCCTAGTTGTAATAGAACTTTATAAGGTGCTGCAACTTCTGTTTCCTTACTAGAATAGAAGGATCCTCCCGGATCAATACTCTTCCGTTTTGGAAGACCGAAGCCCCGTGAGCTCAGAACTTCAAGTGAGGAAACTCATGCATTTCTTTCTTCTCACTATACCATTTCTCTCGGCTTGGCAATTGACCTTTCCGTCCAATACGATAGGTAATGATTTTCCCTTACCTTGTCGCATAAACTTTCCGCTCCAAAACACAATCATTCATAAGTGGCGCCTCCTTCTCAATGAATAAATCATCTAGTGGTGAAAGTATAACATCAGGTTCATCCTCCTCATCTAACATGGAAGGCTCAAATGGCATCAAATTTTCAGCATTCACAACAGAGTAAATCTGCATATATGTAGGCAACTCAAGTTGATAAGCATTGTCTCCATGCTATTTCAAGATTTTAAATGGACCATATCAAATAAGTTTGATTTTCTTTCCTTCACCTTTCAGCCTCTCCTTGTTCAGTCGGAACAAAACTAAATCACCCACTTTGAATTCTGATTGAACTTGATACTTGTCATGTCGATCTTTATACCTCTGTTGAGATCACTGCAATTGAGCTTCAATCTTCTGGTACACTTTCTGAATGCACTCTAGAAAGCGGTGTGCTCTAAACTGTTCATTCTAATTGTTCTTTGTCAACTCCTTTGAAGTAACTGAAAACTCAAGATCAAAGGGACTTTGTCGTAAGCAGCCCAAGCAAGCTTCAAATGGAGACTTCTTTGTGGAACTATGTATGGCTCTATTGAAGGGAGCCTAAAGATAAGGAATACTATCATCCCAAGTTTTCGAGTGCTTGGAATTATAGCCTCTTAACATATGCACCATAGTCCGATTAACAACTTCTGTTCGGCCATCCGTCTTCGGATGAAAAGCAGTACTTCGATTCAGTCGAGTGCCCATCATAGCCCATATGCTCTCCAAAATAAACTAATAAATTGACCATCCTTGTCAGAAATAATAGAAGAAATTCCAAAGTGAATGCATATGAACTTAAAATATAGCTTTGCGGCTTCCTCCCAAAATCGATTTCCTACAAGGAATAAGAATAACTATCTTGCTGAATCGATCTACTACCACAAACAAGTAGTCATGACCAGACTTGGTCTTCGGTAAACCCCCTACCAAAATCCATAGATATGCTCTCCCACAGTCGGTTTGGTATTGGTAAGGACATAAAGTCCAATCTTTTGATTACCTAGCTTTGACGTACGACATAGCATGCATCCTCGAATATAACGAGCTACATCACGTTGCATACTCAGCCAATAAACATATCACCTTAGATTTAGAAGAGTCCTCTACACTAAAGTGTCCTGCTATCTTAGATATATGAGCCTCTCTTATCCAACCAGTTATGTCTGCTTCACTTGGAACACATAATTGTTCTCCTTAACTACTCTCATTTATATAACAATCCCTCCTTCAAAAGGAACTCGGTGGTTTTCCAGCTTTTCTAATCTCTTGCCCAAAGTCATCATCTCTCTCATATAGAGATGCATACTCGTCATGACATAGAGGTTGGATTTTGAAGGCAACTAACAAGGATTTTACTCCATGTGGTGGTTATGACAACATGTCTGTCAACTTGTTATTTGCCCCTTTTTGTGTTTCACCAACAAACGAAACTACTGTAAATAGGGCATCTTCATATGACCAGCTTGTTGCAACTTAGATTGCGATTGTAGGTACTGCAATAGTTGATTCAGTGTGAACGATCTAACAAATATGGTCTCCAGTGCTTAACTGATTGGTGCAATGCATAGAGCTCCTTATCATAGATTGGATAATTCACTAATGGCCCATGAAACATCTCACTATGGTGAGCCACAGGTTTCCCATCTTGTGTCAAAACAGCCCCCATCGCATATCCTGATGCATCAGCTTCAACCTCGAACGGTCTTTATAAACTGGGTAAAGCCAATACTAGTGCTTCACATGTCATTTTCTTGAGTAGATTAAAAGTATCACCATGCTTCTTTGTCCACTCAAACCTTTGGGTCATCTTTTTGCATGCATGTAATAGAGCTGCGATCTACAAAAAGTGTCGAATGAACTCCCTCAAATACTGACATGCTCCAAAAAAGCTTTGAACCTCAGTCACTATTTTTAGTGTTGACCGCTTCCGAATCACCTCCAATTTGACGGATCAACCTTCAAATCTCTGCCTCCTATAATAAAACAAAGGTAGACCAACTTTGATCGTCCAAACTCACACTTTTTCTTATTTAAGAAAAGTCCCTGTTGCTTCAACACCTCTAACACATTTATGATACGTAGAACATGCTCCTCCCAACTTTGACTCTATATCATGATATCAGCTAAATACACAATGACAAAGCCCTCTGAGAAAGAACGGAGAATCTCGTTCATCAAGCTCATGAAAGTAGTAGAGGCATTGCATAAACCAAATGACATCACCATCCACTCAAATACTCCTTGTCTGGTCCTAAATGTCGTCTCCAAGGATCTTCCTCCTTAACCTGAACCTGATGATAACCTGACTTCAAATCGAGTTTGGTGAAGTATCATGCCGGCTGCAACTGATCAATTAGATCGTCGATGAGTGGTAATAGATATGAATTTTTCATAGTAATGCGGTTCAAGGCTCTATAATCGATACACAAGCGCCACCCTCCATCTTTCACACTAAAATGACTGGTGACCCTCATGTGGAAGAGCTAGGATGAATCATGCCTTCGTCAAGTAACTCCTGAATTTGTTGCTTAATAATCTCATTATTCTCCAACTACACCCCTAAATTCGAACGAGAACCATCAGAAATCAGTTGAATTCCATGCTCAATAGCACGTTGTAGTGGCAAGGCCCTTGGCTCCTAGAATAAATCATCATAATCCTTTAGAATATCCTCAATCTCCTCTCCATGCTTACTATTACTTGAAAGTAAAGTGTATGATATGTTCACTTCATTCTTTGGTCGAATAAATAGTAACACAAACTTCCCACTAGGATTCACCATATGTTTTGCTTGTGATATAGTAACTAGAGAAATAGGATCATCTTCATTCTTACTAGCATTGATAATAAACTCCTTGCCATCCTTCACAAGCTTGTACTTCCTCAACATTCGATAATCTGTAGCATCCCTATACCACAAATAAGGACTACAAAGTATCACAAAACATACATCAAATGGGAGGACCTCACACGTTACCTCATCGATGTACTTGTTCGTGATTGTAAACTTGAAAGTGCACTGCTTGGTATCCGTTTAAATCCATCCCAGAGATATGGTTTTGGATGTGGTGTTGCAACTAATCCGATCTTGGCCACCAAGCCTTCTGAAATAAGATTCTTTTGATTACTCGTATCTACTATTGCTTCAATCACGCTCTTCTTCACTTGTAGTTTTGGATGGACAAGATCCTCTCGCATCTTTGAATCATCATCAGTCACATGTTTTCATCATCAAAGCAATTCTCATCTGCCTTTTTGTAGTTCTGGCAATTCTTCAACACTACCAACATGCAATGTAAACTGTCCTTTGCTTCGTCGATCATCTTTTTTATCGGCTCGCGGTTTCAACTCGAGATGAAGTACCATACACCTCTCCTTCATATGACCACTTTTATTACAATAATCACTGAAATTCTTTCGAGTTGTGCAGTAGATTGCTTCTTACTAGATTCCCCTCACTTTTCCTTATTTGAGTTTGACTTCACTTTAAATTTGTCATCCTTTTTGTGCTGTTCTTCCCTTCAATTGTAGTAGCCTTCTTGCTAGCTTCCTCAATGTTGAAAACTAAAAATAACTTCAACTCCTTCCAAATTGATTCGTGCAGTCCTCCAATGTACTTCATCAAAGTTTCCTACCCATCTATTGGTACTCCTAACAAGATAGCTTGCTTACGAAACTCAGTGCTATACTCCAGCACCGGTTGATCATACTTTTATTTAAGATATTACCATTGGATCCATCGGTCTTCTTCGTGCCCGATAGGATAAAGTTGGTTGTGAATAACAACTTTGAAGTTCCTCCAGTTCATGGTAGACATGTCGTGGTTCTTCATGAAAGAATTACACCAAGTCAATGCATGACTTGTCAATTTTAGTCTTGCAAAACACTTTTTGCTTTGAAGTATAGCCATAGATCGTGAAATGTATCTCCAACTGATCTGTCCAACTATCTAACTTTTCTGCATCAACCGCATCGTCGAATACAGAAATATCGATCTTCGCCGCCACTTCAAAAGGTTGCATGGTTATAGACCAAAAACTGGTAGAAGTAGTTCCTTTCTCTTCTTTTCCTCCATCATCTTCATCATTTGAAACTACTTTCTTCAATGAATCGAAGATCTAGCCTCCTCTGCAGAATCTTTAGTGTTTAGTTTGTAAGAAGAGGGGTTTGAAGAAATCTAAAATACCACCTTTTCCACCAAGGTCGTCAAAGGATCTATACCTCCAACCTAGCCATCCGTGATCCAAGATCGTCTTCTACCATACGTTGAGATATTTTTCGCTATCGCTTGAGCTCTTTATTTGATCGAATTTCAATGTCACATGATCTTTGTTGAGTTGCGACCATGCACAGTAAACCTCCATGGTAGGATATTATTTGTTCTAATACTAAATTGATCAACCCGACGAATCGGATAGAACAAAGAGAAGATAAAAGAAAATTATAACTACAAGAATAAAATACAAAGACAAATTTTTGTAGAGCGAATAATGCTCTATTTTCTTGTATTGCTTCTCAACTAACTTGATTTACAGATTACATTTCATCTCTTTAAATAGAGTTCCCAAATCTAAACAACACTCTGATTAGAGTCACTATATGAATAGGACTTGCTATTTAAATAGAATTCTCCTATAAAAGTTCTATTTAAACAACACCCAATATGAATAAGACTACAAATCCTAGTTAATTAGGACTCCTAAATCTGAAATTACAAACTCCTAATCAAGATAGGACTTATATGTAATTCAGATCCTATAATAGGACTCATGCTCCTAATCACAAGATGACTCATAATTCTAATTACAATAGGACTCATACTCCTAGTATAAATAGGACTAATACTTTAGCTGCAATAGGACTCAATATTCCTAGTTGTAATAAGACACATACTCCGAATTATAATAGGACTTATACTCCTAATACAAATAAAACTCAATGCTCCTAATTGTAATAGGACTCTACAAGTACAAGATGCTGCAATTTCAGTCTCTTTACTGGAATAGAAGGATCCTGCAATGCTCTACTCTTAAGATTTTCTTATATTACTTATCGACTAACTTCCCTTTTGCTCCATCCAATACGTTAGGTCGATCACTTTTTATGCCAAATCATCGCGAGGTCACGTTACATGCCAAAGTCATAAATTGGTGTCACTTTATACACCAATTTGGCATTTTAGACATGTATTAAGTTTACCGCCTTCTGAAACTAACTTGATATAGTTGAATCAACTCCAAAACTCCTTGAAGTACATAGTTCACAGTTGGAATACTTAATCAAAGACTTGAAGTATCTTACATTTATAACACAAAGTTTACCCATAAATTCATGTAATGAGGTGACAAAAATTAATGCATTTTTAAGTTTTTTTATAGTTGAAAAGACATTTTGCACTGGTCTTTTGTGACTAGATATATAGTCATGTTTATGTTTTTGTGTTTCTAAAGTACAAAATAGTTACCAACACTAGGTACAACAGTGCAGAGGAGGAATTCTTAGTATCATCTGAGTCTGTCATACCGCCAGTCAAAGTAGTCATTCCCATGGAGGAGGCTGGCCTTCCTCCCTCTCCTTCGGCTCGTTATTCTCTTTAGGGTTATCCTGCTCCTTACCACATAGCCCTGTCGTGCGGGAACGCAAGGATGGAAACACCCTTTAACACTTTTTTGCACATTCATTTACATTCTGTCAAAGTCAAAAACTCCTTTTATCATAGCTTTGTTTCTTTCAAATTTGATCGGCTGGCTTGAGTGTCAAAAGGGCTTTTGCCATAACCGACTTTACACCTAACGAGTTGTTTGTGTTTGCACAACCTCTACGATCAAGCTCGAAGATGACACGGAGGAACCCGGTAAGGCCGATTCCAGCAATGCCTCTCAATTTTAGTTTCGCAACCCCAAAGCGCATCCCACTTCAACATCCGCTATTTAGGACCTACTTCCCCAGGTCTTGCTACGTCATAGATATAGGCTTCCAACAACAACCAAGCCTCTCTTGTTTAGCTCTCTTGTTTAGCGCGAAACAGCACCCAAAAAATGAGAACATTGTATTTGATTCTACTTTGAATAGACCCTTCATCCATTTTCATGGAAAGCTAGGATAAGGATATCTATGAGTCAAATCTATCAAGCTAACCTGAGATGTTTTCTGACCAATATTTTGAGTTCACAAGCACTGAAGACGATGTGCATTCAAGGAGTCTAAAGATTGAACACATGTAAAGCCTTAGTGTGTCTGATTGAAGGTAAATGATTAGAATTTAGGATTTTGTGCAATTTCTTGAGAAAAAAAGGATTTTGATATGTGTACCCCTTAAATTTTTTTGTTCTTCTAATATTGTAATTAAATAATGCGTAAAATAGCCCTAACTTTAATTAAGCCTAAAAAAGTATTCATTTTGCTGCTTCTTCGAAGTTCCTCTCATTCTCTTCCTCTCCTTCATCTCCCCATTTTTTTCTCCTTCCCTCTTTTCTTACAAACTCTATCTCCACCGTTAACAAAAGAAAGCCCACCACACCACGATCAATAGAAGCAATAGAATTTTACCTACAAACTCTATCCTACCAACAAAAATCCCATCACACAATCACTAACAGACTCGAAAAATTATAACTTTTGATTTTGATGAAATTTGATGATGCATGTGCTTCGCTGGTGGAGTACCAAAAAATCCTAAGACTAATTTAGTCATCCCCTATTCTAATACCCTCTCCTTAGCCCAAACAAAACCCAGAATCACCTTTCATATATCTTTGTTACTTATTGCTTCAGCCAATTCACTTGATTAGCATGTTGATTCTGCAATGGTTTATCAATCTTGAATTATTCGCATTTCATCACATAGAATTACATCTATCTCATAAATCATCAAAGGGAACCCCACCGATATCATTCAATTTATAAATCTTTGAAATCTAATCAATTAAGAATTGCATTCTCATTTATCTGTTTGCATGACTACAATTAATTGACTATTAGATCATTATACTCGTTGTAGCATCATGCATCAAATCATAGTCCTATATAAGGTGAGATCACTTGTTTATGCACATAGTATGCTTAAGAATGGTAAAGAGTTAGGATTACAATGGCTGGAAGGATCGAGACGAAGAATTGCTAGATGTCAAGAGGTTGTTAGACGATTTCAATGCATTTCCAGAACCCTAGAGTTACCAAACACCGAGGAACAACATGACATGAGGACATAGAAGTCAGGAACGTGGTACACTACAGTGAACCGCGACCCAGGTTCAATCGTCTAGATTCGCGTGGAACACGACCGGATTCACCAACTCCGGCGACCCGAGTTAGAATTCAAACCAATTAAAATTTTGAAAAAAATAACTCTTTTTTTAAAAGAATAAACAACAAAAACGTGAAAATTTATATATAGTATGCATATCTTAATTGCAACATGATTCTTAAGGTTCTTTTATCATTACTGATATCAACTAGCATTTAAGAACTAAACCTAAAACGTACAACATTCCCCGGTGTACCATATAAGCCAACCCCTCACCTGATTCCTAATGAGTGGCGTACCACGTTCCCGTACCCGTCCCGTAAACCGAAACGAATAGGGTTCCATGCAACTATGCATGAGGATCACAATCAACATTTAGCTAGCAATAATCATTGCAATGGAGGACATGGTACAGATTATCAGAAGGGCCAAAACGAATATGATGTTGATTCCCACCTTATCAAGATACCGCTTGAAAGTTTAAGACGGAGGCTACATCCACTATTTTAAAAAGCCTCGGCCTAGTCTGCCTAGGCGTACGCCTAGGCCGAGGCGATACCTAGGCTGCCTAACTACCACCTAGCGCCTAGAGGGTACCTACGCTGCCCACCTAGATTTTGAAAGTGTTTAGAAGAACATTATCTGATTACGTGGACTGCACCCTTTAGGCCTTGATCGTGATTTTGTGTTGCAGCCTCTACGTCCCTCCAACCTCCTTCAAGCTCTTTTGACCTCCAAATATGAACAGCTCCACTATCTCCTCTAATTTTCAACAAAACCTCATCGACCACCGCTTAAATGAAGAAAGAAATTCGTTTAAACACCAGTCCGTCACCTAAGCTTTCTATAACATTGACATTTACTATTAATTATTGTAATTAAACAATAAAAAAAGAAAACCTCCTAAGCTCTAGGCGTCTGGTCCAACACCTAGTCCTCCTAGCGCTTTCTATAACCATATTAGTTATTATTTTGGCTATTTAGTATTTAAGTATGCATGGTTTATTGTGGATCTAAGATTGCTATCTTTTTTATTATAAATTTATATGAATTTAATACATATTTTTATCAACTATTATAATTAAATAATTTTTAAAATAGCCAAATGCCTAGGCGCCGCCTAGGCGTACGCCTAGGCATCTAGGCGCTAGGCGCTGGCTCAAACGCCTAGTCCGCCTAGCGCCTTCTCTAACATTGGCTACATCCAATGAGTTTCGTGCCATTGGTGACTCGTTAGTGGATATGAACTAATGTTTTGATTGGTACAATATAACCTAAGAGGGCTCGAGTCCATGTGCATTGAGTTATTTTGATAAGTTGGTTAGTTTGCCTTTTTAAGTGTTGTACACATATGAACCTCTATAAATAAGTTGTAATTTCATATTAGAAATAGATAAAGTGTTCGATCTTG
This sequence comes from Asparagus racemosus, assembly GCA_037177215.1. Taxonomy (NCBI): domain Eukaryota; kingdom Viridiplantae; phylum Streptophyta; class Magnoliopsida; order Asparagales; family Asparagaceae; genus Asparagus; species Asparagus racemosus. Next base: position 12,767,318 of record JBAKGM010000002.1, on the reverse strand, counting down.
ATGGAACTTCATTTTGCATATGATTTGCTAGTGTGAAAATAAAACACTAATCCATACATAGCCATCCTATTCTACCACCACCTCAACCCCAACCTCCTCAGCCCAAACAAACCCCGAGCACACTCTTTCTTGTTCTCTCCACGCAACTGAGATAGCATAGAAGTAGAGACATCTCTCTTCATTTTTCTACACCACTATCCACTGGTCAACTTTCCCCTTTGCTTTGCATGCTACCATACAAGAATCACCACCCTCCTTCAATGCCAAGAAATCAAAATCATGCCGTCAAGAACTTCCCAACAGCAATGTCCAACCCATGATACCATTTTTCTTCATCCCATAGTTCTCCCAGTCCATAAAACACCCCCAAGCACTATTTCAAACATTTATTTGAATTTTATATCAAGACCCCCAAGGGAAATTTCTAGCAAGCAACCGGGAAGAACTCTATCGACCAAGCAGTCCTAAGGCCGAAAACAACAACAACTCTTGTTGCTAGGTATACTCACTTTATTTGATTGTTGAAATTGAAATATTTATATTTCAACTTTTAGTTTTGACAATAATCATCTTATTGGCAATTGGTTATGAATCTTGATGTTTTTGCATCTCAATAGTTAGGATAACACCTGTCTAGATAATTCATGCTAGAATCTTAGAAATTTTGTCTTGTTAGTTTAGAGTTTGCGATCACATATTTGTTTGTTTTACTGCATTTATTTGACCATTAGATATAGCCCATTCTACCTTCCTGCATCACATTGCCTATGCTTGTGCAGCATGTTCGGATTTCATTAGAGGTTGGGGAAGTTAAGAGAAAATAAGGGACTATAGAGAATGGAAGTTAAGGGAGCTCTCTTCCCCTCGGTTCCACCCTAATTTTGGGGGGTGGGAGGCCAAGTTTTGTACTTTTAAGAATGAACTTACGGGAACTAGGGGGAATACTTCACTCATTAAAAGTTATCCAAAACGGGCTACATGCTCTCCCCTACCTTCCCTACTCCCCTATGCCCCTCAATGTAAACATAGCCTAGAGGATTTATGTGAAAACCTTATCACGTCTTTAGAATATAAGAGATGGGAAAACAAATGCCAAAAATAATATGGAAATGATAACATATAGTGAACTACTAAAATTGAAAGAAATATCTTGTTCATTACTTGCAACTACTTCCATACAACTTATTATTCATAAATATAACCCATTACATTACAAGTTTAAAACCAAAAGAACAAAAAAACTCATATAATATAATATTCTTTTCTTTTGTTCAATTAGCTTTTCGCATAAAGTTCAGCCCTTTCTCGTTTCTTTCTTTTGTACATAATAAAGTGAACAGATTTAAACTTCCATCCATAACTATTAGAATAAAACAACTAATTCATCCTTAAAGTATGGGTGAACTCTCAACTCCTGTCCCCCACCCCCAAAACATCAATTTACCTATTCTGCCCCTTAAACTAGGCCACTGTGATTATTCTATGAGCTCAACTCAAATATTTAACAAATTAACGATGTGACGATGTTTTCTTGCATTTCTTCATATGATTTTATTAGTTTGTCTCCTTTTTTCAAACCAAAAAAAATTATTAACTATTTTCTTCCAAAATTTTTTACTCTTTATCCTTTGTGAAATTGAAAAATCATTTTTTTAAAATTGCATAAAATACAAGAAATGCAAAAAAGACGCTATCACATCATTAATCAATTAAATATTTGATTGTTGACTCATGAATGACCAGATTGATCATATACACGTAGTTTAAGGGGGGAAATAGGCAAATTGATACTTTAGGGGGAAGCTTTGAGAGTTCATCAATACTGTAAGGGGGATTTGATGATTTTTTTCCTGACTATTATAACTTGCATGTTTTCATTGAATGAATTTTTTTTATTAGACTATTTTGCTGGGTTGTGGATGTCATGCTAAAAAAAACTTTTGTAATCTTTCGATTAAAGTTAAAAATACAGAAACTACATAGTCCTACAACTTTGCAGCTGAGTGGAGTCCAATTTCTTTTGCAGCATGCCTTAAAGTTATTAATAAGAAACCAACCATTTAAGCCCAATTTAACAGTTTGTAATCGGAAACATGGGTAACAACATTAGGTTACAAGAGGAGAAAAAAGCCAAACCATAACATACCATGTGGGCTCTTGGAATATTTCCACGAAATCCCTCCCAAATGTGCTGCACCAACAAGCGCCCCAGCAACCGCGAACTTCCTTGATTCCCTCATAGCCTTCAACTGAGATAAAAAAAAATACGTACAATAATAGCTCAAATATCCGAGAAATAAAAAAAACAGTAAGTTAACACAAAATTAAAGGAGATCCCCTTAATTGCAAAGGCAAATTCTTGGATCGAAACCCTAACTGACCCGAATTGAAATCAAAACAAGAGGAAATTAGTGATGAGGTCTGATCAAGACCTGAGGACCATAGATGGGGTCGGAGGCGATGAACTCCTCGACATCGGCATCGGTCCATTTAGGGAGCGGCTCCTTCCTCCCAAGCGTCTTCTTGTAGTAATCCAAGAAGGCGAGGTTGTTCTTCCAGTGATCCTTAACGTCTTCGAAGTGCCTCTTCACAAACCCCAGGAAATCAGAGCTATCCGACATTGCTTATTTCCTCTCTCGTTCTCTCTAGTTTTTTCGTCCGATGATCAACAAGGATTGATCGCTCTTTCTCGCAATCTTACCAGAGATGGTTTCCGTATTTTAAACCTGCGGCGGAGTTTAAGAATGCTCTGGGTGCGGGCAAGACCCAGGTGCCAACTAAGCAGGCTCAATTGGTCGTGTGGAAATGAGGGCTGAGCCAAGTTCGGTTCAAATCTTCGGAACTTTGGCAGTTCGGAACGGTTTGTACTGGGCCTTTGGTTCGGGTCACTGATCGCAATGACTGCATCTTGTATCCATGTACCGCTGTGAAGCTTAACGCCACCCACTTTTGAATGCACTCACACACTCTACGTATCCCTCTACCCCTCTTAGTGGGGTCTACTAAACACACCCATGTGACGAACCTCTACCACTGCCTAGGGGTGGCAAACAGGTCAGATCGGGTCCGGTTGGGCTGGATCATAATTGACCCAACCCATATAAACTTGACCCGACCTGGCCCCTTTAATAAACGGGTCAGTGCTACCTGACCTATTTATTAAATGGGTTACCCAACCCGACCCGTGTAACCCGGATAACTCTTTTATCATTACACATACCTATTTATCGCTCAATGTTACTGCATTCCTCAAAAGTCCTCTACATTTCCCTTGCTAGTACCAACGGACTTCAAAAGAGTAAGGAGAGTGTTTTCATCCAACAGAATGAGGAGATTTTGAGATGGAAATGAAAATTCAACTACCACGAGAAAATCCTCAGAGACTATCCAAATATCATCTAACTTCATACATCAACTTCATTGATCTACAAAATATAAACACATCAAGGTTCCAAAGTTCATCATTTTCAGCTGATTCAAGTAAATTACAGTTTTGGGGGATGAAATGGAACAAAGTGGAAGATGGGTAATCATCTCTTAATAAGCACATTCATCTTTTTTCAGTCAGCTGAACAATACCATCACGTGCAAACACTTTTCTGTAATAAAGAGCAAACCAAAATCCCACAAAAATTTCAATATTACCCATCAACCAAAACCCACAAAAAATTAAAACTTTGATTGAAATTTTAAGAAAATTAGAGAGAGAAGAGAAGGAGAGTTAGAGAATTAGATAATAAGAGAGTTGAAAAGAAAACTTACAGCAATGTTCCTCTAGAGAAAACGAAGAAGACATTAAAAGCTCTAGCCGTTGTCGATCATCACCATCGCTCGTCGCTCAACGCTCACCGCTGTCGATCATCGCTCGTTGCTCGCTGCTATTGATCGTCGTCGTTGCTCATCGCTCTTCACTCGTCACCGTCACTCGTTGCCGTCGGACGTTGGTGACAAGGAGATTTCTGGGTTAAGGACCTGTTGGGGAAGATAACGAGCGTTACCTTCACGAGTTGCAAGTATACAACTAACAAGTTATAGTATAAAAGATTATCGATCCCACGAGGAACGGGAAGTAGGAGTTAATCGTCTAATTCGGTTCTTTTGTTCTTGTGCGTGACAATTAGGAGTTTTATTCGAAATAAAATGAAAACATGTTGAAAGT
>JBAKGM010000002.1:12722305-12753875 GCA_037177215.1 Asparagus racemosus | reverse complement strand
GTAGCCGTGTTCCCCTACGCTACATTTCACAAATTTTCTGTGTCCCGGACCCGTACCGGTACCGTACCGGTTTCCATGCAACTTAGGTTCAGAATAACTCTGTATGGGTAAAAAGTAAATGTAGAGGTCTTTCTTCTTCAGGTGTTTACAAGTTAATGGCCAGTTTATGTCCTTATTCAATATAATATTATTCCAGATATAAGTAGGAGAATTGTTTTCTTTCTCATCATTTCCCTACTTACTTTTCTCTATGATTATTGGGAGTGGGGCCTTTTTTTTGTGTGTTTGGGGAAGATGTTATAGTAGAAGTTTTGTTGACCTTAGAAGACGAGCAGAATGCCATCACATAGAACACTAAATTCAGAGAGAACAGAGAGCCTGACCATTTATCAAAGAATCGAGAAAGGGTAGCTTCCGCAGCCTATAGATGAAGAGCTATGTTGCACATTTTTTCTTCTCCCACTGCTAATAGCTGTATTGCACATTTTCGGGGTAAACTCCATACTTTCGGTGGAAGTTGCCTTTTTTTTCCTTTCCCATTTTCTTCTTCGCTCTCTCTTTGTAATTGGTAAAAGTCTAACCACATGACGAGAGCTAGTGATTCTATAGGAGAAAAATAGTTAAGAGAAAAAGAAAGTAGCAATCCTGCTGCTGTGGATTGGAAAGAGATGAGAGATTTTTTATGGAATCTAATAGGAACAAGTGAAACCTTACACATGATTCTGTTAATTAAGGATTATGGAAAAATGAATCCTTAACTAAGCTAAACTGACATGTGTATGTATGCTTTCTACTACTACAATTATTTATCTTCTCAGGATGCTTATGATATAGATTTTCTGCTGATGGGATAATCAAACAGTATGCAAAATTGGTCTTTTTTATACTAGCATTTTCTTACTATCTTATGGTTTATGCAGTTTCTATATTGTCACATTGTATGCATCTCCATTCATTGATATTTTCTTCCCTAGGTGCAAGGATAACATGAACAATCTTGTGCTATCGTTGGCTCCAAAATTTACGAGGCTTCAGGCTCTATCTTTGCGTCAGAACAAACCTCAACTTGTGGATAATGGTGTAGAGACTATTGCAAAGTACTGTCATGATTTGCGAGACTTAGACCTAAGCAAGAGCCTCAGGCTTAGTGACCGTTCATTATATGCCTTAGCTCATGGGTGCCCTCACCTTGTGAAACTCAATATCAGCGGTTGTTCAGCCTTCAGTGATTCTGGTCTTGCATATTTGACTGGTTTCTGCAGGAACCTAAAATATCTGAATCTGTGTGGATGTGTGCGGGCTGCATCTGACAGAGCCTTGCAGGCAAGAACATTACCTATTTCAGTTCGAGTTTACTGTCGCTTGTTGCAAAACTTGTATATTTATCTTTTGTATGTTTTTATGCAGGCCATTGCACTTAATTGTGGTCAGTTGCAAACATTAAATCTGGGATGGTGTGAGGCTGTGAGTGATAAAGGTGTAGTAAGCTTGGCATTAGGATGTCCTGATCTGAGAGCTGTAGACTTGTGCGGCTGCATCCTTATAACAGGTAGTCTGTGTAGATGATAATGAGAATCGATTTTACTGGAACAAGTCTAAATATATCATTTTCTGTTTTATTTTTGTTTTTCGGCTTTAGATATTAACCTTCCAAATTTTAGCTGTTTTAGTTTTATGCCTAATTCATTGTAATAGATAACTTTGCCCCCCATTTTGTTCTCTTCCTTCCATTTTACTCTCAGGCTTTGTCCAGTACGCGGAATGAGTGATAATGAAATTCTCATTCCCACTTCTCATTCATGTGTACCAAACATATCATCCTTTTTACAGCTAGAATGCTCATTCTCATTTCTCCTTCATTCCCACATTTTGTGGGAATGAGCATTCCTAATGAGTTGGTAGGGAATACAAGCATTCCCACTTAAATGGGAATGAAAATTTTAAATACATTCCAAATATTTCCAAACTATTTATTAATTATCAATACAAAAAATTTAAAAGTTTTGCATTCCTGCTTCATTATCTAATCTCACCCAAATGTGAGCATGGAAATGAACATTACATTCCCACTCATTCCATACTATTGCTTGCTTCATTCCATTTTCACCTGATTTGATTCCCGCATATCTAATTTGATTCCCGCTTACCAAACGAAGTCAATTGAATATTCTGTTATATTTTAATAAATTGTTAAATATTTCATAAAGTGCTTAATTATCTTTAATTAATTTAATTAAATTTACAAACAACCTCCCTCGTCAGGGATGCTCCACGTGTCAATGCAGCCAAAGCTCTGGATATTTCCATTTGATAGTTTTCGTTGGACCTCCCTCTCAATCTCATTAGTTTCCCTTCTTGGATAATCCGTCTATTTTGAACTTATTATTGACACTTGAAAGTCTCATTGTGGTCATTGCAGATGAAAGTGTTGTTGCTTTGGCAAATGGCTGTCCCGACTTGAGATCCTTAAGCTTGTACTACTGCCACAACATAACTGATAGGGCAATGTATTCACTGGCAGCAAACAGCCGACTGAAAAGCAAGCATGGGCTATGGGATTCAGTCCATCTTAAAAATACTCACAACAAAGAAAAGGAGGGGCTAATGAACCTCAACATCAGCCAATGCACCGCTCTGACCCCTAACGCTGTTCAGGCAGTATGTGACTCGTTTCCTTCGCTCCACACTTGCCCTGGGAGGCACTCACTCATCATCAGCGGCTGTCTTAGTCTTACATCCGTACACTGTGCTTGTGCAGTCCAGGCTCATCATCGTGATGATGGAGTCAGTGCTCTCTGATAATGCTTATTGAGGGGGGAAATACTATCAGAGGTCCTCTAGAGAAGAATCATATGCAGAAGGCTCTGACGTGTCCTTGAGCATAAATTTTAAAGTCCGTGTCATTTATTGATGGGTTAACTGCGAAGAGACCCTTGTACTATTGCCCAATCACGGACAGATGTTCTATAGTACTATTGTTGCGGATAGACCTACCTCCTATGCTATTGCCCAATCGTGGGAAACCCTGAGGGATTTTTTTTTTTTATTTAAATTTTTGCACGTGTGTTTGGGAATTTTTTTGCACGCATATGTTTGGCAACTTAGTAAAATGGGTCAAATTTAATTTTGGAATGGGTTCTTATGAGAACCAGTTTAGTTGTGGATCAGCTACCTTCGGTCCACAATGAAACCAGTTTAAGCCCTTAAAATTGAACTAAAAAAATGAGCCATTTATGGCCTAGTTTTTGCCAATGAGAAAACTATAATTGGACTAGGTTCGAACCCCACCTAATTATATAAAGCTGCCGAACATGCCCTTACTCTTAGAAGGTCTTTGTCCCAGAGAGAGAGAGAGAGAGATTTCTAGGTAAAATAGCCAAAAAGTTTCACCCAGGGCGTATGTGTGCACCTATTAAACTATACAGGGTTTATCTGCAATTAATCCTTTCCAGATTTTCTTTAGAGAAAATTTCCCCCTATATCGAACAGCCATCAGGAGAAATGGCAGGTGACTTTCAGTTGTACACTGAGTTACAATGTAGTTGGATGTGTTGTTCCCAGGGAACGGAGGAGATGCAGTGAGTTTGCACGACCTCCTTTGGTTCTGAACCTATGTTATCATCTGGTGTATAAGCTAGTAACATGGATCGAGTCTTGTTCAGAAACTCCTGAATCATGTATGTTTTCATCTTATGTATAAGCGAGTGACAAGGGCAACCACTCCTGAGTCATGTATGTAAATTCTGTTCTCTGTTAACTTCATATATCAAAATTTCAGTTTGTTATGTTGATGACTGGGTATGAATTTGAACTGCTAAAATGCTTGGGCTTTGCAGTCGCTTGATCCTAACGCGTTGCGGGACAGGAATTAAAATATTCTTTCAAATGATTTACTTTTAAGAAAGCTCAGAAGTCTTTAAAGTATAGGTTGGCTTTTGTAGTGAAATGGCTTTTTCTTCCTCAAATTGGATAAATTTAATGAATAGATGTCTGTTATTGGTCATCCGTCTTCATCTTCCATTGTCTAATGCCCTGCCGCTTGTTTTAGTTACTCAGTATGAAGAAACCCATAAAAGGGAAATAAAAGAAAAGCATTCACAATACATTCCTTTGTACTCTGCGAAACAAATCGAATCCCTTTAATTTGTACCTTCATAATAATCCAATCTCTTTAATTTGTACCCTCATAATACATTCTTTTGTACTCTGCGAACACAAATCCAATCTCTTCAATTTGTCCCTCTGCAGCCAAAGACATTCTAGGTTCAACAAATTTATAAGATCAAGACAGAGAAATAGTCACCCGCTGCACGCAATTGACAGGATGACTGTGAAATCTCAAGGCATACAGTAGTCAAGTCATGAGACACCAAGGAGATGCCTGAAATCCCAAGGCACACAGTAGTCAAGTCATAAAAAAGTAAATAAATTGACATAATACAGAGACGACACGTTCATAATACACCTAGTCGGGAACTTGATATAAACAACAATAGTGTATAAAGTACATAATTGAACAACTGAAACAATAAATCATGTTACGACCACATTCTACATAGTTGTCAAACCCCATGCCACCAATAGATGAGGAAACGAGAAGCATGGGCTTTTCACAGCCTTTGGACATGAAAGAGGCAGAAATCAGCAGCAAGCAGGTAGTATCAGCTTTACAAGATGTGCTGAGATTACAGATTTATCAGCAACAACCACTTGTGGCAGCATCAGCTTGAGGTTGGCTCTGCTTAAATATGTTCTTCTTTTTCACACTTGCTGAGCCTTCTGCCAAAAGGCTTGGTGTATCTAAGATCTGCATCATGACCAATCAAGTATTGGTTATATCACTGAATAATCAGACATCTTGCATTAAAAGAAGAGAGTAACTTGCACATCGAGGATATGAAGGGTTAATTGTGGATAAACAGGCCGTGCTATTGCCTAATGGAGGATAGACTCCCCGTAGCTATCGGTGCAGATAGACCTCCAGTACAATTTGTCCAATCGTGGATAGAGCTCTAGAAACAAACCTTTTCCCAGAAACAAACCTTTTTCTTAGCGAAAAGAATCACACAAGGGATCTTAACCGCACCAATAGAATCACAGTAGATCTATCCACAATTGGGCGATAGTAATGGGTCTAGACACAATTAACCCTATACACAATATCAGATCTATCATACTAAATGTGTAGATGATTTAACACTCACAAGCGTACACTCAAAAGCATAGATTCTATGCTGCATATCTAGGATATAAATAAAAGAAGATCTATCCTACTAAATAGGTAGATGAGATATAATTTAACAACCACGGACTACAATAGAAGCATAAATCCCATGCACGTGTTCTAGAAACAATAAACAAGCTAGATATACCTTATCATGTTTTTTATCTTCTTGTTCCATTACCTGATCCAGATCTCCTGTGCAACAGTTGAAAAATAACCACTTTAAGATTAGATGACAGATTCCCACATATTCGTCCCTAAACAAGAATATAGAGGAAATGGATGATGGCTAGATGGTCCACAGGTTATGTGAAGTATACTTCTTCCTGAACCCCTACGAGCATGTATGGAGAGCAAGAAGTAAAATCCTAGCCCTAGGTTGACCTAAACACACCGTCACACCCACTCAATTGGTTGGGTTAGGTTTCATATAAAACCCAATAGCTACTAAGCATGGATATCCTCGGTTAACCTATTTCGCATTATCACAACACCATTCTGTTGCAAAGTATAGGATATCCTCGGCTGTCAGAGCATCGCATACTAATTTTCAACCTCATTGAAATTAGTAATTAAAAAACAATCCAAGGCTTGAGAAATCAAACACGTATCCATCTCAGGAGTAATCGTCTAAGGAGCTAATGAAATAGGGTGCATCGTAACATGCCTCTATGTTGACCGGTCCACATATAACAGTTTACTAATTGCAGTGGAGTGATTGCTCTCTGTCTTCCAAATAACTTTGTAGTGGATTCCTATGGTAGTGTTCGTAGATGGACATCTACTAGGGTGTCAAGAAGTCCATCCCTGATGAGCCTCATCATTGTCATGTCCTATGCGACCTAGTCTTCTATATCATAACTCACCATCAACAGAACTCAAAACATAAGACCAAATAGATAAACCTATATTATAATCAACCAAAGAGTCATGGCCTAGAATTAGTAGGACATCAATTTGGTGTCCAATACAAAAGCAAAGAATCACCTAACATAAACTTTAACAAATTTATTCTCAAAGAGAATCCTTATCCTAAGCTCATCAGTCTAGCCATAGAAATGAGGACTCATTGGTAGAAGGAGCATATAGGACTTCGTGGAGAATCCTACCTAGACGTGGAAGACACTGATACGTACTGATAGTACATACCTTTGTGTTAGATTGGCTTCTATGTAAGTCTTCCAACTCTCAATGGGAACCCTTCTGAACTCTATAGACCCCTATCTTGTCTTGAGATATGTCTTGGAGTTCTCAAGTTCAAACGTCTTAACATTCTCAGCATGAGCCAAAAGGAGCTTCATATCATCTTAAGAGTCAGGTAAAGCCATGATGACTGCATAGATGATGCTCCCTACTTAGGGCGGCTCCAGCAATTCCAAGATCCCCAAGATCCCTGATCATGGAAGCCATCATCTGAAGATGGATTTAATGTCCTGTCCAGCAGTCATCTTGTAGAATTGCAATCTGATAGTCACTACCCAGACTCTCATTAGAGAGAACTGTCCAAATCTCATGTTTAGACCATCCCAGAGGCTCTTTGTGTTTGGATAGTTTAAAAACCCTCCAATTAGATCATTCCTCATAATAGCCAACATAAGAAACCGTGCAGAACGATCCCTCTAAATCTAGAGCACATATTGCTCTATCTCAGTACAGTAAGCCTGAGCTGAACCTGGTTCAGGCTCATGCATCACAACCTCAATACACTTTAGGTTTCCTTGCTCATTCAGGAGAAACTGTATCTTTCGACGCCAGTCAAATAGTTATCGCCGTGCAAGTTCTCACCCTTGATGAGATCAGAAATAATGTTGTTGGTAGTCATCTGTTCGTGATAGAAACAACGATAATTATGTGTGTTAAACTTTCCATAAAACTTTCCATACACAATAATATTTTTTTTCCCTAATAAACATTCCATCTCATCAAATTTTTTAGCTACAATAATAAAGTTACATTTTGAATAAATGAAGAAGGCATATGGCCCCAACCACAACCTTCAAAAATGTAAATTCAAAATCATCCTAAAACTCTTGAAAGTAGAATTAGATTTCTTACAGAAAGGTTGGGTAGAATAGTCAAATCTAGTTTTAGACCCAGCCAAAATCTCTAACTTGAAATTTGTTTAAATTATTAATGCCACGTGTGAAAATGAAACATAACAAAAATAATCTAAGAAATTCCATATATCATCATTTTAAGTTAACAATCATGTTCTATCTTATCTATTTTATTAGAATATACTGTTTCTAGTGAAGTCTGCATAAGTTGACAACTAACCCCCAAAAATCTCAAAGTTTTGCCCGTTGTTGAAAGAACACATTACATAACTCGTTATTTGCTTATGTAACCTAACAAATCTTAAACATTATACAAGCTTTTGAAATATTTCAGACACGTTTTGACTATGTAACAATATAAAACGTGTTATTTCAATATAACATGTGTTATTACAACTGTAGTTACATAATTTAAATATAATTTTTATAAAGACCTGAGAGTGTCTTCCTTCTTAAAACTCGAAGTAATTAAGTAAAATTACTCATGAATTGTTAATTAAGCCTTCAAGGCTAATTTTGGTGAAATCATTAAAGGTAGGATTGACAAGCAAATTATCTTGAAATTAAAGGTAGGATTGACAGACCTTTAAGACAAGCTCTTCAAAACATTGCTCCACATTGACACGGGTTTTGGCGCTACATTCTAGAAACAGGCATCCATATTGTCTAGCAAAGTCAACGCCCTCTTTCTTTGTGACAACTCTCTCACTTTCCTGAGAAGGTAAAACAAACTAAATAAATTTACTAACCTTTAGAAGAAGTTGCTTCCAAAAAGAAGCATTAAGGCATGAAAAGTGGAACATGCTACATGTAATATAAACTAATAATGATCCAATCAATGCAGAACTGCAGTACTGCTTCCAAGCAGCTTTTACTAAGATGAAAAGACAAGAGTTGCACATACCTTGTCAACTTTGTTTCCTACAAGCATCTTGATGCAGTCCTGGTTGGTTGAATATAGGTCTATTTCTTTAGCCCAAATATCAGAAAGATTAGTGAATGTGTCCCGTCTTGTTACATCATAGACTGCATGATTAGATTGCATCAAAAACGTCTTGCTATATCATAAACTGCATGATCATACTGCATTACAAAAACTTGCAAGCAAACTTTTCCTAATGTTTAGCCTACAGGAAATTAATGAAAGCCATAAATTTAATGTAATGTAGGCACAAGTAACTTGATATAATCAACAAATAAGCTCTTATTTAACATTTCTAGTCAGAATTTAAAATTTTGTTTGTAATAACGATTGATGACTGAAACAATTTACACATGAAAAAGATATAGAGAATCAATTGCATACCCATTATAATCCCCTGCGCTCCTCTGTAGTATGAACTTGTAAGAGTTCTGAACCTTTCTTGCCCAGCTGCATGTTATAGTTACTGTTATAGTTACCGTCATTGTTAACATCTATAGCTATATTGACATAAGACCATCGCATATAAAACAATTCATAGCATGAGGATGCACAATAAGACTGACCAGAACTGCAATGGTTTACTACAGCATATAGAGTGCTAGAGAAAGCTCTTCTTTCCAGCAACTCTTAACAGAGAGCAGGTGGCCAGTAGCTAGAACTGGCTGGTGGGTTTGAGTATCAGGCATGTGATGAAGTGTCAAATAAAAAATCACAATTTGGATTTTAAATTTTTTATGCAACCAATAAAAGCATTGTACAAGCCTAAACGGCTCAACACAGCTACTCCAACGCATCAACAAAATATACCTTTCAGGAAAAAGTTTTACTATCCTACCCAAACTCCCGAAGAAACCAACATTCCTAATACAAAACTACTAACTATTTCTTGACCTGCCCAAGAGATAGAATCCTCGTCGGGCACTGCATCATAAGTTTAATGACCTTCCTAACTTTCTCATTCAATGTTGCACTATAAAATATGTAGAATGAAAATATTCTTGACAAATTAGTGTTCATTGTTTGGACGCAAGAAGAACATAACTACGAAATTTGAAGATGATAAATTAATGATACATCTTTTAATAGTAATGCGAGCAACTGAGAAAAGAATGATCAAGTCTCCAGAGATTTTAATCTTTGGGTTTTTATTTTAAACCCATTATTTTATCCTGATTTATTTTGAAAACAACATTTCCAATAAGCTACTATAATTCAGTCTAAAATGCTATAATGTTTGTTAAACTAGAATAATGCTACATAAAAGTGATAAATAGAGGGTCAAATATCAGGCCCGAGTTAAAAAATAAATCATATTGGGTGTTTTGCGTGTGGGATTTTGGAAGTTGATGGATTTCAAATAAATAAGGGTAAGAGAGTGGTTATTTTTAAATATAACTTTTTTCCTTTTAACTTAGCCTAGTACGGAAAAGCCAGTCTTATATGAAAAATAAGTAGCTAGTTGGGTAAGACTCCACACACAAACACACACACACACACACACACACACACATAGAGAGAGAGAGAGAGGCCGGGGAGGGGGGGGGAGCTAATACAACAAAAAATCACCAACTAAAAGATAAAAGCCGAACAGATCCAAGAGCACTTTCAACACATGGACATGGGGTTGACTTGCAAAAGGAATAAAAATATTAATATAGTAGAAATATTAGGTGTCCAAAGAGGGAATGGGAAAACAGAAAACATAAATGAAAGTTGATGAGTGTATATGACACTCTAGTAGACACAGGAATGAATCACATTGCCATCATCATAAAGCTTGACCCTGTCGTTATTGAAATGGAAGAGAGAAAAGAACTCCAGCAAGAAATCAATTCAATACAAAAGTGGTCATTTACCTTTGTAAACCATCTAGCAAAGTCTCAGCTTATACAAGAGAGGGGAGAGGCTTAAATAAATCCTAGAGGCTAGCCATAGGATTGAATAGATTTCTTCACGGTCGATAGATTTAATCATACCACAAGAAAAAAAAAACCTCTAAATTTTATTAAACTTTATTGGGCAAGGGGGAAAACCTTGTTTCGACTTATCCTCTCGCAGACGGAGAAAGATGTAAAATAGGGATAACAATGAGGTGCAATCAGGTAAACACTCATATAAGACTTTTTCTGGATTGATTTAATATCATTGGGCAAGAATGTGGCCTACTTACGAATCAGTCTTGGATTCCAAGAACCAAATCCATGTATAAAATTACGCAAAAAATTGGTTGGACTCTTTCTATAATTGGACTCAGGCCAAGCTGAATCCACATTCCATGCACAATGAACTGACTACTTACTTTTTTCTAAAAGTAGTTCAAGCATAGATGCAAATAAGATGAAACTTCTACATCCATGCATACTTCTGCATCCATGCATTATATAGATAAATTCTAATCATGCTGAACAGCCTAAACATAACTATCATTTCACCAAACATGTTTTTGCTTTATTGTTGTATAGTATGGAGAAACAATAATTCTCCACCAATGTGACAGAGATATTAACATGCTTACACCTTCCAAGGTGTAATGCACATCTGAACTTTTGAATATTGTTTTAATAACTTCTGTACATGGTGAGATCATCCTGCTTATGTGTTCCACAATTTTGTTCTCCGCTTACAATCTGTAGGATAATATCTTCTATAGGATAGACTAGTTTTCCTAGTAATGTTCAATGCTGGTTTGAATGATGTAAGATAATTTCTACTAAATGATAAGTTTCTACTAAATGATAAGTTCCATACACATAACTAATCTTATGAGAATCATAAATAACACAGGAACACTAAACATAAGTAAACTTCTAGAAGCCAAGAAGGAGATTATCTGTCAGTAGGGTCAAAAGCATTTCCAGCTGCAACAGACTAAAGTAGCACATACACAAAAGAGAACAAAAGCAAGGGAGTGAAAAGCAAAATGCATGATCAAATTTCAATAAACACTGCTTTTGGAGTTAAATAGAAAGACAGCATGAAGAAATAAGTAATAGACAAATGTGCGATATGAAAGTTCCAACTAATATCGCGAACAACGTCACCTGTGTCCCATATCGCAAGCTTCAATTTCTTGCCCCCAATTGTAACCATCTTTACCTTAAAGTCCACACCTAAATAAAATAAACTAGAACATCAGAACACAGAATTGATAAAATAAATGTAAGGTGAAACACTTATCAATCCTTTATGACTAATAGGCAAGAACATGATCAAATGTGAGTAAATGGTAAAGGTGACACTGTAAGACAATATGTGAAGGAAAAACAAAATCAGAAAAGGATGAATAACAAGAAAGGTAAAGAAAAATAATCTACAAAAGCACTTCCCATAATTAGTAAAATACCAATAATTTTTTTCTTACAAGATGAGAAAAGGGAGGAACAACAGAAATAAGAGTTTCAGCAATGACAAAATTTATATAATTATTTAATTTTCAAAACATCAAATTCATAGTATATTTCTAACATTAAGGAAATCTCATGATCCAGAAAATAGTGACACTACATATCGACTAACTTCAGATAAATCATAAGCATGGGTCTTCTTCTTCTTCTTTCTGTTTTTAATATATTACAATTTAATTAGGCATATGTAATATTGGGATAATTTTGCTCCTACCAACAAAGTGAAATATACACTGAACTACATTAAACTGAGCTCATATTAAAACATATTGAAGTTTGTTTTACACATCCATCATATAATAAATAAAATTAACCATGAGTTGTACACACCAAGACATTGAACTATTTTTAAATATTCTAGTAAAAGGTGCACATAAAAAATTTAAACCATAAGAGAGTCATGTAACACTTCAATCATAACTGGAAAATTACCAAACAAAATGAGGGGCTAGATAACCATTGCTGAAACTTGGGCGGGCTTAGGCTTAGTCCCATGCTACACTACATCCAAAAGAACCAAAGTGCTTATGGCTGGAATGACTCAAATAATAGGGAGTAATTGAATAATTTCACTAAACAAAGCTGTTTGATTCAGTTGTGCTATTGCAAGACTGCTTCTATTAGAAAAGTAGTTATGATGTGAGATCAGAAGGCAATTATGGTACTCAAGAATTTTGAGTAGTGTAATAGCGAAATAGAGGCTGACTAGTTAATAAAACAGTGGAGATTGACCTGAAGAAATTGATGTCAAGCCCTTTTCTGTTTTCCGCAACTTTTTACTAAACTAGAATGAGGCATTTGAACTGATCTTCGCATGTTTCCTGCCTTAACTATTTTTTCCCTAAAACTGTTGAAAAATGTGAACATTATTCATTCAAAAAAAATAAAGAAAAAATGTTCATTTCACTGAATTCCACTCATGGATCACTTCTGCAAAACCAAACATAAAATTACATTATGTCAAAGGTAGATTCCACTCTTCAGTCTTTTCTACCTCATTGCTCTTGACTCCATTGCTATCAATCAATAACATGTCTTCTTTAAAAAAAATTTAAAAACCTTGAGCAATCTTTTGGAAAGGAGACAGAAAAAAAAAAGATTAAATGAGAAAGAGCCAGTTGCACGCCAGGTTTGCTGGCTGTCAATATTACCATTGCCACTTATACTGCTGTCATCAAGAAGTGTGCTCATAATTTAGATTACAATGCAAGCAGCAAAATAACAGTCTTTACACTTAATTTTTGGATCAACTACATGAATCTATTCTTCCATTTATCTCCTTCATTAAGTTAACCACTATCATATCCTTCTTAACTTAACTGTTTCCAACTAAGTTATCTTTGACCTACCTTTGATCCTCCTTACTCCGTTAATTATAATCATATAGAGAGAGACCTCCGTTGCATATGGCCAAACCATCTCAATCAATTCTCTCATTTTATCCACAGTATGAGCAATTTCCAACATTCTAAAACTGTCATGATTTCTTATTTTATCTCTTAATGTATATCCCCACATCCATCATAACATTCTTGTTTCTGCTATGCTCATCTTCTGCACGTGTTTCTTAATTCCATTTCAGTGTTTAAGCTCAAATAATAAATTTAATTGTTAAATACTCACAATCCCATGAAAATAGGACATTAGAAAAAAAAATGATACAAGACTGCCCATTGCATTTGTGGTTGGATCTTTCATACACTTATGCCAATGCCATGGCATCTTTCGTCAGACAGTTGTTTGTGAGTACCAAGTGCAACATCTAATCATCAGATTCTAATGGTGACTGAAAATAACTGTACCAAAATCTTCGAGCACAAATCGTACTACTGTCAGAAACTACCCAAATGTTCCTGTGCTGAGTCGGCCCTGCCCATCCCAGTAACGGGTTAAACTTTTCCATTCGATACCGCAATCATAGCACTCACATTCAGTTGTAGTCTTAAAACCACAAACCATCTACCATCAAATATAAACAGAAATTTTCCACCGTCATCTCTCATATAACAGTACCAAAAATAGCATCCATTTCCTAATCCACAGTCTAACAAGATTCCCTTTAAGATGCCCATATGAAAAATTATCATCAATCAAGTGAACATGCAATGCATTACCTAAAATTAACAGAAATTTAGCAAAAAGAACCTTAATTGCACAAATACAAACCAATTGTAGGAGAGAGATCTTCAAAAGAATCAGCAGTGAATCTAAGGAGAAGACTACTCTTCCCGACGCCGGAATCGCCGATCATCAAAACCTTAAACAAGTAATCAAACTCCGGTTGGCTCGAGCTCGATGAATCCATCGAATCACAGCTTCAACAAACCCTAGTAGAAAAAGGAAATTAATGAGCGAAGAATTTGGGAGAAGAAAGATGTGGTTGGTTTTAAAGTTTGAGAAAACCCTAACCTTGAAGTTTGGAATAATTGGGATTGAAGAATGAAGAGGGGAAAAGGTTAAGGTTTTTGAGAGGATGGATTGGAACTCGAGATTTGTTTGCAGAGGAAAGGGAAAGGGGCAGAGGAATAGCGGGGAAGTTAAGAAGGGGAATAAAGAAAGAGGAAAGAAGAGCGGTGGCCGGTGGGGTGTTAAAAAAAGGGAAAAGGATCTGTTGACTTCAAATGTATGGGACCATGGCACTGTAACACTGGTTTAAGATGTCACAGGGTGTGGGGCCACTACGAACGCAAGGGTGAAAAGAGAGTTATGTTACAGCAACTTTTTTTGCTTTCACATAAGAAATTTTTTTTTTTTAAAAACGTCTTTGCTTCTAAAAACAAAGTTTTCTTCGTTATACTAGAAGATTAGCACGTGCAACAAAATATAAAATTGTTATCTAATTAATTTTCTGTCATACACACAAGCATTATGTACGTTCTCGCACGGATGGATGTGATTTTTTTTGGTTTGGTATGTATATCTTATTTCTTTGTTCTCTAAGAGCTACTGTTTTGGTTATGCTCATGTTTCTAAAAATTAAATTATACTAGATTATTTTCTTTGGGCTTCTGCTACTTCAAAATTAGACAACTTGGACTAGATCTTTTTTTCTTAGGAAATGTCATGCTAAGGCCCCAACATTAAAAAGTATATTTGACAAGGCCCTTATATTCTAGGCCATGTATTTCAGCCCTAAATACAAAACGTATTATGTTTAAGGCCCTATCATATTGCCAAGTAAGCAATGAAAGAAAAAACAGCCCCTGATTCCCACACTGCCCCAAATGACAAGTTTCTGAACCCTTCAATAATCGGTAACCGCCTCCCCCCCCCCCCCCAATAACTCAAATTGAATTACCTCTCCCTCTGTCTTCTATTGTTAACAGGAACCCAGCGAACCCAAGAACCCCTTTCTTTCTTCCTCTCGAACTTCTACCTAGGGTTAGGGTTTTCTTTAGTGAAAAATAGCTAAAATCCAAATTCAAACAGTGAATCATCAGATTCGGCCATGAAGGACGAAGTTGCTGACGATTTTGAAGTAGTTCGTCGAAGTGGAGGGTTGGAGCAGGATCACGGAGCAGTGTCGGCTTTGAACGTTGGGCGTGTATGACAGTCAAAATGCAGAAATGAAGCTAATTCCTAGTTAGCACGGGTCAATCATGAGCCCTGTGCTACCGCTGTTGATGGTGAATCTAAAAGTGATGATCCCCCGGCTTCCTTGAGTGATGAACTTGGTGCCTCTTCGAGCGTTGATAAATCACGTCATTCCTCTGAGAATGGCAGCACGAATGAAGCGACCCAAACCTTTTTGGACATGCAAAAGGGTGAACAACTTGACAAAGGCAAGAAATAAAGTTCAAAAGGGGATGGTTCCTGCATTAGAAAGAAGTAAGTTTAGCCAATTGGGATTTAATCGTTTGGTTTATACTTGTAGATTGTGTACAATTTATGCAGAAAATTTTAGAAATCAAATTTTATGGTTGTGGTTGTTAATTTATAAAGCCAAAGATGTTGTTGTATTAGTTTATTACACATGGATTTTATATGTTGGATGAAAAAGTTATTTTTTAGAAGAATGAAAGATATACAATGCTTGTTAATATTACGGATTGGTTGTTAAATATAGCCCGCAGGAATAAATGTTTAAATTATTAGTGTTAAGTATAATAAATGCTTGTTTAATTTATAGCATTAACTATTTTAGTATAAAGGTTAAGTTTATTGAAGTACATGTTAAGTTTCTAGCAGTACATGTTAACCTAAGTCATAACATGTTAACTTTCTACATGTTTGGAAAGTCAGAAATGTCGTTGTATTGGTTTACTATAGATTAACTACTTTTTGTTGTGAAATATTACAAATTGATTTACATGTTGCAGGAAACAGTTATTTTTTAGAAGAATGAAAAATATACTGTGATTGTTAACCAAAATCAGTACATGTTAACTTTAACTGTTTAGAAAGTCTAAGATATTGTTGGATTAAGTAAAATAATATATGGAGTTTAAATTATTAGTGATAAGTATAATAGAGTAGATGTGAAGTGTATTCCAATACATGTTAACCAAAATCAATACATGTTGACTTTATACCAATACAAGTTAACTTTAAACCAGTACATGTTTACCTAAATCGGTACACGTTGACTTTATACCAATACATGTTAACTTTAAGCCAATACATGTTAACCTAAATCAGTACATGTTAACTTTATACAAATACATGTTAATTTTATGGCAGTTCATATTAACTGTATGGCAATACATGTTAATTTTATGACAGTATATGTTAACAATAATTAGTACATATTAAGTATAGTGGATTCCTTGTTAAGTTTATTAAATGAATGTTCTATGCATAAGTTGAAAGATTGCTAAGTATATAATTATTTTTTTAAGGAAAAAAAAGTTGGTGATCCTGCTGAAATTAGGCGAACAACCAATTTTAGTGCATAGTATGATTTCAGAAAGGATCTTGCTCCGAAGGTGTAGCAGTGGCATATGGATGCCTTTGAAAGTTCCACATTTGAGCATTATATTATTTTTGCCCCCCCCCTGCGCTTGATCGTCGAGCACTTAAGTTAGTGTTGAGTTATTATGAAGTAAGTAATAAAATCTTTTCTATCCCTGATGTAAAAAGTGGGAAAAAAATAGAATCGTCAATTTTGACTTGAATTGGGTTCATAATCATACTGGTTTTCCAATTAATGGGAAAATTATTTATACCAACTGAATCTCCAGTAGCCGAATATGGAGGGAATAATTTAGCAAATCAAATGAGCCTGAAAAGGGGGATAAGGATAATAAAAAAAGAGAACACCAATGAACAAGTGAAGGTATGTTGAAGAACTACTAGAAAGTTTTGTGGAATCAAAGGAGAAGAATGATTGGTAATATTTGGATATAATCTCGTGATACACTACACTTCTCATAATCAGGGATAGGGTAAAGGATTGGCTGATGACTTTTTTAAATGCTTCGACTGACATAAACTAATCTTAGAATTGGGAAACATCTCTCTTCATAAACATAATAGCTGCGCACACATGTTTGCAAGGAATACGAGTTACGTCCCATGCACAGCACATGCATGTTTTGTGTTCCAAATCCACTTGGAAGTTTTGTGTAATTGTACTTTAAATAATTATTTATGGGATTGACACGCATTTAATGGACGCCCATTTTTCATGTTTTCTTTAAGGACCATCTCAGCTTTAGAACAAAGAAATCCATTCCATTTTTCAACCATCTCATCGATCGTTCATGCGAACCATAATTTACTTTTATATGTGCTCCATCATCTGTAGTATTCGTAGCAATCAAGTCTCCCATATTCAATTGTCAAAAGACTCAGCGATATTAGATGTAACATGATCATATCTGAAATAATTTATAAGATAGAGGTTAAATATTCTTCAAAAAAGCCCAACTTTATAACATACAACATAATCTAAACAGGCAACGACATATCCATAATAGGAAATGACTTAAACTTAACACAAAATGAGTTAAACTTCACAGGAAATAAATTAACCTTAACAGGAAATATTGTATCCTTAACATGAACCAACTTAACATTAACATGAAATGTGGTATCATTGATAGGAAATGACTTAACTTTAATAGGAAATAAGGTAAACTTAATAGGAATATCATGAAAGCATGTACTTTACCTGATTCCAGGAAAGAATGCATATGCCTAGTTCTCTAGAGCGTAGTTGATAACAATATTATATGCTCTTTCATTTATCAGTTTAATATTGCCCATATAATCATCCTATTCTGTTTTAGTATACTTGTAGCAAGCTGATTACAATAAATTTTCCAAAACTTGTGTGTCTTTCGACTTTAGTCCCAAATTCTTCAACTTTACTTTGAAATTCTCGACAAGATGTAGAACACATCTGGAGGGAAGAGCATCTGGAAAAAAAAATTCTCTAACAGTTTCTCTAATCCCCTTATCTGCATCGGAAATTATAACTAGCTAACGTGGAAGATTGTATAGTTCTAGCCTTTCGTAGAGTCTAGGCCACAAGCCTTCTAAGAACCATTTCTAGTTAATGTTATTTTCCTGACTGCATATACAATAAGCTAGTGGAAATATTCCATGATTTCCGTAATATGCTATAGCGCTGAGGAGTATACTTTCGAATCGATCTTTCAAAAAGGTCCCGTTCAAAAATATAAGGGGTCTACATCCACTCAAAAAAGTATTTATGCAAGTGATATAGCAAATGAAGAGTCTTGTAAACCTTCCCTCGCTTTGTTCAACACAAATATAGCTACCTGGATTTGTCTCCTTAAACTTATCCTCATACCTATAATATTTATAACATAAATGTCAAAGTAACATGCAATGAAAATACTTAACACATACTATTTAAAAATAATATTTGCTTTTACCATCATAGTTAATCATACACCTCATAAGCATCACCATATAGCTACTCTTGTGCTCTCTCTTTACCCCATCATATCTTATTGTACTCAATCCTTAGGCCATACTGACTGTGAAATTCTTTTGCACATCAATAGGGCAAATGTCTGGCCGAACCTTCAATACAAGTTGTAATTGGGTTGTAATGACTTTTTAAGAGGCCCTTGAATGACCAACATTGTTACCATGCTGCCGACAAGTGTGATTGTTCACGAACTTCTTTATAGCAAGTCTAGCTTCATTTCTAGGAGGAGAAGCATATAATATCCAGGGGTAACTTTTGGTTTCCCTAAATAGGCAAAAAACAAAATGCGAATACTCTTTAGTTCGTTGATCATGACATTTTATTACACTTTTATATCCTTATTATCTATTTTGTTTGAATAAATATATCACTAATAATGTATTTTCATCTTAACTTGTAGGAAATAAAGAATTAATGAATCAGAGCCTAAAAAAATTTAAATTCTCTCATTTTTCTATCACTTATTAAAGCCCCAAGATCAAGTTAAGAGGAGGCCCACAAAAGCCCAGGGAATAAAAAGAACGGGTCAATGGGTCAACAAGTCAACAAGGAATCAACTCTGTTATGAACCAATCAGTTCACCAACCAATTGGCCAATCGGTCGATTAACTGATTGGGTAATCGGTCGACCAACCGATTGGCTAACCGATTGGCCAACTGATTAGTTCGTAACAGAAATAGTGTATCGCTGAGATTTATTTCGTAGAGTTCAAGCTAAATCCAATGCCTATTGCTGGTTGTTGTAGGCTAAAAATAGGGGTAGAGGGTGAGGGGTTTGAGTGAGAAAAGTTTTGTAAAAACTATATTTGGAGAGGAAGATTACTCTTAATTAATAAGACCTTCTAAAATTAGAAACTTTTTATTTACAATAAATAAACTTTTTCCTCCTTTTAAATTTTATGTTCTTCTTCTTTATTGATGAAGATAAAGAGGAAGATTTGATCTCAAGTGGCCAACACCTTGTAATGTAAGGTTTTATTTTTCTCTATTATTTTCTTATTTTAGAAATTCATATTTCAAGATTTTATTTTCTTTTTATTTTTATGTTGGTAGATTAGATTTATTTCATGCCTCATAGTGTAGACTTAATTTCATGCTCTTTTATTATTTTATTACTTTGTAGAATTTATTTTCTTATATTTTTCTTTTGTAGTGTAGATTTACTTTTATACTCTTTTATTTTTATTAGTTGGATTTTCTTTATGCTAATAGTTTAGATCTTTATTTTCTTGTTCATGTTCTAATTTTTATACTTAGTTTTTATTTTTCTTGTAATTTTGTTCTTTTTTCATACTTTCTAGTTTAGATTTTATTTCTGTATTTTTATTTTATAAATGAGTAACTAAATTTGGTAGGAATTCTAGAATTGTATGAAACTAGTTTGATTTCTTTTATGATTTGTGGATTGATCTTTTATACTTAAAATGATCATGTTTAGGATAATCAAATACATAACTAATTGGTAAAAGAAGAATTTGATAATCTATGCTTATCTTGAGTGATTCGATTGGTTATGCTTATGAATTCTAGAATTAGTAACTAGTTGTTATTCTTTTCATGAATGCAGTTTTGCTTGGATGATAATTTTTTGATATATTATATTTTCTTTTAGTAGTTTGATAACCTATGCTTAGTAAATCTAAAGTAAAATATGATAAAAAGAGAGTGATTTATAAATTCTAAATAAAATTAACTAATAGGTTTAATTCTAGATTCCTATATTTTTCTACTTAATTTCCTCCATCTTTTACTTATTTTAATTTTCCTCTTTTTTATTGTATTTTCTCTTCTTGATTTTGTTCTTTTCTATTTTCTTTATCTCTTCTCCTTGTTTATTCTTTAATTTTTTATATTTGTTCACTCTCTTTCTCCCCTCTTGTTCTAGTTTTCTTTTATTTGCAAATAATCACACATTCTCTTTATCTCTACACTTTAACTCCTCTTTGTCCACACACATTTCTAGGATCCAATTTAGAAATTTTCTTACACACCTTCCTCATGGGATTGATATTGTGACTATACTATAATTGATGGTTATCCTTTTGTAACTTTAGTGCATGTTTATTATGCCCCCTATCATTCGTTCTTTTCAACTCGTACTCAAACTTGTTGGCCATTGAATAGTATAGCGAAGCTAATTTTAACTCTTTCGCACTATCAAATAGTTATCCCTCTTCACATTAAGCAATGTGCCACCATGCAGGTATCCTCTCTGTACTGCTGATCATGTCATCAATCATCATAACATGATCCACAGATGGCTTATCATTAGGAATCATATATGCACTACATGTCGACGTGGGAGCTCTATCTTTACATTGTGACTTCCATGTAGGGGCAATGTGTACATATTAGAACATAGACAGAAGACAAAATAAACAGTAAATAAAAACAAAAACATTAACTTTTTCAGAGAAATGGTTTATAATTCATATGTGTAACATGTGTTTCTGAAACATAACAACTATCTCATATGCTTAACATCCAACCCATAAAGTTAACATGTGATTGTGATTGTTAATGTATACTGCTCACAATTAACAGCTAAGAGTGGCATTGAGATGTATCTGGTAAACTTTTCATGATTCCTCCACCTGTTTAATAGAAATCACAAATTTCATAAAAAATAAACAATAACTTACAGGTCTTGCAGATTTTTCTGGGTTTTATGGGAAGTCAAAACATCTACATTTTGAATAGCTTGCATATGAATTTCTGTACACCCTATATTGTGGTTATGCTCCACGATACACAACAAATCATCTTCATTCTCAATTGCAAAACTCATGTTGCCGTTTATTTCATCTTTGTATATCAATGAGAAAGAATCGTATGGAATTTTTAACCTCTGCGACACATCAAACTTTAGTTCCATAAAAGTGGTTGAAGAGTTAATCATTGAGAATACATCTTTCTCATCTAAGGACGCCATGCAGATTAATGTATGGAAGGTAGGAGGAGTAATGGAGGAAATTTCCAGGACAAGAAGAGGATTGATTGTTAAAGAACAAAAACCCTAACCTATTAATTGAGAGAGTTATGACTCTTGAGAGAGAAAAATAAAGGGAAAGCACCATTATTTCCCTCTAATTTCCCTATCAGATTGCCATAAATGCGATCTGATAACCGCTGTTATCAGAGTTGGCATGCGTTGCTAAAATGTGCGGGGCAGTTTAGGGTTTCAGCTAAAATACAGTATATATGGGCTATACAGGTGACATGGATGGGCCTGGGCACTTTATTTTCATTATTTGGGGCTAATCTATAGTGGGTAAATGTTGAAGGGCCTGACCACATGGGCTTTTTATTATTGGGGGCTTGACACAAATTTTCCTTTTCCTTATACAGAAATGTAAAATAAAGGCGTAGATGACTTTTACTTCAAAATTTGAAATTTGAATTAGATGGCTTTACCACCAATCCCTCCTTTATAATATCCCTACCTTTTATAATATTCTAAAACTTAAAGAAAGAAAAGTGTTTTGCACTGACCCAAAATACCATTGAAACTTTCACTAAACCCCTAAAACTTTTGCTAGAAAACTTAAAATTAACAAAATTAGTTTATGTCTAGTCAAATGACAAAAATACTCCCA
This sequence comes from Asparagus racemosus, assembly GCA_037177215.1. NCBI lineage: Eukaryota > Viridiplantae > Streptophyta > Magnoliopsida > Asparagales > Asparagaceae > Asparagus > Asparagus racemosus. The sequence continues at coordinate 12,731,768 of JBAKGM010000002.1, read as the reverse complement.
CTAAATTTTTTCAGAAAACACGCGATAAGTTTTTAGTTTTGTTACTTAATCCCCAAATCCTTTTGGTAAAACCCCTAATAGCGGTTGTTTGTAATTTTTATTTTTTAATGGAGCTATTTGTAATATTATAACTTTTTGAGTTATTTTTGTAATTTTTAAAATTTTAGAGTTTGCTTGTAATTTTTAGATTTTTCATAGGGCTTTTTGTGGTTTTAGATTGTTTGTAAATTTTAGATCTTTAAGGGAATTATTTGTAATTTTTATATTTTTTAAGGATATGTTTGTAGTTTTTAAATTTTTAAGGGAGTTATCTAGAATTTTTGGAATTTAAAGGGGTTGTTTGAGATTTTTGAATTTCATATTTTAAGAGGACTATTTGCAGTTTTTGTATTTTTTAGGGATTGTTTGCCATTTTATGGGTTGATTTGCAAATAGGAATGATTTGAGAAGCAAACATTGGATTTGAGAGATAATACTTGCACGTGTAAAATTATAGGGTAAGCCAGTTATGTGGGTTAACTACAAAATATAAAATATTATGGAGGTTTTCTGCAATTTTTAAACTTATTTGGAGTTTCAAAAATTTTGGGGGTTTAGTGCCAAAAGACCAAAGTTATTAGAGGTTTAGTGAAATTCAACCTTTAAAAAATTAAGAAGGGCACATGACAATTGTTTAACATGTAAGGCTAATAGTAAACCAACAATCTCTCTTTATATATAAAGAAAGGATTATTATTTCATGTTTAGTAATACTTTCAAAAATTATGGGGGTTAGTTCTAAAACACTCAAACTTGTTCGAGTTTTAGTAAAATTTTGCCTTTAAAAAGCTAGGGACAAACACATGACAATTTTTTGAGATTTAAGCCTAATATTAAACCACTAACCACTCTTTATATCTGAAAAAAGAGAATTAAAAATATAATTATTAGATTTTTTTAAAAATATGAATAATTATGACTTGATTAGGATTTTCAAATATTTGATTACAATTAGAGTTTGCTAATAAGGACATATTTAATATGATGAGGATTTTTAGGTGAATATAAGATTTGGTGTTTACATGCTTCTGATAGAATAAGGTGTCAATTTTTGAATATGACACATGTCAAGTTTTTTGTGCATTTAGTGGTACTACTAATTTCTCTTTATATATAAAAGAGGGATTAGTAATTTGACGGTGATTTGAGTTATGCAATTTTATTATAGAGATATTAAACTATCATTTAGTAATTTAAGATAAAAAAATATTCTTTACACAATTTTGTTGAGGAGTTTATTAAAACTAATGTAATTGGACTGATTCATTTAAAATAAGAAAATAACAAAAATGAAGAATATTACTATTTAATTTTGTGAGGTCAAATCTTCTTCTTATACCTTATCTAGAATGTTCTAGAAATATAAAAGAAGAAGAGAAGAGAAAGGAAAAAAAATCAAAGTGCAATTTCAATTATGCGAGTGAAATACTAGTCTCATGTTATAATATAGAATATTCTAGAAATAATTAACGAAAAGAAGAAAAAAAAGAGTGTTTCCTCACTTTAACATGCAAATTTACCAATACCACTCAAACTACTATTATAATGGGAAATGTCCAAATATTTTGGCTCTCCTATTAGGATTTTAATAGAGTAGTATAAATAAAGAAAAAGTTTCTTTTCACTACATACCAATTTCAAAATAGAGTTACTAGGAGAACCGTGGGTCACCTAGATGGTTGAAAGTTTCAAAATGACTCCCAAGATCTTGGGTTCAATTTCCATATAAATAATTATTTTACAAAAAAAAAATTAAATGGATTTGGACTCTCTCTACTACAAAAAAAAAAGCATTGGAAGAGCTTCCTTTCAACTTCTCTTTAAAAAACTAGAAATATCTTTAAAAACTCATATTCAAGATATGTGACTTGTATCCTAACTAGACCTAAACGTTAATTAAATGAATCACATGACTTGGATATGAGTTATTTTAAAGCTAGTTTCCAAAAAAGAACTCAAAAGTGAACATGCCTGTAATTTTGAGGAGTGGTAATTAGATTAGGAAAATACTAAACTAATTTTGTACATGAAACAAAAGTGTGGAGTTATGCATCTTGAATTTCTATCAAAATTTATATTATCAAGAATAAAGTCACTGTGTTTTTTAGCACAAATTTAATACAGGATTTCTAGTGTACTTTTCAAGAAATCTCTCATCTGAGTAGATAAATAGAAAACTCTTAATTAAAAAATAATTGTTTGCTTAATGGTATAAATTCCCAAGTAATTGTTGGATAAGTCTTAAAAAAATATCGCTATTAATTACATAAGTTTTATACTATTAGCTCTATATTTACAGACTGTTGCATGAGACTAATGTCAAGTTTGGATTTCAATAGGGATAAGGGAATTTAAGGGAAAATAGAGGAGGGAAGAGAAGAGAAGTTAAGAGAGTTCCCTTCCCCTCCATTACACCTCCATTTGAGAGGGAAAATAGAGGAGGGAAGAGAAGAAGTTAAGAGAGTTCCCTTCTCCTCCATTACACCTCCATTTGAGGTGGAACAATTTTTGTGTTGTTGAGGGTGAACTTGGGGGAACCCTTCACCAAAAAAAAAAAAACCTACCCAAACAGGGTGAATGTCTTCCTACCTTTCCTTCTCCCTTATTCATCTCAATCCAAACAGGGCCTAAAGCATCATTTTCTTTTTAAATAATCTTTCTAGGGATGATTATTTTCATACAAATTTTACCGAACAATGCAACAAATGAGCCTAATTAACATTAACTATGTAGTGCGTAGGATTACATTTTACTAATAATCTCTATTTTATTTGATTATTTCATCTAACTTTCACAATAATTTTATGATTCATATATAAATTTGAGAGGTTAGTTTATGAGGGTGTTTATACATACTATTCACAATAGGGTGTATGTTGAAATCCCTTCTTTTTACATCCAAGTATAGGTATATACTTATTTAACATTTTCATATGTAAATCAAAATTATTTTTGGTGTGTCTAGACTGAAATAGGATTTTTTTGTTATACTCAAAGGAATTTTAAAATAGTACAAGAGTAATCTAGTTTTAAATTTCATTGCACACACCTTCAAAATGAATTCAAGAAAGTAATAATGACCATTGATTTTAGTCTACAAAAAGAGCTTTTCAACTTGCAGGCTATATGTTAGATAATAGTCATAAGCCTCAATCCAATCTGAAAGTCTAGGTGTAATGAAAGAGATTTTAAATGATATGAGAGTTAATTAGAACTCATAAATCTTTCAGAATAGACATAAAACCTAGTATAAGATGTATCAGGACATAAAAAATTATAATACACAGTTAAAAAGGATATGAGGTGACAAATCTTTTTTGCTAAATGAGTTATTAAGAGATAGTCATGTATTGAGACTCACCTTACTAGTTGTAGTGAGGCTTACCACTCTCTAACTTTTGAAAGCTCATTTTGTTAAATGAGAAGCCATCTTATAACTAAACCATAACATGTATATAACTTAGAATATAAAAATTAAACATATCAACAAATATCACTTAAACAACCTGATTACGAGTAGTTAGACAAGCTAGCAAGATATAGATCAGTGATAAGATTGATCATGTTTATCACGCAAAAACACTCCTATTTCTTTGTAACTCAAATCCCTATTTTTCAATATAAAGAGAAATTAGTGGAATTTCGAAAGGCACAAAAAATTGATATGTGTCATATCACGAAAGTCATAAAAAACTTACATGTGTCATATCATAAGTATCTACATGTCCTTTTATCCTATAAGAAGATGACATGTAGATATCTAATCTTATATTCACCTAAGAATCCTTATCAAATTGAAACTATTCATACTTAGAAATTTTTAATAATTGAATATTTTGTAATCCTTATCAAATTATAACTATCCATAAAAAAATAAAATTTCATAATCATATATTTAAATATATAGAAATTAAAGAACAAAAACTCATGAAGAGAGTCTTTCTACATAAAATCATGGGTTAATTTTAGAAAACATCCCCTCAACTATGGAAGTATCTCAGAAAACCCCTTCAACTATTTTAATTTAAGAAAAAACACCTCAAGTTTGAGCATATCGTAGATAACTCCCACAACTATGAAAATCTAAGATAACCCCATGAACTTTTCTCACTTACCCCTCCTCAAATAGGATGTGTCTCAGAAAACACCACTCAACTATTTTAATTCGAGAAACCCCCTCAAGTTTGAGTCCGTTGTAGATAACCCCTTTCAAGTTTGAAAATCCAAGAAACTCCCATGAACTCTACTCTTTACACCCTGAAAGCTAACATCGCTAAGTCTAGCATGTCACATGACAAGTAGGTGATTGAGAAAAGACCAAAATACCCTTAATGATAAAAAAAGTACTATGTTTTTTAGGATAAAAGAAAGGGATGGGAAAGAGGGGAAAATGTTGTAAACATTGGTCAATATTTTTTTTACCGGTTGGGGGTTTATTTATAACTGAATGGGTTGATTTTAAAAAGCATACTTCAATTATTTTACATTCTATATTTTAAGGTATGTCAATTATTTTAAAAATATAGGAGATTTTTTTTTCTTTCAAATGAAACCATTAGTCGGCAATTCTACAAAGTACTACAAGCAGTTATGAAGATAGGAGCCTCTCTATTGGACAAGAATATACAAATCCTAATTAGAGAAACACAGAGAAGCAGAAATGGTATGAGGTCCATGGTATGACTTTTATTTATTTTTCTAGGTTTTCATTTTTAGTACTTTCGATGGGGTTTCTTCCTTCATCTTCCCCCTTGATGCTGACTCATGACTTATTTTTATTATTGTGGTTTAGAACTTTTTGGCTACTCCAGAACTAATATCACTCCATGCATTCTTGGCTATTCTTGTGGTTTTGCTTTCTTTCTGCTGACTATCATATATACACAGCCATTGACTTGATTATTCATTTGCTAGTATGTCACAGTTGTACTATAAGCATCAGAATGCTCGATAACTATTTTTTTAAAAGAAAATTTCGAATAGGTGTTAATATCCATTAGAGGAGAAATTATATTTGGATAGGCTAATCTCTCCTTGACCAAACCGTGTCATCAATCTCAAGGAAGGTAGAGCAATCCCCATATACTTTTTCCCTTAGATTTATATAAATATCATTTTGATTATAAAAAGGTGGGTGCATGCTTTTAGGAATTTATTTCTTCATGTTAATAACTCTTAAAAGAAATCCCTAGGTATTAGAAAGCAAACATTACAACAACATGAAAAGAAACAACATGAAAAGAAAAAAGAAGTACTGACTAAATTTATTATATTTCTATATTACAAAAAAATTAAGAGAAGGGGATGGAATCTCGGGTCTCCAGACTATATTCTAGAGCCCTCCTCCCTTTTCTAAAATAAAAGTGTAGAGAACCTTATTGACGTCTCTCACACACTACAAGTCTTTCTTCCTTTTAAGTTTTTCTCAAGGTATCTCTCTATCTCATCTTGTGTGTTTTGAATTGCAAAAGAGGTCTCAATTTATAGGGAAGGCAAGATGAAGTTTGTTGCCAAGTATTGAGAAGAGATTGGTTGGGAGGGTTACTATAACCCCTATGGTAACTCCTATATCCTAACTTCTTGTTGCATCTGCTTATCACAAGCAAGGATTGCCTTTTCACACATGGTGTGCTTATCATAAGTCTTATGAGGAGCCTATATACCATTGAGTTGAAAATATAATTTTGTTTGTTGTTTGTATGAAGTGAGAATATCCTGAAGTTAAATTTTATTGTGAAGACCTATGCACATGTGATGTCATCTATATATTGAAATTGACATGCAATAGGGGAGTCATGTGCCTTTGTGTTAGATTTATAGAGAGGGTGTTTGTGTCCTCAAATTTAATTTTCAATTTGATTTATAAGTGGTGCTACCATCCTCACATTGAGTTTGATTTATATGAGGTGCTCCTACCCTCACATTGGATTTCATTGATAAGGCTTGTTGAGCTTATCAGATTTGACATGTATCAGGAGAAAGATATGCCTCTTTGAATCTATCTACTATACTAAAACAAGGCTCTGGTGTGACACATGTCAAAATTGTAGAGCTTTGACCATTAAACTTCCATATCTATATTGTTACTGTATCTATACTATCTATCTCAAGTTTAAGCGATTTCTTATTTTACTCTTTCCAATTATTAGTTTTTTCCCAAGTAAATCACTTGCCAATTATAGCTCATTCCCATCAGAGTTATTAATTACTCAATTTCAAAGCCATGTCCCCCCTCTTAGCCAATTCAGATTTTCACAATTAAGCTTTCCAACTAAAACTCTTTCATGGACCATTTCTAAAAATACCACATTCTCCCACACAAAATTCATTAGTCATCTAGAATTAATTAGAAATCAATTTGTGGCTAAAAAGTTGTCTCTTGGTCTTTCTCCAATCAAGTTAGGACGTGCTTTAGGGATATAACCCTTCAACTTTTAAGCACGCCTAAAGACTAGAATCTCAAGTACAAAAGCCTCCTTGAAATGTAAATATAAACACACAAAGAAATGACAGGGAAAGAAGATGATAAGATAAAGGTTTAAGATGATGATGCTTGCTTTAAATATGGATTGCTGTGAAATTGATAGGTATGAGATAGATCTCATCAATTAAAACCACAGATTAACCTTTATATTATCAAGCAATGGTAGTGATGACCAAGATGGTTATGATGAGGTGTTTTTAGTTGCAGCCAAGGTACCGATGCGTATCAGTTCAAACAAGGTAAGTTTATGAATTTTAGATCAATTGGTTATTTATTTTGTTTAATTTTTCTATTGTAATTTTAATAATAATAAGCTAATTAGGATCCGCTGAGAGATTTTCTATGTCCAAGAAAATTTGAGGTTATTCAATTTATTTAGTAGTTCTTTGTTATTCAATTTGGGGTTTTATATAAAATATATTAGTCTAATATAATTTTGTTAATTTGATTTGTTTCAGCTCTGGAAATCATCTAACCAACTTCAAGGAGTATCAAAATCATCGTGGCAGCAATGCAAACAAGTTAACTCCGAGAGCGTTGCTGCATGGTTACATAGATGAAAGAAAAGAACGACATAGCAGTAATAACACCGCTCAATCAAATATCATAGTAGGATTTCAAAGCTTTTTATATAGTTCACATTGTTCATGTAGTTTTCCCTCATAAGATTGAATCTATTTACCCACCTTCCTCTCACATCTATCTTATCCCTAAAATTATAAAAGGCTAAGGGTACAATTTAAAATATTTGACATTCTGGTGCTAGATTTATTTTTTTAATAGATTTCTATTAAATAGTATTTACATACTTATTAATTAATTGAAAAAACTCTAAAATGTTTGAGTATTTTCCTTTCTAAAAGAGTATAATTTATATGGTAACATTAAAACTTTTGTAGCAAAAATTTTGACAAAAGGTGTGGGCATAATACTAGTTAATTAATATATGTGTCTACCCTCAAGTTGATCATATGGTGTAGGTAACTTCAAGTTGATTTCACCTTCAAAGCATATTAGGAAAGTGATAGACCCTAGTAGATTGAAGGCAATAATTATCAAAGAGTATTAGGCTTTTTAATTAACTTGATAGTTAATTTGCGCCTTGGTGAAGTATGATTTCTTTTTTTTGCGTCTATAAATTGCCTTCCTTGGACTTACGTGCTCGTTCTTCAACCAAGTGCGTGAGTCCAAGTAGTTTTGTTATTATGTGTAAATCCTCACTACACAGTCACAATAGTGTGAACTTTTTTTTTTTTTGGTATGGCTTCATTTATTTTTTATGCATATGATTTTTAATATTTTATTTTTTATTTTTTATTACCAAGACTACATCTTGGTTACAAATTTTTAAATGTTTGAGAAGGCATTTCATCAACCGTGTTTATTAGCAAAGCTATCTCTTAATACTTTTTTTAAGATACACATGAACATCATATATTATTTAGAGCTATATGGGTTATTGTAGAGATTTTTGCTACTAGTTTGCTATGAACTTTTTTTAAAACAAGCTTAGGGTAAGCCCACTTATATTTAGATATGAGGAGCTCTCATTTAATTCAAATTATTAATTTAATAGAAGAAAGACTTCTATTTAAAAAGGAATACTAATAGATCTTTAGGATAGAATCCTAATAGAACTTGAAAAAGAATCTCATCCTATCATAGTTAAACTTTGTATAGCTTATATATATACCCCCTCTCAGTTTTATTTCGTGCTTTGTTATTTGCTTGAGGAGATATGCAGGTAAATTTTCTTTATTTTCTTTTACAGATTTTTTCTTATTTTCTTTTTTTCATCCTATTCTCATCTCCTCTGTGCCATCTCTTTCTTCTTTTCTCTCCTCTCCTTCTGACTCTTCTTCTCTTATCTTTCTCTCTCCTTTCCTCTCCCTAACATCTTGTTCTTCCTCTTCTTTGTTCTTCCTCTTCTTTTCTCTTTCTCTCTTCTCTCCTTCATTCTTTCATCCATGCAGAGTACCATAATAGGCGTATCAATACCAGACTTGAATTGCCCAGTAATTTTTACTTGGATAAGACCAAGATGAAGATACTTCATATCTTTATCCTAACATCTTGTTCTTCCTCTTCTTTGTTCTTCCTCTTCTTTTCTCTTTCTCTCTTCTCTCCTTCTCTCCCCGTCTTCTTCTCCTTTTCATCTTTTTCTTGTCTTCATCATCTTCTTCTCCATCCATCCCTTTCTTTCTCCTTCTTTCTCGTCTCCAAGTTTTTGATCTAATATTTAATTTTTATAACTTTTATTTGGTTAGATAGATTTTGTCGGTTACTCAAGATACAATAAATCCAGCCGTTGGTGCACCATGCGTTGGGGCTGTTTCAGCCCACACGGGTGAAAAACTTGCACCAACAGTTCAAACCGTTGGTACAAGTAAATATTTAATTAAATATTCAAAAAATGAATTAAATTATAAAATAATGGCACCAACGGGTTGAACTGTTGGTGCAAATACTTGCACCAACGGACAAAACCGTTGGTGCATAACTCTGCACCAACGGGTTCAACCATTGGTGTAGATAACTGCACCAACGGTCTAGACCGTTGGTACAGATATTTGCACCAACGGTTCTACCTGTTGGTGCATATCATTTCACCGATGGTTTTGTCCGTTGGTGCAAGTTTTTGCACCAACGGTTTCAACCATTGGTGCAGGTTTTTCAGCAGTTTTTTCCCTACATATATATTCCTACAAAAATACATAATCAACCTGTTCACAACATATACAAATATATTCCTACAAAAATACGCAATACTCTTGGGTTTGGAAGTCAGGATATATACATGAGTATGTGTCACTTGCTGGATCCAGTAATCTCGCGTGGGTACCCAAATACTTCTTCAATGCACTTTAGGAACCACCCGATTCTTCGACGTGAACTCTCTGTAACTCAACAAACACACACACACACACACACACACACACA
>JBAKGM010000002.1:12673512-12689516 GCA_037177215.1 Asparagus racemosus | reverse complement strand
GAAATACAAATATGATACATTTAAATTAGAATTTGGGTAGGTTTAATGGTAATTTAATCAATATAAATGGTTAAAAAACTCTAAAATTAGCATATGAATATTATATGAAAACTTTCGGATGAAAATTTTTACGTTTGTAAAATATATGGTATTAATTTGTAAATTTTGACTAACTAAGGGTATATAAATGCTACGAAATACAACTGAGGGTATATAAATGCTAAAGCATGTGAAACTATAAGGTATTTAAGTGCTATTTAAACTATCCAAAAACTAGTGCGCAGGGACCCAACCAACTCGGTTCAAACATTTTTCTGTGTCCGTGGGCCCCACAACGCTTTTCTTGGTGCCGCGTTCCGGAAATCAAGATCCCCCAACCAACCACAGAGACCAAATCGATATTGGATACGTTCACCGGCCGGTGACTGCGAGCACTGGTCACTCTCACCTACCCCTAAAACAACAACCGAGGCCCCATTTTACCAGTGATTTTATTAAGGGGTTTTGTTTCCAAACCCAGAGTTTATAGCAATTTAAACGAACGCGCTTTCGAAATTATTCCTAAACCCACAATATGTTAAGTAATTATTATCAAATCTATTTTTTATATTTATCAACTTTTGTGCACGGTTATTTAAAAAATATAGAAGTGACACTAAATTTAGTAACTTAAATATAAATATAGCAAATTAGACAAAAGTATAGAGAAACATCAACCATGAATTGCACAAGCTGCGTTTCAAAATAAAAGAAGTTATGATTTTGGGTTTATAAATAAAAATCTATTTTTAATTAAATTAATAAATTAAATCCCTGTCCTGTTTTGACTAACCCACTAAAAAAACACAAAATTGAAATATAAACTACGAGGAGACGCCATAAAAATTTACCCCTTTAAAAAAAATTAGAAGGAAATCTTATTATTTCACCGCGCGAGGAAAATCTCAAGGTCTGGCCTTTCTCTCTCCTCTCTCCATCGTTCTTTTTTTGTCCAAATGATTAGTTTTACCTTGTTGGCTTCTCTCGTTTACGAGATTTCTGTAGCTGCATCCTTGTTCTTTCAATGGATTGTGACTTATAGAACGATTTATAGCAGTGGGGTTTGGTAAAAAGTTTCAACTTTTGGATCTTTCGATGAGTTTAGGCTTCTGGGTTTCTCTTGTTCTTTTTATTAATTTTTTTTTGTGGTTTTGTGGGCTGTTGAGGGATTAAGTATGATCAGTAATAATGGGTTGTAAAAAAAAAATCTAATGTTGAGTTATTTAGAATGGAAAAGATTGTTGCTGCCTTTGGATTTCACTTATCCATTGAACAATTTGTACTTGTGATGTTGAATTTTTGGGATATTTCTATGTGTATTAGTTTTCCTTGAAAATATCTAAAAAGCTATTTTTGGATGCTTTTTGATGATCGTGTCAATTAGCCTGTATTAAAATTTGATGCCTGTTTTTTAATGTTGTTTAGATCTGAATCGGCTAAATTATATGATTGGTATTTTTTTTGTACGCTCCTTTTGCCAGTTTGCAAATTTTTTCTAGCTCTGGCGGCATTTTGGTATTTTTTTGAGCCAAATATGCGATTAGACCGAAAACTTCGCTGCTGATGGAAAAAAAGCTGCGAAACCCTCAGGTGATGCTATTAATGCTATTTTAGATTCATGAGGAAAGTGTCAGAAGATTATTTGGCACATTGGTTTAAGAATAATAGCTATGCCAAGTTTAGGCAAAAATGTTTAGTCCCACTACAAGGAAGTAAATTTTTGGACAAAAAAGGGAAGGGCATGGTTTGACCTCCAAAAAATGCAGGAGGAAAGAGGTTACACACCTATTTTTCATCGGCGGTGAAGTTTTGGGTTTAATTCATATTTGGCTAAGAAAAAGTACCAAAACATCGCTGGAGCTAGAAAAAAAACCAAACTGGTAGTAGGGGTCTACAAAAATACCAATATGGTAATTTTGCTGATCTGAATCTGATGCTTGGTGTAACTTTAAGTTCTTTCTCTACTTATGTAAATTTTATCTTTGAGTGGTTTCTAAAAATTACCATGGGAAGTTCTAACTCTTTTGGTATACCTTTTTGTTATACTCTACATAGTATTTACTTTTTGTTCCGACATCGAGTTTCAACATGGGAACTGAGATTATGTGCTTGTTTCTGAAGGTATCCATTCTCCATTTTGGGAATCTACTTCACGGCTATTTTATTTGTTAAAAGGAATTCGGAGTTTAGCCGGCAAAGGATCAGAATTTTGTAGACCTTCTGCATTTTAAAAAAAAATGAACTTGACTTAAGGAAAATTTGATTTTGAAAGTGATGGTGACAACTACGTAAATTGGCAAATTGCTTGCTTCGTGACATAGATAAAGTCTTATCATAATTCTAGCAATTCATGCAATAACACTGGGTAGTGTATTTTCAATGTGGCTGTGGCCAAGTTTTACAAGAGTGCTTGCACATTTAAAATTCCATATGAAATATGAATGAACTTAGTGGTATGTAGTAATCTTCATTACCATCCAAGTTAATATATTAACCTCTTAGAGATACTTAGTAATGTTATGGGATCAAGGTTTTAAATATCGGTTATCGGAAATATATCGGATGGCCAAAATTCATATCGGATCCTAGTTATCGGGCTATATCGGGGATAAGTAGTAAAAATCGGAGTGTTACATCGGATGGTGAGTACATATTATATAATGTCTTAAAATGGAATCTAAGCACATTTAACGAAAAATTAACATACTAATATGCAAATAACACAAGTTTAGGATCACTTACTAATTATTTTTGTTTAGTGGATGCGAAATAGAATAGGATAGCACTGTTTTTGTTAAGTGTATGCAGCTTGTGTATGGAAAAAAGAGGGGTTTTTTCTCCAAACCCGAACCAGTTCACTAAGAATGTAAATTTAGAAAATCGGGTGATTTTCAGCCCAAGAAAAATTGGTCGCTTTATCAGATTTACACCGATATATCGGGAAAATTTGGCCCAAAACAATATGCGATATATTTTTGCAAAAATCGTATCGGCCATAGCCCAAAACCTATGTATTGGTGATAAATTGTTCAAATCAGCCTATTTTTAAAACACTGTATGTGATAAATCGGTTGCTTTAGCATATTTGTGAAAGAATTGACTATCTTCAAGAATTCACTTTAGGAGTTTTCTTATGTTTCACTTTAGGAGTTTTCTTATGTTTTAAGGTAGAACAGTTAACATGGTTGGTGACATTATGTGTTTGTTTCTAGAAACTATCCACTGTCCATTTGGGAGTCACACGTCTATTTTCTTTGTGAAGAAGTTTGGAGTTTAGCCGGCAAAGGATAGTGTATTTTATATTTAAGGAGTTCAGCCGGCAAAGGACCAGATTTTTGTAAACCTTTTTCATTTTCATAAAAAGAAACGAAGTTGACTTGGGGGAATTTAATTTTGAACATGATCTTGACATTTTGAAATTGGTAATGTTGCAAATTGCTTGCTCAAAAAATAATAAAGTCCTACCTTTGTGATTCTAGCAATTCATGCAAGAACAAAGGATAGTTTATTTTCAATGTGTCTGTGGCCAAAAATTTGTGCACATTTAAATTCTATGTGAATTAACTTAGTGGTAGTATGTAGTAATTTTCATTATCATATGATATTAACCTCGAAGAGATAGTCAGTTATATTACAGGTTAAATGAATTGCTTTAATGTGCTTGTCAAATAATTGGTTGCCTTAAAAAATTCACTTTAGGAGATCAAGAAGTTTTCTTATGATTTAAGGTAGAACGGTTATCATTGGTTTATCGTATTATATCAAAAGTTTTAATTATTCTGCAGTAGGTAACTAAAGCCCTCCTTGAACCATCATATTTTTTAAACTAAAGCCCTATACATCTTTTTTTGGTATATTTCTGGACTGTTTATTGCTATATAGCCATGAAGAAACAGTGAATTTATGTACATGCATTTGGATAATGATATACTCATGCGCAAATTTCTACCTTCTGAATCTAAAAACGTTCATACTGATACTATGGACAACATTTTTATTTAATCTTTGCTAGCCATTCTTCTGTATTATAAGGTATAGTTTGATTAAACTATATAGATCTCAGTTTATTGAAGAGGTCCATGCGCAGCAAATGTGGTACACTTTACAAGCTCCACAGAAGTAGAGACATATGAAACACTTCAACAGACCTTATAGCTTTTTCCTTCATGATCAAGCCTAGAGTTTTGATCTCTAAACCCTTGTGATCTCTTCTTGGACTAATGCATTATTTTCTTTCCTCTACGCCTTGTGATATAAACTCTACTAAACTCTTCTTTTGGTGTATTTCCTTCATCTTGTGATTTAGATTTGTTTCCATAATGTATTTACTGTCCCTTATGTTAGATATAGTTTTTTTTTGTGGCTGAAATCTACCTCGTTTCACACATCTTCTTTGATTTCTTTCCCATATTTCAATTGTTAGCTTTTATTTAGCCTTATTAATCAATAATCATAAAATGTTCATCCAATATGTTATAATAATCACTACCTACTGTCATAATACTTACAAACCAGGTGAAACATGGCAAAAACAAGAATCGGACTCGCTGGTCTTGCCGTCATGGGCCAAAATCTTGCTCTAAACATCGCTGAGAAAGGCTTCCCCATATCTGTCTACAACCGAACCACCTCAAAAGTTGACGAGACAGTAGAACGAGCCAAGCTCGAAGGAAACCTCCCTCTCTACGGTTTCCATGATCCCGAATCTTTTGTCAACTCAATCCAAAAGCCACGTGTCATCATCATGCTCGTAAAAGCTGGTGCACCTGTGGACCAAACAATTACAACACTCTCAGCCTACATGGAAAAGGGTGACTGTATAATTGATGGGGGCAATGAGTGGTATGAGAACACTGAAAGAAGAGAGAAGGCCATGGCTGAGCTTGGCCTTCTTTATCTTGGAATGGGAGTCTCTGGAGGAGAGGAGGGAGCTCGTCATGGACCTTCGATGATGCCAGGGGGATCATTCGAAGCTTACAAGTACATTGAAGACATTCTTCTCAAAGTTGCTGCTCAAGTTCCAGACTCTGGTCCTTGTGTCACTTATATAGGCAAAGGAGGCTCGGGCAATTTCGTGAAAATGGTTCATAACGGAATCGAGTATGGAGACATGCAGCTGATTGCTGAAGCTTATGATGTACTGAAATCCGTTGGAAAGCTTTCTAATGACGAGTTGCAACAGGTGTTTTCGGCGTGGAATAAAGGGGAACTCCTTAGCTTCTTGATTGAGATCACAGCTGACATTTTTGGGATCAAAGATGATAAGGGCGATGGTTATTTGGTGGACAAAGTCCTTGACAAGACGGGGATGAAAGGCACCGGCAAATGGACTGTTCAACAAGCAGCAGACTTGTCCATTGCTGCTCCAACAATTGCAGCATCTTTGGATTCGAGATTCCTTAGCGGGCTTAAAGAAGAAAGAGTTCAAGCTGCAAATGTTTTCAAATCGGGTGGTGTCAGTGACATCTTGAGTAGCGAGCCAGTGGACAAGGCAAAGTTGATAGATGATGTAAGGCAAGCTCTTTACGCTGCAAAAATCTGCAGCTATGCGCAAGGCATGAATTTGATTAGAGCCAAGAGCTTAGAGAAAGGATGGGATCTCAAATTAGGTGAGCTCGCAAGAATATGGAAGGGTGGGTGCATTATAAGAGCAATTTTCTTGGATCGAATCAAGAAAGCATATGATAGGAACCCTGAGCTTCCGAATCTTCTTGTGGACCCGGAGTTTGCAAAGGAAATAATGGATCGGCAAGCAGCCTGGCGTAGAGTTATCTGTCTTGCTATTAATGCGGGTATTTGTACTCCTGGGATGTCTGCAAGTTTGGCTTATTTTGATACTTACAGAAGGGAGAGAGTGCCCGCGAATTTGGTTCAGGCTCAGAGGGATTACTTTGGTGCTCATACTTATGAGAGGGTTGATGTGCCTGGTTCATTTCATACTGAGTGGTTCAAGATTGCTAAGCAGTCTCATATTTGAGGTGACTTATTGCGTAATATTCATATTGGGACATAATATAGGGGAATGCTTGTAATGGTATCCTTTGATGGAATAAATATTGTCCCTTGTTAGGTTATGAGATCAGATAAACCTTTTCTGCTGTGTGTAATTGGAACTCATGTTGTTTATTTTAATTTGGTTTAGATTTTGTTGATTATGTACTTCAAACTTGTCTGAAATTGAGAAAGTTGGGAAACTTCCTCTAGTTTACGGAAATATATGTATGGAGTCTCATTGTTTGCAATAAAATATTCCTGCTTGAATATCAGTTTGCTTGTTTTTATCCCTGTATTATTTATTTATGACTTGCATTCTGTCATTCCCTTGTGTAGGCTATTTGAGTGTGTGGTTAGCATTGTTTTCATGCGGATTTCTTTCACAAGTTTTGCCTATTGCTGCACTTACTGTCTGCATATGGCATCATCTTTGGTGAGTTAGCCAATTTGCTCTTCTGTAGGACTATGGCATTTGTTGTTGATAACAGTTGTTCCTTCTTGAGTCTCAACTGAACTGCGCATCTCTTTCTATTAATCCATTATGTTTATTGTTATCATCCATTGTCATATTAAGGGGCTGTTTATTTCATTACATTTTGCAACTTTGCATTGAAAAAATGAGACCTACTGATGGGGAGTGGGGCGAGGGCTCCGATCCGAAAGTAGATGGCTCCCGAATGTGTTGCCGTCGGCACCAACCCGGATCCGATGGGAAATCACGAGATTCTCGATACTCTGAAATTTGGTGGGTGCTTGAATCTAAACGGGATTTGAAAGGGGGAGACGGTAGATTTTTCAGTCGTCACTAACTTTCCAGAGACATGTTGTAAGACCTTGGCGGCGAGGGATCATAACTCATTAAGGGACGATCGGAGGAGAGCCGGCGGAATGTTCATCCTTGAACAATAACTTTTTTTTTTGGTTGAGATCGGATGGCTAGGCTAACTAGAACTCACACCTAAGGGCTTCACACTCTAAACAAAAGGCAAATTACATGCCAAAGAACACTTCACATGCTCACAAGAGATTATCAAACTCAAATTTTTTATTCATCAATGTCTATCCCTCATGGAGGATTATATCTCTTATTTATAGGAAAAGAAAGCAACTAAACACTTATAGGAGGAAATAAAAATCCTAATTAAATCAAAACCTAACAAAACTAAAAAAATACAATCAAATAAAAGCCTATCTAAAATTGAAAAAAAATTTCAAAATCATATCCTAAAGAAATCCTAACTAAAATAATGGATTACATAGAATCAAATCAAATATTACTAAAATAAAAATTATTCTAATAGATCTTAAAATCTTTTGATGGATAGTCCACGATTGTCCTGCATCAAATTTCCCCTTGGTAGAGAACACTCGACCTCAAGTTTTATAGTGAACGAGTGTAATGTTTGACTTGATTGGTGAGAATAATTCCGTTGTAGATTGTAAGATCTTCAAGATGAGCTGTAACATTCGATATTGAGTTGGCGGTGGAGGGTTTGGAATAATGAACTCAATAATCATATTATCTTGGCCTGGGAGTTTGCATGGCGTATCGATCATAAGTTTGGATTTTAGGCTTGACTTGAGCTCTAGATTTGCTTCAAGCTCAAGCGTTAGATCCACCTACTGCTCTGTTTTATGGTCGAACTCTTGTTTAAGCTTGGGCTCTAGATCCATCTTCTGTTATGCTTCTACTTCTAGCTCTGGTTCATGCTCGCACTTTGGATTGATCTTTTGATCTACATTTGATTTTGGCTCACGCTCAGACTCGGGCTTTGGTTCTTGATTAAATTTGCTCTACTTTCTCGTCTGACTCAAGTTGAGGCTTAGGATTTGGAATGAAATTAATATTTGATTGAAGATCCACATCTGGTCGGGGTTGAGGAATTTGTGTTGGCTTAGCTTTAGAATTTGCAAAGAAATAATATCTTTTAGATGGTGGACTATAGTACCTTCTCTCCAAAAGAGCTTTCATAGTTGTCCATGAATGAATGTTTGAATGATAATAGTTTCTATGCCACAAACATTTTACCTCTCTCTTTAGCCTACACTCAGCATATAAATACATTTCCAGTTTTGACATATCATAGATAGAAAATACATCTTCTATATTGAAAATCCAGGCGTTAAAATCATAGGACTTCTCATATCCATCAAATCCAAAAAAGTAGGATAGGTTATCAAATTTAAGTGGATTAAAATCATACCCTTGTGAATGAGGTAGTGGTATTTTACCCCTAATAACTGTGGACCTTTCAGCTTTGATACTAATGATGGGGAGAGGGGCGAGGACTCAAATCCGAAAGTAGATGGCTCCCGAATGTGTTACCGTCAGCGTCAATTCGGAGCCAATTGGAAATCACGAGATTCTCGATAGTGTGAATTTTGGTGGGTGCTCGAATCTGAACGGGATCTGAAAGAGGGAGACGGTAGATTTTTTAGTCATCGATAACTTTTCAGAGCCGTATTGTAAGACCTTGGCGGCGAGGGATCATAACTCATTAAGGGATGATCAGAGGAGAGCCTGCGAACACTGTTCATTCATGAACAGTAATTTTGGGGGGGGGGGGGTTGAGATCGAATTGCTAGGATTGAAAGTGGAGAAATTTAAGATAACTAACTAGACCTCACATCTAGGGGCTTCACACCCTAAACAAAAGGCAAATCACATGCCAAAGATCACTTTACATGCTCACAAGAGATTCTCAAACTCAATTTTTTTATTCATCAATGTCTATCCCTCATGGAGGATTACATCTCTTATTTATAGGAAAAGAAAGCAACTAAACACTTAAGGAAGTAAATAAAAATCCTAATCAAATCAAAACCTAACTAAACTAAAAGATGCAATCAAATAAAATCCTATCTAAAATTGAAAGAAATTTCAAAATCAAATCCTAAAGGAATCCTAACTAAAATAAAAGATTACATGGAATCAAATCAAATATTACTAAAATAAAAATTATTCTAATAGATCTTAAAATCTTTTAATGGATAGTCCACGATTGTCCTACATCATACAATTACTATTGTTATCTTTACTGCTTGTAACTTGTGTCATTCACCTAGTTTATGTTCAGGCTTCAGTATATTGCTTGTTTACTTTTCTTGATTTGCATGATTGTTGCAGAAAATATGTCATCAAATCTCACAGAGATGAATACCTCCAGTGCCTGTATTGGATTGAAGGAGATCTTAACAGAATCTAATATTAATGACAACATACTGATGGCCAAGTTTTGCAAAGCATCTGATATGGTAAAATCAACTGCTTCCGAAATGCATTTATATAATACAATAACGCTGTGTTCAGGGAGCTTGTGTAGAGAGATTGTTCCTTTGGACAAATGTATGTCGAACATTATCAGGAAGTACGGGGAAAAACTTCTACTGAAGGAGGCAGACAGGAAACCTCGAACCTTGAGAAGAAAAGGAAGAAAACAGCCAGCGGATTCAAAGTTCAGAGGGCCATTGGAAGATAGTGCTATTTGGCAGGGTATGCCACCATGGGATCCATCCGTTGGTGGGGACGGCTGTCCAAAATTTCTGTGTGACGCAATGGTATGATGGTTTCTTCTTTGTTTGATCGATGGATTATATAGTTGAATATTCTCCATTCTCATGTTTTTAGTAAGTACTAGAACTTAATGGTCGATTAATGATTCCGTTGTGATTTGACGTGTTATGCAGCAGATCATTGATAAATACCCTAACTTAGTCAAGTTAATATCTCTGACCAGTGGATCATATAGTTGATTTTGATTATCCTCCATGCTAAGGTTCTTAGCGTGTTCTAGTCCATCCTGGTCAGTAGTGATTCCATTGTGATGAGCTATGCTATTCAACATGTTTATTTTTTAATTAAAATTTTCTAGCCCTATATTCTTAATGTTGTGGGTAGAGTGGCTACCTTGTGGAAATATTTTTCAGTTTACGATCATAAAGTAAATTCTTTCTGAGGGAAATAGTTCCAATTTGTGCTGAACAGGCTTGCAAAATACATTCATTTAGTTAACTTAAACAAAACAGTTGCATATCTTTCTCATGTGAGATCAACCTATTTAGTTGTCTTCCACCGAATAAGCTGCAAATATTTCAATTTTCATTTATATAGTGATGCTTATTAGATTTCATATCAATTTAAACATGTGTACACAGGTTGAAGGTCTGGCACGGCATCTTCGATGTGTTGGGATTGATGCTGCTATTTCGTCTTTTAAGAAACCTGAACCAAGGTTGATTGTGTAACAAAACAGTTGAAAATTTTCCTTTAATTTTGTGATCTTCCGTATCATGTTAAAGAGTTCTACAAGTTTCAATACAATCATGTCTCGTCACCGTTTATATTTTGATGTTTTAACTTCAGGCAGCTACTGGATCAAGCATATAAAGAGAAAAGGGTGGTTTTAACCCGAGATCTCAAGCTCTTGAAACATCAGATAAGGAACCAAGTATATAGTTTGAAAAATTTGCTAAAAAATGATCAACTACTTGAGGTACGTAATTGCATACTTTCTAGTGTTACATTGATATGGTTATCACTGAATTTTATGTGCTTCTTTTAATATTATTGATGACTGATCATTTAAGTTATGCAAAATGTGTGGAATCAGTCATATACGAGAACATTCCTCTCTATGAAAAAACTCTTTTTTTTTCTCATGTGCCACTTTCAAAAGTAAAAACTTTTCTTATTCATTGGTTTGTTTTAAGTTTATTTGCAATAATAGTCGTGTTGAATTTTTTTTAATGGTACTTATCTGTCTGTTTTGAGCTCTTTGTCTGCTTTGGGGTTATTCTTGCTGAATTAGGAATTTGATATCTGGACTGGACAGTTGACTTTTATTGACAGGTTTGGTTGACGTTTCGTCTAGATAATTTTTGAAGCACTTCAATGTCTGTTTTGTTGTTATTATTGATGAATTTGGAATCAGGAAATTGGGCCAAGTATGATTACTTTTACTCGACTTTAGTTTATGTCCCTTCATATTCTTTTCCATTGGATCTGTTGAGGATATACTAGTTTCTTGGCGTCATATTTTATTTGTTAATTATTCTTACTTCTATTAAGTTTGAATTTTTTTATTGGTAGTTATCTGTCTGTTTTGAACTCTTTGTCTGCTTTGGGGTTATTCTTGCTGAATTAGTAATTTGATATGTGGACTGGACAGTTGACTTTTATTGACAGGTTTGGTTGATGTTTTGTCTAGATAATTTTTTGAAGCACTTCAATGTCTGTTTTGTTGTTATTATTGATGAATTTGGAGTCAGAAAATTGGGCCAAGTATGATTACTTTTACTCGACTTTGGTTTATGCCCCTTCATATTCTTTTCCGTTAGATCTGTTGAGGGTATACTAGTTTTTTGGTGTCATATTTTATTTGTTAATTATTCTTACTTCTATTAAGTTTTTTCGCTGTTCATCCCCCCCACCCCCAACCCACCCACCAAAAAAAAAAACAAAAAACAAAACAAAACAAAACCCTGTATGTTGGTCTTTTATTATGTTACAGCAACTAGTTTTTATACTCGCGTTTGCGAAGTATTATTTTCTTGATACTTTTTATTATTAAAATGATAAAATGGATTCTAAACATAAGTATTTATTGAAAAGGCAACAAAAATTTCTTTTTATGAATTTTCTATTACCAAGTGCTAAAAGTTTTACTATTATACATAACTCGTTATCCATGTACAGATTTGAGAGTATATTATCACACATATATTTTCTCATTCATTAAATTAATCAATATCCCCAAAAATAACATGTAAGAAATTGGAATTAGAAAGGGTAGATGATGTCATTGAGCTTATTTATTCTATAGAGATGGAAATATGTATTTGAAGAATAAAGAAGCCTTTAATAGTATGTACTTATGTTTGTAAGAGACAACATAAGTTAGATAGGATATTTTCTAGCCAAAATATATCTCGCAATGTATATATACTAATGTCACAACCAAGACTTAAAATCAAATTGAACACGCACAAGCTAACAAACACTAAAAACTAACAATTAGATTACAATATTTATTTGCACTCATATAAAAGTATGATCCCTCTACATCCACATTTCTTCTTATATACAAATAAATCAACAACTTATATTTTTCAAACAAACAATCAATCAATCAAATAAATATCAAGATAGTTTATTAAAAAAAATAAAATTGTCCTTCATGTTTGCCTACAAATTTTTGGCGCCTAGTCACAAACGCAAACACTTTGACTCTCCACTAACTTCATTCAAGTACATCTCATCAATATAAAAGCAATAAAGAAAGGAAGATAATTTTTTCAAACTCCTATAAATGAGGCATCTTTGAATTCAATCAATACCTGACATTTCCAGAAATAAATGTGCACACACGATCTTTTTGGATCTCTACAATAGAGGGAAGATATCATCAACAAAAAAATCAAGAACAAATCCTAGTGAATTAGAGAATGAGAGGAACCCATAGAGGAAGAGATAAGAGAATAATCAGAATAATGAAAGAGAGTTGAGAGAGAGAGAGAGAGAGATTTTATATTCCCTATTTCCTTTTTGTGACAGTTTCTTTTGAGGTAGGTGATTCAATATGAAATCAAAGAAGAAATGCATGAGCTTTGAATGGAAAAACAAAATAAGAAATAAATGAGTCTTGAATTTCTGTAATGTTATTAGTTGTGCTCATATTAGATAACGGTTGAATATGAAATGCACAATGGTTAGTGTCAAACAAATGGAAAGGAGGTAGAGGAGTATGTAAGGTATTTGAAGGGGTGAAAAAAATTTGTGAACTCTTGAATTTTACTAAACTTAATATGGAAAATTAAATATCAACTGCTTAAAAATGCGCCGCGTGTATTAGGGTTCCACTTTAACATATTAGATAAAAGATGATTCATATACATACAAATATGAATTATATACCCAAAATTACTAAATTTAAGATAAGTTATAATGTGTATATAATATTGATTTTAAAAAGTTCTCTACTAATATAATTATACATATTATCTTCTTAGTTATAGTAGTGTTGAGGCATCGCCAGGGCTATTTAGGTCTCTAGCTGCAAAAGCGAAAAAAGCGCAAAGTCATAAAGCGGTCCAGTTTAAATATTTATAAATATTCCAAAAGAAAAATCTAAAAATTCTATAAATGAATATTTGATAATTTATAAAGATCCTAAGCGTGAATTAGACATGTAACAATCACATAATATTAATAAAGTACTGTACAAAATGAAAAGACGTATCTATTTATAAAAAGTCGTTATTTGTCCCATTCTTACATCTTCAAGTTCCTCTTATAGAAACATTCTCAATAATAGAAAAAAATTGATTAGTAGCAACATAATTAATTATTAATTATTCGAAACTCGACATAAAAATAAAATCTTCAAGTAGAGATTAATGAACAAAGCAAGATAATGTCATAATAGATAATAAGAGTATAGATCCTAAGCAAGTAGTAAATATCAAACTCCAAGCGGATGTACAAACTCTAAATTCTAAAGTCTAAATCCAAACAAAATAAAAGCCAAAAGTCTGAGTTTGAAATCGACTATTAAGTGAGGAGTTGGAGCGGAGATAATGTCATAATAGATAATCAAGTATTAGGTGATAGAGGTGGTGAAGTGGGAGGAGTTTGAGTGGAAATAATGTCATAATAGATAATCGAGTATTAGGTGGTAGAGGCGGTGAAGAGGGAGGAGTTTGAGCGGAAGAAGTATATTATAGGATGTAATATGTATAAGCACTATGCATTGCACTTCCCAAAAAAGGGGTCGTACCTTAATTTTAGTGCACCAACAATAAATAAACTGTGCCAAATTTTAGTTCACTATAATAAGAACCTTTAAGAAAGCAAGAAATATATTATCGGATAAGGTGGAGTTATATATATCCATAAAACATATAACAGGAATTTCCTGTGACATAAAATGGAGATATCTCCAATCCCCGCAAAGAATATTGGCAACCCAACTAATCTTATACCGTATTTTTATTGGAAATTTAAAGAAATTGGTAGAATTACAACCTTTTGAAGTACATAACTCATTTATGACTGAAAAATGTGTGAAATAATATTCCTGAGAAGCAAAATGACAACAATAATGATCAAAGCTTTCAAAAATGAATTTTATGAAGATTTAAATTGTGTATTTGCATTGCTAATTCAGGTTTTCTTGGGGAATCAATATCATATTTTGTTCTAGTTCAAGTAGTCATGTAATTGGTTGCCTTTCATGACATTTAATTACTTGGTTTTGGTCCAAGTAATCAACACCATGTGTTTTATGTGGCCCTTTCCTTGTTATCCAGATATATTATTTTTCTCTTATCCATTATTCTTCTTTTTGGAGATTTATCTACATATCTAGATGAGAAATTCACTAAACCGAAATTGTCATATAATCATTATGCCTCTTCCAATTTGATAAACCATTAGTAAAACCACTGTGTATTTATCTACATATCTACTTGAGAAATTCACTAAAAACCGAAATTACAGTCATATGAGAATATTACATCATCATACTAGTATTACCTTGGTTTTCTTTACAAATGATTATTAATAAAATTCTTATTCACATTTAGAAGCCATTATTAAAATCCTCATCAAGTGATCTACCAATTTTTTCTTTTCATCCTTCATAGGAACCTAATATTTTTAATGTGAATTGGTTGAAAGAAAAATATATATAGTTAACTTCATTGATTAGATCGGGTTAGATCACCATGGGATACAAAAGAAGAAGAAAAGAAACTGTAGGAGTTAGGGTGTAACTAAGATTTTATCTAGGATCAAGAGATTAATCTATCAGGTCTAGAGCTAACAATTTATACTAATTTAATACTAATTGTCTACGTTACAAGGAAACGGGTACCGGTACTGGTGCGGGTTTGGGTATGGTACACAACAAATCTGTGAAATTTATGGTACGGGGACACGACTAAATGTATATATTGAAATTCATAATTTACATGAGTTCATTATTATTTTTCAATGCGTGTGCTATTTGGACTTAAAGTCATCATATTTTTAAGTTTCTTTTGTTATGGTGACTATTATAAATTAAAAACTGCTCATTTTTTAACTAGATATTCAAAACAACCCTTTTATATCATAATTTTTAACTTGGATATGTGTTGAAACAAGCCCGATCCATGGCTAAAGAGTTTTAGAAATGGAGTTGAAGTGTAGGATATACATCCAAGAAATGTATGGCAAGTGTTTTGAATTAAAGCATATATCATATACTCGAGTACATCTCTAAATAAATGCATGCATATATGTACGGAGTGTCCATGAAGTGTGGGTACGGGGATGGGTCGGGTACATTTTCAGTATGGGTACAACATCATGATAGAAGTACCCGGGTAACAAAGCTAATGGTTAACATGCAAGTGAGGAAATGAAGCAGACTTTGGGAAAAAAGAATTCACACCTCTCGAATATGGTGAAGTCCTCACCTTTAACTGGTGATTTCTCTGGTCACGCCACATTTTTCAATACCTACATCCTAAAAAAACAGATCTAGATATCTAAGATAGAAAAAGTAGGTTGCGAATAAAGTTGGCATAGGAAGAGCTTGACTTTACCACACTATAGATATGCCATTAAATAGCCATGGTGATCCAAGATAAACATCCTCTTTTGATACATAGCCTGTGACAAAATCGCAATTAAGTAAATGCATTATGCAGATAAAGACCTAGTTTTTATTGCATGTTGTTTCTTGTAACATTCAAGTAATTCAAACTTTTATTAATTATGTAATATAGAGTAAGAAAACTTTAATCTTATTATCATGTCGCTGTGTTGAACATATTGTATAGGTTCAAACTCAAGAAATAATTAGTTTTAGAACCATTAACTTACTGATTTTCATGATGTTTCTTATCAAAGTTTTCAATCCAAACTTATATGTTCTATGCATCTAATAAACTCCTCAGTGAAAAATAAGATACCTTTCGAATAGTTA
>JBAKGM010000002.1:12636090-12661168 GCA_037177215.1 Asparagus racemosus | reverse complement strand
ATCGAATATGACCGAATAGTTACTCGAACAATTATCGAACTATTTGTTAATTATTTGGTTCATTTCCACCCCTAGTTATATGCTAGTTTTGAGTAACTTTCCGTTTTTACGATGAAAATATTATAAAAATTATTTAGATAGTATAGTAATTTGTTTGATTAAATCTAGCTTATTTAGGTGAATTTATAAGTTAGTTTTTTAAAAGCTGAGATATACTAATTTTTTAAAATGTGACTTATAAGCTAACTTATTTTGTATTTTATCAAATAAATAGAAACGAAAAAATTAACTTAAAAGTTAGTTTGACAAAAAAAAATAAGCCACCCCAAAAACACGCTTTATATGTTAGCTTAATCATCATAATAATATTTAATTTTCCTTCTTCAGCTAATATAATTAGACCTATGCTATTATAAACAAGCGGAAATGTGACAAATTGAAGTATGAAACTAAACTTGTTATTTTAATTATTTATGTCCTTCGCAAAGCTAAAAGAGTGGTGCACCAACCAGCGAGCCACTCAGACTTGAACCAAAATGCTCTGGCACCACTTGGGCTACAATTAAATAATGCGAGGGCACAGCTCGAAGAATTACCTCAGGAGTTGTTAATTTTTCTGAATGGTGATTTTAGCTGATTAATTAAGTGGGTTTTTCCGATTTGTGGAGGATCCTTATCTAAAAAATTACTAACAAATGAGTTTAAATTTATTAAAAGGATATTTCTGATATTAGTCTCCCAATCTTAAGAATTTCAAAGTAAATTTTCTAAAATACATATTATTTAAATAAGTTTATCTAATTTCATTAGTAGTACCAAAGTCTCTCGTGTTAGAGTACAATTTTTTTTAGCTCCCACACCATTAAAATTCATTGAAATCATCTCTAATTAAGTGATAATTAGAATGTCCAATTACTTTAATCCTTACCCTCTATTCCAATTTCAAAAGCTAAGATGAAGCCACGTAGGATTTCCACTCTCACAATACCGCTTTTCACAATTGTGGTTTTACAGACAATAATAATTTTCCAAATAATACTTGGAATCATAAATGGCTTTCTTTCAGCCCTTGAAATTGGAATAGATAGTAATGATTGGTGTAATTGAACACTCTATAATTACCATCTAATTAGAGAGTATCCAAATCTACACCCTCATCTTCTTACAAATTTCGCTCTTGATTGGCACATCACATAACATTAACTTATTGCAGAATTCAATTGATGAAGTTTTTTGCGTCAGAAATCTAAATAGATCAGATGAAGAACAGTTGCGCGTTCTTCAACCACTTGTTCTGTGATGCATACCAACTTATCATGTCCGTTGAAGATATGAAAGAGTCAATACTCCAAATGGTCCTTTTTTTCCCCAAAAAAAAAAACACCCATAAATCAAGCCAATAAGGCCCCTAATAATATCACTCACTAGAGTCTGTTTAAGAAACTCTGGGACGCAACTGCAGATTGCAAATCCAAGAGCTTGAGTCAATGCTTCTTTAACCATAGCATCTACATTCATATTCCCCTCTGAAGACGTGTGATAGCCGAACTTCGCATTTAGCAGAATTGAGCGCATGCAGAGAGAGAAGCAAAATACCAGACATCGCCGAGTAACAAACCCACGGAGAAATAGTAAAGTGAACCCTGTCATCTCGACACCAAAATGTAGAAAAATGGCTGAATTTAACTCACTAGAAAACCGCAAAAGCCTAAAAATTAACTCGAGAGTTACATGCCACATAAAAAGACTGTACATATCTCACGAGAATATCGGAAAGGCACCCAAAACATGATAAATATCGGTGACCATGCTCACCCAAAAGAGACCAAACCCAAAGCATCGCCGAGGATAAAGCATCACCGAGGATACCAACAAGGGAAAGGATTAAATTTCCCCAAGGGATAGGAATAAATTTTGCTGATAACGCAACACTACAAAGTTCGGCCTTCACTATGACCAGAGAGAATTCTCACTGCTCCTTAAGAACCAACCCGCCTACCTATGGCTTGCCCCATTCTCACTCTCTCTCCATTTCTGATGCAAAACTTGAACTCTGAAGAAGGGTTGTTTTCCCCTCCTGATCCAGAAATTGGCGCTTCAAAAACAAGAACAACTGTGGAGCCCATATTGAACACTGCTACCTGAATGACGCATACCAGCATTAGAAATTGAACTGGATATATAGAAGCAAGTCAGGTTAAAGTATATGAAACCTCATCGCCCTTCTTTAGCATAATGCCAATTCCTTCAGGTTCATATATTTTCTCATTGGGAGGATCAGATCTTGGCAACCTCCACTTTGGCCTGTTTGTCCTCAACTCGGGTTCAGTAAAAACCTGATAAGGGCATGTGCACCAAAGATATCAATAAAAATCCAACATATCAAGTTATCTAATATAGAATGTTAGGAAGTTGTAGCATCAGTAAACAAATAAAACACAAAGGATATAGTGCCATAACTATCATGATATTATGCAAATAACTTAGTGTCATCCTTGACAGAGTAAATTATCCAGTTAAGTATATAGCTTAAGCCAGAAGGTTTGCTCCTTGTCCATGCATCAGACATATCCATTTTCTTCCTTAAATAATGAGAACTAGATGTCATTCTGAAAGTTTCTATGTCCAAAATTCTTGGCATTTCATACATAAATACATATACGAGTTTGATGGGTGTGAGGTGGCGGCTCCTTTAGTTAAATGAGCTGTTGAGAATGAAGGATGGTGAGACTCACTTGAGAATGAAGGATGGTGAGACTCACCCATTTGTTGCCACTAGCAAGGTGGGCCTCATTGCATGCGCGCTTGGGTAGCTCATTACCAAAATGAGCTACCACCTAATAGGCTAATGTATTTCACGCGTGCGCACACAGTATTATAGTTATATGTATGCATATGAATACATAGATATATGAGAATAAGGTCTGTGAGCAAAATGAAATGAATGATCGACCTAAAACATTTCAGCCCTTGAAAACTTCGAGTGGATCATGTGTACCATCCAAATGGGTGATCCACCCTAGTTAGCATGCATGCAATGAGCGCAGCTATTAAAGTATTGTTGGAAATATATAAATATATATGGACTAATATGTAAAATGTACACCTTGAATCCTATAAATATATTTATAAATCTACAGAAGAGCCTCAGATTTGAGCTCTCTAGAAATCCAAATACCATTGTTTACATGGTATCAGAGCCTCCAAAACCCTAGCCGCCGGGGCAAAAAAATATTGTTCATCGCCCAGGCAGTTCACTGTTCATCGCCGGCCCCAGTTTACTGTGCATCGCACCCTCTGTTTACTGTTCATCACGACCCCCGTTACTGCTTATCACACCGCCCGACAGTTCCTGTTCATCGCCCACCCGACTGTTACTGTTCATCACGACCCGACCACATCACCTTCCACCGTCACCCAGATCTCGCCGCCCCGCCACGTGTGCAATTTATATGTAACAAACTAGGCATGTATGACATACGCTCCAGTTTAAGGGGGAGTATTGGAAATATATAAATATATATGGACTAATATGTAAACTGTACACCCTGAATCCTACAAATATAGATCTATAGAAAAGCCTCAAATTTGAGCTCTCTAGAAATCCAAATACCATTGTTTACAAGTATTATACACACACGCACATGCACGTGCATGTGTACACACACAAAGAAAAGACAAAAACACATGGACTTGATCCTTTAGGAAATAACCTCATAATACATGCATGTGCGCGCACGCACACACAGACAAAACAAGAACATATGGAGTTGATCCTTTAGGAAATAACCTCATAATAAACTAAATAGGAACTTCATGGTGGATCATCCAATGAATAATCCGCTCCATTCATCTTCATGAACACATTTACGCTGGCAAAGTAAAAGGTTATAGATCACCTTGAACTCCATCTTTGAGACTTATCCTTATAGATAAAACAAGGTGTGTAGATGAATCAATGAATGAATGAAATGAGTCATCAAGAGCGTGGTCGATCATGGAGTTCTTACTAAGCTTTTTGAAGTCTGTTCCTAAGGGATCAGGGGTGCATGTACACACAACCCATGCTCATTGATTCATACATATGTGCATGTACTCGTCAATATACATATTAATTATTACATAAAACATGATAATTGAGATAATAATAAACAAAAGTACAACCAATAATCCCAGGGCTCATAATGTAACATCAGATAACATTCAAGATACTATATGATGCGAGATATTCCTTCCACACATCATATGCAATAAATAAAAAGAAATCACGGAAAAGATGTCACTTATCACCAACAAAAAGATGAAAGATAACCTTAATAGATCCAACATTGGTAGAACCAACAGCTGCAATTGCCATGAAGCCTTCTCCCCATCTACCTTCAAGAATCACCTATAACATAACCAGTTCTTAGTTACCATGGAATCTGTATAGCGGACAGATCTATACTAATACATACTAATATATAAGAACGTTGTCGGAGTAAGGAACTTTCTGAAGGAAAACGAATTCCATTTTTGATAGTTATCTTAAGTACTGAAGGAAATTTCACAGGAAACGGACCGCAGAAATAGAACAGGAGCGATTATCTATCAAAATGGGAATAATTCATGAAAACAGACGGCAGATAAGATTTTTGATAAATTTAGGTACTAGTACATACAAAGTAACCATATATATCCATAAAATAAAATAAAAATCCAATCAGTGATGAATGAGTTCTTTAATATGGTTTTTTTGCTTGTAGGATATAATTTACAAGGATAATATTATGAGTTGCCTAGAATTTATTTACAAGAAAACCTTGGGGAGAATGATAAAAGTAGTAATGCTAAAGAAACAGACTAATAACTGTAAAATGTAACCTCTATGAATTTTCTTTATCATTGTAATTTAAAATTTTATAAATCATCTAAGCATATTAGCAGATCCCGCACAGACATAAGGATTTTCCTCGGGAAAACTCCATCTGAATACATTTATAGAATTAGAAAAGAATTTACGTAGGTATACATAGATATACTTTTTGGGAAATAAAGAAGCAGAACAGCTTAAACCACTATACAGGTCTAAAATTCTACAGAATTCCCTCATTCAAAGAAAAATTAAATTACCCTTTCGTTCTCAACATATAAGTTTCGAATTGTTCGTGTAGCGCGTTCATTTACAGGTAACAGTCGACCTGCAAATATATCATATTATCATCAAATATCAGTCTCATTTAAGATTCTTCACCAAGTTGACCGATCACACCCATAAACGAATCACATTTCCTCACACTTATCTTACTATATGGCACATTATATGCCTTTACAAACACATTTTACCATTGGTTTAGATACTCACACACTGAAACGAACACAGTACCTGAAAAATGTCAGTGAAGAAACACATTCCAATCTGTAGGAGAGCGCACGCGATGATAATCACCAATATTTAAATATAACACGCAGTAGAAAACACCTTTCTTTTGCCTTGCGAAGAAATTAATCAAATATAAAATTTGCCACCGAACACATAAATCCATATAGACAAACAAAGTGCAAAGTGACACCCATGATCCCAGTAGTAAAGAAAGTACTAGCTAACCTGCTACACGCTTCAAAATGAAAGTTAACAATATTTCAGCCTTAGTAATCATATTGTTCTGTTAGACTCAGTATGTGGTTCCACCCTTATCAATCAAAATTAGTTTTCTTGAGCAAATTGCAACCAACACCCCCCTCGGTGTAATTACGAAGTATATTCTATACAAAAAAAGTAACCCAAAAGATCACTTTACACTGGCTACCAAATTTCTAGGCAATTGTCAGCAAGAGAGGATCTCTGTACTGAACCAATTTTTTTGCTCAAACAGCACACTAACATGACACAACTAAACTATTCATCTGCTGGCCATAGTAAATTACTGATATTTCCCCACTAAAATTTGGACTACCATGCTACCAGAAAACTTGCTATGTGCTGACCTAACACATTTTGCATGTTTGGAAATACAACTTGACAATAGATGCCAAATGCAATATAGCAAGAGCTAGAGTAAATACATAAACTTTAAAATATTTCTATACAATATTTAAAGTTTTGTATGGATGAGGAAAAGGAAAGAAATAGTACTTGAATGAAATGCCCAAGCCCATGCTTTGTAGACATAAGGGCGTAGCAAAACTGGAATTTCCTGAAAAAGAAATATCTTAGATTTATGCTTTCTAGCTTTGTAGAGAATGTTTTACTTAAGGAATGAAGTAGTACAAACCAGACTCATTAAAAATCCCCAAAAGTGTGACACAGAGCGCAAGGGTAACAACCTCAAGAACGCAGCCTGTAATTGACAGGATAATACAAATAGCAAAAAGAAATGATGTTAGGCTTGATACTTGCTAATAATTCAAGTTCACTTAACCAATTCTAGCCATACCTTTGCATTTGGGGTGAACTCCACTTCAATTCCTTTTTCCTTCATATCCTCAACCTAAATGTACTCTACCAAGTAAGAACATGCAATAATAACCAAAGGATGCAAACAGCCTCTCAAATACTTATATATAGAAGAAAAAGGAGTTGGGAAAAGAGAAAATTTTAAAAAAATTGAGGTCTAGGTTTCAATTATGGAAGGGGAACCTAGAGGACACATATATCTGGTGTATTCCCTATTTGATCAGAGTGCATGATCAGAACCTACAAACAAAAGAAAAGAAAACACAAAACTAGACCTTATAAATGTAAGAGGAAATCATAATACTTGCAACTTTTTCTGAGTTCAATATACTGGACAAGAAGAATTCAAGTATATCTAGAAGCCCAAGACTCAAGTACAAAATAAATATCCTTATACGTACCTCAAATTAAGAAGCAAGGATTACATAATACTCTTTGTTATGAATATCTTTATACGTACCTCAAGATGAGCAACATACCTTAAAGAAGGAGCCCTCCATCATAAATCCTCATTTAAAAACATAATTTTGTTGGTTAGACCAGCATGACAATGAAAAAGTCAAAGGAAACAAAATGAAAATTATTGTAGACATTCTCTCGGCATCATAGCGCAAAACCAACCTTAGTTAAAAACTAAACCAAAAACCACTATTAATAGAGGATGTATAAATTCACATCAGATTCAAATTTTAAAGTAACAAATTGAATCCAAAATATTTTCAAATGTTATATATATTATATCAGATTGAAAATTTATTGACAAATACACTTCAGTTTCTAACTTGCAAGAATGATTTAATTAAAATCATCACAAACATATGTAAGCTCAGAACTTGAAAATAAGCCACAGTGATAGCCATCTAATACATGAGTATCCATGTAGGGCTTGACATGAAAGAGCATGATCAATATCATTATAGATAGCCATGCCAATACATGAGAGTTCATGTAGGTTGCTAAATCATAAATATGGATTAAAAGCATTATGCACATCTATGACATACATGAATCTTAGTGCAGGTTGCATATCACAACATTTTTCAGTATCATCTTAGCTTGATGTCTTAGATAGTATGAATGCATGAAAGCATCATGCTGAGTAACGAAAACAAGTATATTGGCAATTATTGAAATTTCCAAAATCAATTGAGTGCTCAGATAATGACCAACAATCTACGAAGATAGCTGTACCAGTACATGAGGTCTAAATGTAGGTTGCTATCCTTTGAAATTGGTCAAACATCATGGCAATGACTCACGCCAATAGGTAAGAAATCCAATACTTGTTGCTTCCATTAGAGGATCTTGCGGCAATGAGCCATGAATATTAGATAAGAAATTCAAATTCATAGCCTAATTTATATACACATGTTCATAGATAACTCAAGCAGGTTAACATATAGTTAATTGGTGCATCATCATTGATTAATATAAAAAATAAAATAGAAAAGATAAGTAAGCATCGATATATATATGCATATGTTAAACATAAATCAGTACAAAGCATGCAACAAAATCACATCTTAAGTTATCAAGTCATAAATATCATACACATACGAGCAGCTAGAAATCTACATTTATGAGCATCCATCATGCTCAAATACATCATACAAATTAGGCCGTATTGTTTGTCTCAAAATTAGCATAACTACAAAAATAAGTCAAAAGTATAGATGTATACATCAGTTAGTACTCAAAAATCCTACAAAAAAGAAAACTAGTGCCATGTTACTAGTTCTAGGCTTGCTCCTCCATTAACTTGTCCAACAAATCCTTTTGTCCAAAGTCAGACTTACCAATAAATCGCCTTGCGTGAAGTTCACTTTCAATAAGTGTGTCATAAAACATCTCAAGCATTTCAATAGGATAGCTTTCTTTGTGGGCAAAGACTACTTTAGACAACTTTTCAGTCCAGTACATATTAACATTCCATATTAACATTCTTGATAGAGGATGTAATTTCTTTTACCTGCTATATCATTTGTTGCATAAACTCATTATCAATGTCAGACCTTCCGTTCCCCTTTCCCCTACTACTCCCTCCCTTGACACTTTTTTCATTTTGCAAATTAGTTGTAGGTTTGGCTTTTTTGGGAATAGAGGTTTCCTCAGCTTGAGTTGGTGAATCATCTTCATCTAGATTTTGGATGTGAGGTGAGTGTTGATTGGGTAGAGGACTATCATCATCATCACCAATATCAATAGGAGCACTACCACCAAAATGTGCGTTGAAATCTTTGATATAGTCTCCTTTAGCTTGATCATCACCGATAATAATTGCAAGGTCCTCATAGTGAACTAGTAGCTTGTTAATGTATTCTTTAAGCTTGGAACTACTCAAATTTTTATCCTGCATAATACAATATGCATTAAACTCTAATATAGTAAAAGATGGCATTGTAATAAAAAGAAATGAAGACAGTGTACAAAGTATATTAATACCTCACTCTATTTATTGAAACAGTCTTTATCCATGATTATGGTGCTTGTTGATTCATCCCATCTAGCCCCACTTAGATTGTGATAGAATTGCATATCATGAAATCTTGTTCGAAGACTTTTCATATGGTTGACAACATGCTCAACAGTAAAATCATCATCAAAGTGTGCATTCATATGAGAGGTTGCCATTTTGTAAGCAGTCCTCTTGAAGTTTTTGTCAGTTTTTTGCCTAGACTTTGACATTTTTGCAAAAAATGGAATTAATATATCATCATGTTTGCTTAGCTAGAATCTGTGTGTGCCACTTTTACCTTTAACAGTAGAATCATTTGGTCCTTTTGAAGCAACCTTCTTCCTTTTTCTTTTTAGATTTGGAGAAGGATTTTCACCACATGTAGTAGTGGCCATTCTCTTGCTCCCCCTTGGTTCAAAAGTGGCTCCCCCTTCAGTGTGTGGAGGGATATGAACCCCACTAGAAAATGGAATATGGCATTGTTGTTGCATGGAGGTAGGACCGCTAAGCATGTGAGTAAATAAAATTGGTGGATATGTCATAGGAAAGTAACTACTATCATAATTGGCCATACTATGAAATGCATTTGAAGTATTGCCAAATAGTGGTGATTGGTAGGCAGGAACCCCATATTGAAACCACCAGTGACTAGAACAGTTGGATTTCTACGTGATGGGGATGGTGTGGTTGGATGCTCTTGTCAATCCCTTCAAAATTAAGATTCTCAGCCATTCCTATAGAAGTTTTGAGACAAATATATTATATAAGATATGGACATGAAACATTTCTATGAAATAAAATAAAAATAAGGAAATTCAAGTAATACTTAAAATGTATTAATCAAACATATCCTACAATACTTGTAGCATTACATAAAGTAATCGCGACATAGAACAAAATAGTTTTACAACCAAGAGTAACAAACTACATTAACCCTAAGAATTAATAACAAAAAGAAAGTAATTGACCCAAAACATCAATAGAAAGACTCACTAATTAAGTTCACATGCTAGTTTCAGTGATATTCCCACCACGACGACGTTCACAGTAATCAACCCACATCTCCCAAGCTATTTGATCTCTACGATCTTTCCATTCCATTCTTGATTGAATTTGCTCTCTTTGGGTTCGAGTTTGAGAGAAGTCAACAGTATTGTCCTCATCTTCATTTGTCATTTCATTGTCCTCCTCTTCAATTTGTACGGGTTCATTGAGGATGTCATCATTTGGATCGACAGTGGCGATATAATTATGAAGAAATGTGCATGCTAGGACGATATCAACCTGTGTCTCAAATGGGTAATTAGGCTTAGCGGAAAGAATCTTGAAATAATTTTTTAATATTTCAAAAGTGGATTCAATCTTAGATCTTAAAGATGAATGTCTAAGATTGAACAACTTCCTTCTATTATTGGGTGTTTTTTCAAAATGTTCTTTCAAATGATGTCGAACACCATGGTAAGGGGGGATAAAACCTGGCATGGTTGTGTAACTCGCATCACACAAGTAGTATTTGCCTACAATTATGATGATGAAAATATATACATTAGATCATATTTATTTTTAAATTGTGTTCAAATATTCATACTTATTTAAATAGAGTTAAAAAGTTGATGAAGTTACCATTAAAGACTCTTAAACCATGAGGTTGTGGTTTAGATAATGCATCTTGTAGGATTCTATAGTCATTTACAGAACCTTCCCACCCTACTAAAATGTATGTGATTAATTTATTAGGGGCACAAGCTGCCAAAACATGTTGTGTAACTCCTTTGCGACCATGAAAACGTACAACAAGTCT
Organism: Asparagus racemosus; assembly: GCA_037177215.1. Classification (NCBI taxonomy): domain Eukaryota; kingdom Viridiplantae; phylum Streptophyta; class Magnoliopsida; order Asparagales; family Asparagaceae; genus Asparagus; species Asparagus racemosus. Next base: position 12,650,476 of record JBAKGM010000002.1, on the reverse strand, counting down.
AGCAGGAAGCATGACATCAATATGGGTCCAATCTATCATACCAATGCAATCCTAGAATATACCATCAAATAAACATGAAATCATTTTAAATATAGAGTTAAATGAATGTATACTTATTCATAAACTATAAATGATATACCTTAAAATAAGGATAGTATCGATGGTCGTTAAGGATCTCCTTCAGTACTTCATTTGGTGCTTGTCTCATATACCGTCCACATATGTGATAAATTGCTTCGAGCACTTTGTTGAAATATCTACTTACGGTCTCCCCCGATCTAATAAAATGCAACCTTATGATATGATTTTTTATTTTATGACCCAAAATATTCAACGTCATGGCGAGTTGTTCTTCTACCGTAACATGCCTTGAATCTTTCCAAAGTTCAACCTCATGATCCTTGTAAGATCGTTAAAAGCCCCACTCTGCATTCTAACATAGGTTTGACAACAATCTATATATCCATGCTCTATGTAGCGCATGTGATCAGACCTCCTTTTTTTAATTAAAGTTTCAATAGTTGGACCACTATGTATTCTTCTTCATCTAGCTTGCACTCTATGCATGGATGTAACTAAGATCAATATGATAGATAGTGTAGCCCCAGAGACAATACTCACTATCATTTCTTCTTCAACACAATCACCATCCATCTACAATACCCACATTAAATCAATTAATAGTTGAAAGTAAAATAAAATAGGTATCATGCAACACATATTTATAACATGCTAGATGATCTGAAGATTAAAATGTAGCATTAACAAAAGAGTTTTTGCTATAAAAGCGAAATAATTACTAAAAAAATCTTATATAGAATGCTAACTTTATTTCATGGCTTGAACCAAATTCATGGTTGGAACCAATAACTAAGAAACCATTAATTAACTTTTAGTTAGCAAACTATACAAATAGACCCTAATAAACTGACAGATATACATTGAATTCTGCTTCTCAAGGAAAAGGGTAGACCACATTATAATTTCAAAGTCAAAAAACAATGTCAAGAACAAGAAATTGCTGCAACTTTGAACTATAGAAAGCTAACTTTATATTCATGGCTTGAACCGAATTCATAGTTGGAACCAATAATTAAGCTCGTACATGTTTATCCAATAGGAATAAGATAATTAGCAAGCAATTAATTTGGATTTTTTACAATAAATTTTAAGTTATGATTCCAAAAGCTTAGTCAAATAATGGTACAGATAAAGGCCATGATGTCTGAAGATATCAAGTCAAGCATAAAATGAAGAGTTGCTGACTATGCCCATTGCATAATTGTAGAAGTTGTCAAGAAATTCAAACAAGAAAACAAAATTCAAACTTAATGAAGTAGACAATTTTCAATATATGAAATGAGTACTACAATAACTAATCAAGTGAAAGTATAAGGGTTTTAAACAAAAATGAAGAAGTTCTAGATCTGGAAGATAGATAGGAAGCACTATTCTCCAACCAAAGGAGAAAACATATTTATCTATTCAAAATACTAACTTATATCCAACAACAGTTTAAAGTCTCAAGTACAAGTCACTATTAGCAAAAATTTACAAAAGGAAATTACTACATACTTGAGAAAGTAATATTGCTACTTTCCAATATATTAAGAGCAATAATTTTTATATTAGTTGCATAATAATGGGAAACTAATAAACAAAGTAATGCATGTTTTTTCTGTTGGTCCACTCTAGTAATTTCAAATAGAAGAATTTTATCTCTTTACAAATAGCTATTGTGGTTATTAAAAAGAAGTAGCTTTTGCATGTAAATGTAAAAATTTAGTATTAAGAAAATAAAAAAAGAAATTATTAATTCCTCAAAAAATGGTATTATAAAACATTTCAAGTATAAGTATGCATATGCTCCTAGCTTACATTAATCATTTTTTTCATAAATAGAGCATTTAACATAAAAATTAGAGCTCTAATCAGGTTATTTTTTTAAATAGCACTAATCAGGTTTAGAAGAGCAGAATGTGAAACCCAAAGCTGTTGTCATCCTTAGGCATACCTCAAAGTAATACTCAGAGCAAGAAAAGAACAATTAAGGAACAATAAGCACAAGGTGAAAGTATACTGTGGTGAAAAGAGTATATCAAGATTTGTGATTATTGGATTAATGAGAACATCAACAAAGAATTTACCCTTTTTCCAGCAGATTATTCTCCAAGTCATTTGGTACTACACTAGTCAATGACAGTCAATCTTCTGTAAAAACCATCTATATTTAAAGAGTAAACAAGCACACAACTACCCACAAAACACATACAAAAACTCATCAAAACCAATAAAAAGACCAAAACATAGTTTAGGATGCACAATATAGTCACCATGTTGTAATAAACAAAAAACTAGAACACCAAAGGCCTGGGAGATGTGCTCCGTGTCTCATAAAATTATATACCTCTTAGAATTGAAGCATAATGTTTGTCCAAAGAATTCCAACTTTATTATCACTCCTTGATCCTCTACCCACACGAGGGCTCCCCTCTATTATTGTATACCCTCCATCCCACAACTCAACCTTACAATAAGGTATAAAATAAACATATTAATATATTAACCAAGACTAATCGCATATAATGTGATGTTTAACATGCTATTACGAATGCAGGTAATAGCTGAAATTGTAATTGGAATTGTTGAATGATCGATTAGTAATACCATTTTAAGTGCAATTAAACCCCCCCAACCCCCCCCCCCCCCAAAAGAAGAAGAAGAAGATGCAATCATTTAATTTACGCAACAAATGAAGTTCAAACTATTACTTCAATTGGAATCAAACACCTCCAAATAATAGTAGAAATTTTCACTGCAAAATTTTAAAAATGAATCAAATAACTTCAACCAAATCTCTATGCAAAAATATTGACTAGACTGAATCCAGTCGCATGATGTCAAGAACTTGAATGAATCAGAAGGAAACATCAAGTACACAAATAAAAGGGAAAAATTTTCTAAATAAAAAGTTCTATACACAGATTTAAAGAGAAAAAAATTCTATACACAAATGAAAAGGAAAAAAACTTCTGTACACAAATAATTGCTTGCATGTCAAGAAAACTACCTATAAGAGTTTTTGAAAGCAACTTGGTGGTGTTTTCCAGAAGGATTAGTCCGGAATTAGTTGGATCTTAGAGAGATTAAGCAATCAAGAAGACCAAGCAAAAAATCGACATCCAAAATAACTCAAATAGAGGACCACCGAACAAAATCACCCAGAGTTGAAGAATCAACCTAAACAAAGCTAGGGTTTCTTTATGAAGTAGCAAGAGAAGATTGACAGTAAAAGAGGGATCAAAATCAGGTAGGATCAACGGAGGAGTGAACCTCAAATTCAATCATCTCTCCTCCAATATGTTTTTATATAGAAGGAGACGGTGGAAGGAGACAGGCTGAAGAAGAAGAAGAAAAGGAGGAGGAAATGAGAGAGATGTGTGATAATAACAAGGATAAAGTTCCCTATTTTGTTCCCGCTATTTCTCACTTTTTTCCCGCGGTCCAGCTGGCAAAAATATCAATTATTTAATAGGTTATCATCTGAATTCCGAACGTTTAGCTCGGAAATGGGCATTTCTTTTTTTTCTGAGTTGGTAGGCGATTTCTCCTAAAAATTTCTTTCCTTATTGTGTTGAACCAAACTAAAGAATAGAAGATCTAACTAGACTTAGATCTCCCACTGTTATCTTGTCAGCTAGGAAAACCTATTTCGTGGCATTTTTTTGGCCAAACAAACAACCCCTAAATGTTGTAGTTCGCTAACTATACTTTCCCTTTGCACGTTTAAGTCAAACGTTGGGGCCCACTATACACATGTTTTATAAACGTAGGAAGATGTAGTTTAAAACATTTTAAACTATAATTATTTTTGTAGTGAGTTGTTCGTACGTATCTTGAAATTTTAATCGTAGGTTTAGTTTGGGTTCTTTGTTTTCGAATGGATTCTCTTATTTAAAAGCACTATGAGTGGAGATAATAAAAGATATCACAAGAACTTAAAAAACGTACATCACTGGCATGTGTTGATGTTGCATACGTTTGGTACCAGATACTGGCAAGAAGTCTTCTTATTACCATATATACTTTTTTTTAAAATTTTTTTTTACCATATATAGGCATTTTGCTCATGCTTGCATGGGTAAGTCTTATATATAGCATAAGTAATATAGAGCAGATTGCGGGAACTAAACTTGCATTATTAGCTTAAAAGGCTATCTTATTTTTTTTAATATCTAATTTGTTTGATCTCTACGAATTTCTTCTGTAGTCATATGCATCTGCTTTAAATTAAATTGAACAGAATTTTTTTGAACAACTGCTTCTTCTTTTCTATTTCATAGATATGAGCATAACATGACTTATACCTATAACTTATAACGTATGGATTATTGAAAACTAGATAATATTGGATGGAGCTTTTTCTTCAAATAGTTTGAAACGTGAAAGAAATTCAAAATAAGAGGATGGATGAATTTTATTATAAACTTCAAAATTCAGAATTATATAAGTTAACTACTAACTCTCCTTTACAATATTCCTCTTTATTTATAACATTTTAAGATAAAAAGAGAATGGGCTTGCTGAACATGCATGTAGATAGTTTTTATTTCAAAATTAAATATTTTAAAGATCAAACTCTCCTTTGTAATATTCCTCTTTTTATATAATATTTAAAAATTAAAAAGATATAAAAAAGTTAGTAGTTCTTGTTGTGATCACAACACCGGAAAAAACTTTTCGATGTAGGAACTACCAAGATTTTGTAAGCCTGCAAGATCACCTTTCATTGACATTTTTTTTTATAAAAAACTTCTAAGATTTGGTATGAATTAAAGAGTCATTGAGTTAAACCCTGTAACCAAAATCAATCAAATAAAACATCATAGTTAGATGAGATATAATGCTTTCACATATTAATTTAATCTAAAATAATCGCTCGTTTTATCCTCACTCATGTGATGCTAGCATTAAAATTTGAACTTAATTTTAAAAGAATATATGGTTTTAAAATATCCATAATATTATCTTAAGAATCCAAATATTTATTCCTAGAATAAACATAAGAACCCATTAGAATTTGAATTTAATTATAAGAAAAAATTGAATAAAGTAGGGAGAATTCAAAAAATATTTTGGATAATTCGTATAAATGATTATTTATTTTTTGCGAATCATAGAGAATATTTTTATAATGGAAAGTTTTTAATTTTATAGATCTTTACATGTTATATATTTTTATGGTGCATTGTGTTCGATTAATATTTTAAAACGAGACAGGGGTGAACTAACTTTACAAAAAATTAGTAAAAACATGATATCAAATCAATAAATAACAAAATATTTGACCAATTCATTAAGGATATTTTAAGGGAAAGACTAATCCATCAAGTTTAAATATAATTTGACATATGTATAATTTTGAATATATGATTTTAGGGTTAAGTTTAGAACATCCCCCTCAACAATGGTAGATGTCTCAGAAAATCCCCCCACGCCCCCCTGACTATTTTAATTTGAGAAAAATCTCCCTCAAATTTGGGTATATTATAGATAACCCCTCTTAACTTTGAAATTTAGAGAAACCTCCCCTCAACTATGGGGTGTCTCATGAAACCCTCCTATGCTTCACACTTTCTCATCACACACCCCCCCAACACACACACACACACACACACACACACACACACACACACACACATTGTTTCAAAATGTAAAATAACTAAAACACCATTTTGAAAATTAACCCATTCAGTTATAAAGAAACCCCTAACTTGTAGAAAACTATATTGATCAATTTGCATTATATTTTCCCTCTTTCTCCTCTCTTTCTCTCATCCTAAAAAAATAGAGTACCTTTTTTAACAGAGGGATATTTTGATCTTTTCTTAGTTACCACCTTTGTCATGTGACATGCTAGAGCTTAGATGCTAGCTTTCAGAGCATAAAGTGAGAAGCGCTCATGAGGCTTTCTCGAATTTTCAAACTTGAGCGGTGTCTTCTACGATAGGCTCAAACTTGAGAGTGTTACTCAAATTAAAATAGTTGAGGGAGGTTTTCTAAGCCACACCCCATATTTAAGGAGAGTTAAGTGAAAACTTTTAGAGGGTTATCTCAAAATTTTAAAGTTGAGGGAGTTTATCTATAATATCTTCAAACTTAGGAGAGTGTTGGGCCCCCGGGGGGGGGCTATTCTCATGTTAAAATAGTTGAGGATAGTTTTCTAAAATTAACCTATGATTTTATGTAGAGAGACTCTCGACATCAAATTTTCCCTTTAACTTCTAAACTTATATGTATGATTATGAGATTTTTTTTAGTTATAAATAGTTATAATTTGATAATAATTTTCTAACGAGGATTCTTAGATGAATATAAGCTTAGTTATCCACATGTCATATTTTGATATGACAGAGAGACATGTGGATACTTATGTTATGAAACTTGTTAGTTTTTTTATGTGTTTATGATATGACACTATCAATTTTTTATGTCTTTACGAGTTCCACCAATATCTCTTTGTATATAAGGAAGGAATACTTTGAAAACTTGAAAGGAAACTTTTTGTAATCTTGAACCATAATGATAATTGCCTGGCACCACTTCGGTCATTACATTTCTTGCTATTGCACCTGTGGGCCCCCTTCTACCCCTCTCTATGCTGAAGCTAAGGCTATGCTTGTGAGTATTCACCTAGCGGTTGCCTTTGTTTGGACAGACATCATCCTTGAATCAGATTGCCTCAATCACATTCTCATGTTTCATGATGTTATTGTGTATCCGCAACATCTCTCGTATTTTTTTGGTGAATGTTGGACTATCTTCAAGAATGTCACTTCATCTTATGTTAACCATGTTCATCAGTTAAGCAATATTTGCGCTCACATTTTAGCTCAATTTTCTCACAAATACAAATGTAGCTCATTCTCAAATGCCTAGGATGGTCCAGATAATCAAATTCTTCTTGACACTATGTCATAGAATCTTTTCTGATTCCTTAAAAAAAGGACATAACATTATAAGATTAACCTATAAAGTAAGGTTAATAAATGGCTAAATTGCACTTAAATGCCCTAATGTTTCACTAAAAGCATGTTTAGCAACTAACCTATTTTAACTTATTAGTGAGCTTTTCCTAGCTTTTCCTTATAAGTATAAAAAATCACGTATGGTAAATGTTATTTATTTATTTTATAAGTAGGTAAAAAATAAGTTAGAAGTTTCTAACTTTTTTGTGGGTACTTATAAGGAGGTTTATTTATTTTTGATGCAAGGAAAAACCTAATAGATTGAGTCCACTAGATTGGGCTCAATGTTGAGGCCCATATTGAGCTCATTAGATAGATGATGGTGATATGGTCTTGGTTAAGCCTATGTAACACAGAGAAACTATCAGATTAATGATGATGGACTATCCATCAACATCTCACTAATGCCTAAGTTAGACAAGTGATGATAGAAGTCAAAGCAATCTATATGTAGATTAGGATTTAGAGTAGGGTTTATGGATTGAAGGTCGGCGGAGCCGAGTTTAGCAAAGCATATGAGATGGGATCCCTTTACCTGAGGTAGATTGGCATAATTGTACTAATTGTCTAAGCAGATTAAGTGGAACATGTGTCACCATCCTATCAGCCGAGGTAGTTTTGGTATCTACTTGGCAGGTAAGTAAATCCACTTGCTAAGACCTCATTAGTGGACTACCATAAGATTGGCTGGACTGTAAGGCCCTTAATTTTTTATTAAATTATAAATTTAATTGAGGGCATTTTCATAAACTGTTTAACTATTTGTATTTGATAGGGTCATAATTTCCTAAAGTATAAAGTCTCATGCACAGTTTTGAATGAGAGAAAGAAGTGAGGAATCCTCTTTTCGACTCTGACTCTTCCACTCTAATCATTGCTTTTCTTTCTATTACTTCGAAAGTAGTTGCTCCAGCTTCAGCCATGCAAATTTTTGATATTCCTTTATATTTCTCATCAAACATATAAAACTAAATGAGAGGGGACGATTACTGCACCTTTCCAATAGTTTTGGAATAGCTGCAAGAAGCACTTGAAGTGAATCATGAAAGATGTCCTTCTGCTGCCTAGGAGTCATGCCAATTTAGGAGATCACATTCCTTTTGCTTAGTGTCTCCAGACTGGGCCACCAACATCTTCCTCCCGCATTAGGAATAACAAAAATCCGTTCTCCCCCCACCCCAACTATAAGATGGAAAAAAGTAGGAAGGCCACCTAAAGATAAGCTGCTAAGTTTTGGTGTTTCCACTTCGGCATATATGGTGCAGAATTTCCGAGTTCCTACTTTGGGCCTTCATTACACCCCATTTTCTACTAGTTGATTCAAAGCAACCTCAGAAAAGTGTCCCCGACACTATGGAGGGCCATCGGGAATAGGTATGGCAACAACTTTTAAAAAATGAAAAGCCTAACGAGACACATAAAGAAGGAGAAACCTTTACCGGCCCTTAAAGGCGTTACGCTCGGGCTTCTTTAAAGGGGGCTACACTAATGCTACTCTTATGAGTAATAATGTAAGAAAACTAGTTAAAGACAAATTATGTGAATGAAACATTGAATTTTTTTCAAATAATGATAATTGGGCTTATCCACGAGAAGCCCTATACTAATTGCACTAAGGCATTCTGTTCCTCTTGTGTCTATTAGTGGATTGTCCCTTCAGCTAAACGACTGAAAGATGAGGTAGAACGACTTGAGACAAAAGTTCCAGAACTGGATGAGAGGATAGAAAAGAAGAGAAAAGAGATAGAAGGGTTGGAAGAAGCGAATGAAGAATTGAGGTAGGTGAAGGCTTTTCAAATAGTTGAAGAGAGAAAGATAGCCCAGAAACAAGTTGAAAATTCAACCTCTACAGAAAACAAACAGTGGCACTTTCTATTAGAAGAGGACATCAAAAACAAGTCTGAGACCTATTAGAAGAAATGATGATCTTGAAAAAGGTTCCTTATTTGAAATGGAAAATATGGACAGTCACAGAACAAACATGGTGCGGAGATTGGAGGTGTTGAACAAAGGAGAATATTGAGATGTTAGAAGATTTTGTAATGAACTGTCAACGATGCAACTGAGTTTCATATTGATATAGCATAGCTACTTGAACGGTGAAGAAGTAGCTACAAAGTGGAGAAGAAAGAGAAAGAGTGAATGCAGTCCGGGTTCTAGTCTTAAGCAAGACAGAAATAGGGCTTTCAAGCGGGCAGTGAGTCCTAAGTCAGAGGGTAGCATGTCGCAAGGGTTGTATCTATGGTGATTCGTTGGACCTTTCGAACCTCCGCTGTCCTTTCCAAGGTTTAAGCCCTTAGAAATCTCAGTTTACTGCCCTTAGGAAACTTGTAAGTAGAGGGACTCTTCCTGTAGCCAGTGAGTATGAGTACAGCCTATGAAACAAGCTTTGAGTTCTGTTGCATTGCAAGAAATCAGTCCCGCCATTCTCCTTTCTAATGAACTCCACATATCTGCTCCGGCTATGAAGCGGTGGAGAATAATTCTGAAGTACACTTCTTGCTTCGACTTCATTCATACACTTGTCAGCTCAGTTAGTGAAGGCAACGTGTTACACTTCTCTACTGCTTGTGAAGCGGAGGAGACTCGGTCAGTAGTTGGTTTGTTTCTCGAGCTCTGGTACGGGCGACTCAGTTACACGTGCTCGACTTAGTGTGCAGCCTCGGAACTGCTAAATCCTTCATGAGACTCTAGTTTCGATCAATCGTGCTTGTCAGCCTTCATCACCACTGCTTTGGCAACCCGAGTGAACGAATGCGGATTTTCATATAAAACTATGATGGTGATAGGAGTAGAAGAAATAATATTTGTAAATAGGTCCAATGTCTATAAATACCCATGACCTTAACATTTTTCCTTTTTTTTTCTAAATATAGTTTTTGGAGTATGAATTCTACAATAGAGATTGGCCAGCAAGAGAAAATGATCTTTGTTTTAGGCGAGTGTTTCTCTAGTTGTACTCAATCTTATGGGTTTTTTTCTTGATCACTCTTTTCTCTAAATCTGATATCAAGCCCTAGAAATTCATAAAAATAATATTGGTGTTCTATGATGTTGTTTTCTTGATGAGTTTTATAAGTTATTATTAAATTTGTTAGGTCTTAAGTCTTTACATGATCGATAGAATTGGAAAACATGCACACAACTTACACGAAATCCTAATCTTGTACAATCTTTGTTTTTGCTCTTAGAAATCCTATGGAAACATGTTACTTTAGTTCCCTAAACACTTTCAAGGAATTATGAAGAGATGGGAGGCGATATGGTAAAAAAATAGCATTGTAGCATATTAGATCATGCATGAACAACAGGGATTAGCTGCCTGGTCGAGCGTAGGCAGACGTTTGGTGAAGCAGCAGACGTCTAGTTGAGTATTTTAGTTGTCTGAGTCAGGTTTGACAATTAGTTTGTATATATTGTTAGTAGAGATTTGTGGATTTTTAAGTAAATGTCTATTTAGGAAATTTCTGACGTCTAGGTAGATTTTTAGTTGTCTGGTTTGTTCTGTTTTATTATTATCTCTTTTTTGATGCGTAGTTTAGTTTTTTTAGACTATATATCTATTTTAAATTATCTATAAGAGAGTATGAGACTATTTGATGATGTAGGAGTAGTTCTATGAGATAAATAGACAATATATGGAGCTTTTTGATCACTTGAATAACGCGACACATTGTTAAATGCATGTACAACTCGTATCAAGGCAAATGAACAATAATATAACCACATTATTAATTAAATGGTGCTAGAGTTGACGTGCTAGGACTTACAGTGTAATTATTGTATATGTAGACGGGTGTAGAGACTTGTATCCTAAACTATGGAGCATACTCCGATTTAGTTAGTCCTAATACATGAGTAGGCAATACAGTTGATCCCTGTCCTAGACCAATCTAGTTAGCACTAACTAGGTTGTATGAGGTAGCCATAGGATTTAGATCTTAGTGCATAACATTACATATACCAATTACTTAATAGTGGGATTGGGGGATAAGTAATTTAGATGAGTTGCGACTTAAGGATGGTTGCGTAACACCCCGTGTCGTCAAGACCGAAAATCAGTTTCCTAGTTGATTTTTTGATAGGGAAAGATAATAAGTTTCCTTTGTTTATTAGTTTAAGGGAATCTCTACGTTTTAGTTTTCTAAATAGAGGGTTTAGAAGGGTTCATACATTAAAAATCTTTAATAGATTTTAAGTCAAAACTAGTTAACCCTTTGAGCCAAAAATAGCTATTTAAGGTCTACGAAACCTTAGAGATCAAAATTTTTTAGATTCTGACACCATCGGGGTTGGCTAAGCTATAAAGGCCAAAAATTAGTGTTTTATCAAATCTACGATCTTGACGAGTGTTCTATTTATATTAGTTTCATGTTAACAAGTTGAAAAAGTATAGCGAATCATACCTAAGCTAGACATGAGAAAAATATGAGAAAACCATAGGTTGAAATCTAGAAATCTGCTGAAAACCAAGTTTTAGACGTCAGGTAGGATTTTCAGACGTCTGGTGTGTAGTTTAAACGTCTAGGCAAAATGTAACATGTCATTGTATGGATTTACTAAAATTTGAGTTTTTGTCATTCCTATATCAAATGTTTGGTTCAAGCCGTCAGACGTCTGATCCAAAACTTAGACGTTGAGATAATTCAGATAACTGAAAATGCAAACAACATTTTTTTAATCTTATGGGTCGTTTAACTCCGTAACTTTTTTGTTTGACTTTCGGTGGTAATAAAACTTTGTCAACACCTTTGTTAGCATGTTTCGAGTGTGTTCAAAGTTATGTTTGACATTTTTGAGTTATATTTTGTTAATTATCTGGTTGAGCCAAAAAGTCTAAAAATACATTTTCTCCTATTTTTTAATCTCTAGCCTAAACTCTACCTAGAGATGTAATTAATATGAAAATGAGTTTCCTTACAATAATATGTGCTATATCTTATAATGACTCATGGGCTTTGGATAAACCCTTTAAGATTACACATGCAAACCCACAAAAATTAGGAGTTTATATATCAGAGATTTGTTTTGACCAACATGGTAAGTTTTTAGCTGAGGTAGTGGTGGGCATTTGTTGTCAACAAGTATGTGGAGATGATACTTGAGAAGAGATAACTTCATCAAATAGTGAAAACTTGATTTTACCGAATTCTTAAAATTTGTATAAAGCATTGCGTGATCATGAATAGAGAGTGAGTGTATGGGTTTGCAAACTCAATACTTTTTTTATTGAGATTCTCACTCAATATGTAGTCGTGCTATATAGAAAAGCTGAGATTAGATAAAATTGTGTGTAATCACCTTAAAATTAGCTGTTATGAAAATATTAGGTTTAATTGGGGGAGAATAATAAATAATTTGACTTTATAAGGTGTGAGATTTATTTTGACCAGTTTGATGAGTTTTTTTTTTCTGAAATCCCATTTTTGATTGCATGGTTATGATTTTGTCATCCACCTTTAATTGACCACCATTATTATTTACTTTTAACTAACAAAAAATTAATTTAAGTGTGGTAGAAAATTGACTTATGTTTGTGCATGCTTGTATGATATATGTTTATACACATGATGGGTAGTCCAATGGGTTTATGCTTTAGTATATTCAAATTTTGAGTTTTTGAAATACCGTGTGAAAAATTATGAGTACCAATATATGTTCCTTTTGAGAGGTACTATTAGGTAAATAAGTGTGCATCTAAAGTTGCAAGTGTACAACTATCAAGTTATACTATAAAAGTTATCAATCCCACGAGGAAGGTGTTGTAAAAGTTAATCAATATCAGTTCTTATGTCATGTGTGTCACAATTAGGAGTGAATAAAAGAAAGGTGATGGGTTGTGGAGACAGTGTTTGTGATTGAGTGCAAATAAAAACAAAATGAGATTGAGAGAGGAGAAAGAATGATGAATAAAATGAAGGAAAATAAAGACAGTAATAAAGGAAAATAAAACCAATAAATAAGATAAAACAAAGAGGAATGTAAAACAAAGAGGAATCTAATAAATAAAATAAAACAAGTAAAACTTATAAATAAATAAAATAAAACTAATAAATAAAATAAAATAAATAAAACTAATAAATAAAATAAAACTAATAAAGACGGTAATAAAGAAAAATAACACAAAGAGGAAGATCAAGAATGTAAAATATGGAGGATTTATTAAAGATATGAGGAATCTAGAATAGATCCACTTAGCTAATCTCAATCTTATGTGAATAAATAGGATATAAAACTAGTTTCAAACAATTTCTAGAATTTCCACAAGCATTAGCGTCACATTTAGAAAAGGGCAATTCCTTAAAGGGCTCTAGCCTCAAGGTGAATTAAAGAAAAGAAAAATAAACAAAAGAAAACTAATTCCAAGAGGGTTCTAGCCACAAGGTGAATAGTGGAAGAAAATAAAATTGAAATTACAAAATAAATACAAGAAAGTAAAGACATGAAAGTAAATACATGAAAGTAAATACATGAAATTAAATACATGAATATAAATCTACTCTACAAAGCATTAAATAAGCATGAAAAGAATATATTTCAAAAAAAAGAAAGGAATAAAAAGCAAACTCTCATCTTCATTTTATCTTCATCCTCATCCTCTTTTCATTCTTGAACAAAGAGAAGAAAAGAAAATATGAAGGGGTGAAAATATTTTTTTATTAATTGCAATAAAAAGTTAAATTTGAAAGGTCTTCTCAATTAAGAGTAACCCTCCTCTTCAATTAGAATTTTTACAAAATATTTCACACACAAACCCCTCACCTTCTACCCCTATTTATAGCCTACAATAATAAAAGAGAACCCTTGGATGAAACTTGACAACCAAGAAATTAAATATCAGTTATTAAACCAAATCTGTTGCGAACCAATCGGTTGGCCAATCGGTTGGCCAACCGATTGGTTTGTGCAGATTTGATTTTTTAGTGATTTTCTTGACACGATTTCTTCATGGATCCTTGAGCTTTATTGAGCCTTCTTTTGTCTTCATATTTGGGCTTCAATAAATGGTAGAAAATCAGGAATATTGAATCTTTTGGACTTTTATTCATTATTTCTTCATTAACCTCTAAATTAAGATATAAACAATTATTAGTGATATATTTATTCATATAAGATAGATGATGAAAGTATAATTTTATAATAAAAATGTGATTATCAAATACCCCCACACATAAACCTTTACTAGTCCTCTAGCAAAGAAAAAAATAGAAAGAGAAAGAAAGAAAAATTCTAACTTATTTTTGTAGGAATCACAGTTGTATTTAGCACATACAACAAGCGTTTAAACCCCTAGGTTACCCTAGTGGACGAGTTGTAGTCTCGTGAGGGTTTACAGTGAATATACCCACAAAATTCGT
>JBAKGM010000002.1:12601928-12619798 GCA_037177215.1 Asparagus racemosus | reverse complement strand
CAGATGAGTATGAGGGGGATAACAAGCCAAGGGAGCATTGTAGCAACTCGACGAGACCACCTATGGACAACGCAAAGTATACACATTATCATCCAAACCCCAAAAAAATCAATGGGGATTTAGGGTTTCAGAAGATAGGGGGAAGATGAAATTGGCAGCAATTTCTCGATTCCTTGAGCTGAAAGACGATGACTTGGGGCTCGAAATCTTCTTAATTTGGGAGAAAATGGGGATTTTGCGAAAACCCTAGTTTTGGAATAAAAATGGCGTGAATCTGCCGTAGTTTTAGGACCTGAGGAAGGAAAGGATCGATTAGGGTTAGGGTTCTTAGAGAGAGAGAAAGAGAAAAAGGAGGAGAGAGAAAACTTACGGATTCGGATTATGGCGACAACCCTAGCGACGGCGACTGGTCCTCGTTCATGGCTTTTTTCGGGAAGAAGAAGTTGGGGGGAAAAAGATAAAGGTCGGTAATAGTTTTTGCTTTTTTTAATAATTGATTTTTTATTTGACTTTTTTCATTTTTATTTATTTGCTTGTTTAGTTAGTTTGTTTGTTTGTTTATTCTTATCAAGCATTCTCTGATTGCTTCTTAAAGTATCCGCATAAAAGCAAAAAACAGCTTCAATAAATATGACAAAAAAATCTTCACCAAATATTTTTATTATTTACTTCTTCTAGAAAATAGGCAGAAGTACCCTAAAATAATACCAAACTCAGCCCTTAGAACATAAAAGCGGTTTATTTCAAATCTATGAGATCATTTTTTCCGAGCTTGATCGATTCATATGTATGATGGTGATTATTTGACACAACAAGAAAAAGAAGAGTTTTGTGTTTTTTTTTTTTTTTTTTTTTTTTTTGAATTGTGAAGGGAAGAGGAGCCTACACAAACAGGGTTGAAGTTTCGGGCGTTCATCGTAATACTCATCCCGAGTTTTCAAAACAATGGCACCCAAAAGGAGAGGATGCAATTCAACACGGTTCGCGATATGACGAGTTCTACTTTGAATTCTCACATTTCCATCTGAGATTTCAACTATGGATTTTATATAAATTTTAAGGACAACTTAAAAACAAAATAACCTCAAGACAATGAACAGAACCGCCAGTATCGGGGGCAACATATCCAAAGTGACAGATTAGAAAACAAGGTCAAATTATGATGCAATAAGAGGCAAAATAATGCAATAATGAACCAACGATAAACATAGCCGGATGTAACAAAGACATCCAATTATCCTAAAAAGCATAAATATATCAACTAAAACAAAAATACTTTCAAGAACCAACATCAAAACGTCCAAAATGCCACCTAATAGCTCACAGAATGATGCCCAAACAGAGTTAAAAGTCCTCTAAACCTAACTGAGAGAAAACATGATATGGCATAATTCCCACCAGGTCCAAAATAAGAAGAGAAGCCTAAATAAGAGCTCCCTCGTTATTTCTAAATATATTCTGGCATATCACCATCACTCACTCCTCATCCTCCTCTTCGCCGCCCGCTTCCTTCTTCTCAGCTGCTTTCTTATTCTTGCGCTTCACTCTTCCTTCTTTTCCTCCACCGAATGGGCTTGACAATGCAAAATCAATGTGCTTGGCCGACTCAAGCTTCACCAAGAACGATGGAACATTCACCACTTGCCTCCCAACCCTGCATCAACACAAAGATAGCTAAGCATCTAAACTTAAGCTCAAATTAAAATTATAACAGAAGTTAAAGCCATGACCCCTGGCAACATTTATTAGATGGTAATAATGAAAAAGCAAGCAATCAAAAATGATTACTTAAGGTCCATGAAGTGGACTTTGATAACATTGTCTATACCTATAGGAAGAATAGCAATAGAAATTTAAATAAAAAATCCGAGGATAAAAAAAGAGCAAAGAGAAAAGAATAGCCATCAGAGAGATAGGATGTTAGTATCAACATAAACACAAAATAATATGTGCCTCAGACGACCGTCGTGAGATATAATCCTGTACTCATCATATGGCATGAGAAGTGGTTCAACTGCAAGGGAATCCGAGGGCCCAACAATTCAATATGCTATGGCAAGAAAGAGAACAATAAATTGATAATGAAATGAACTAGAAGGATAAATACATGGTAAGAAGAACATCTCAATTGGAATAGGCATGGGGAAAGAAGCAACAAAAAAAGGACAATAACATTCCTAGTAGAAGGAATGAATTTAAACTGCTTATAAATTATAAAATAAGAATACAAAAATGACAATTAATATTTTGAAAGAAAATAAAAGTGAGGACAAGAAAGCATTGAACAAGTACAACTGGTGTAACTGCCCTGTTCTGATAATGGCATATTCTTGATGATCCTACAGTAGTCAAAAACTAGGATACAGTTCATTTAAGAATTTGAGAACAAATCGGGCAGGAAGAATAAGCTTAGAGGGTGTTTGGGGAGACTTATAATTTTTGGTAGAATCACTAATAAGTTAGCTTATGAGTCCCATTTTAAAAGCTTTTGAAAAACTAGCTAATAAGCTCATTTTTAAAAAAAACTAGGTTTGACCAAATAATTTATTATCCTACTCAAACAATTTTTATAGCATTTTTATCAAAAAAACCAAAAGCCACTGAAAGCTAGCATAACTTAAAAAGCTTTAAAAAAAAGGCCTTCCCAAACACACTCTTAATCATAATTACAGATAAAATATGGTATGGGGCAGCTTTAGTAAAAATTGGTAGTATATATAATTAACCTATAAGGATAATAAGTTGTGATTTGTCAGTAACGTGTGTACATCAACCAACCTGAAAATTCCATCAACTGGAGTTCTTAATTATGACTGCGGTAAAATTGGTTAAACTATTGAATTAATAATGATTCTACATAATTCACATATCTTAAATCTAGATGCACTTGATATTATGATAAAATGCACTGGCGTGTGTTAACCCAACAAATGCTTATCTGTTAAAACTAAGCAAAAAAGCATGTAGTCTACATAAGAGAAAATCACAAAAAAAGAAGAACAAAGAAA
The DNA here is from genome assembly GCA_037177215.1 of Asparagus racemosus. NCBI lineage: Eukaryota > Viridiplantae > Streptophyta > Magnoliopsida > Asparagales > Asparagaceae > Asparagus > Asparagus racemosus. The sequence goes on along the minus strand of JBAKGM010000002.1, from coordinate 12,616,790 downwards.
CAGAAATATAAAAGCAATAGTAAAACTGAGAAAACCATTTTAGAAAAATGGAAAAGAAAAAAGTGCAGAACACAAACACCCTTACTTCTGAGGCCCAATGCAAATGCTACACATATTGGAAACGTGCTTGAGGGTCATCAGATTACAAGTCTTGATAGTGTGATCTTTATTCTCAAAGATATAAAATGAATATTTCAAACACAAATAATATCAAAACAGAGGTAAATTTGTGAAAATTTATGAAAACAAAAATTTCAAAAGACGAAACCAAACTTCTGAAGTTCAATGCATATACAACAATAAATTAATGGACAGAATTGAAAAAACAGAAGGAAAAAAAATCATGCATGAGGGACATTACATGTAAGTCTCAACAGCATATAGTTGTTCCCAGATTCATAGTCGTTAAAAAATAAATTATGAAAACAATGGGCACTCAGAATGAAAAGGACTTATACTGTTGCTCATAGTTCAGCTAAACTCATATATGAATAATTTCATTTCCTCATTGTACCCACCTACTCTAGGAATAAAGCTGAGAAAAACATTATAGGAGAAAAAAATCAAGCAGGCAAAACCTACAAGGACAGATATGGGGAAAAAAACAAAAGCATCACAGATGAGGGAAATAAAATTACAAGTCTCAATATCACATACTATTCCCGAAGACATAGCGGTTGAAAAATAAATTTCAAATGTAAAAAAAAATACAAACTCAATGGAGACTTACAATGAAAAGAACTTGAACAACTGCTCATAGTTCAGAAAAACTCATATAGGAATAAGTTCATTTCCTCATGGTACCCAGCAAATCTAAAAATAACAAAAATAACCATAAAAAGCAGCTATGTCTGAAGACATGTGGAAGATGACCTCGAGGATTGAACTAAATGTAATGTATATTCTCAGCATCCTTCTGAAAACTTACTCAAAACAGACATAGAATAGCAAAAAATAAAAATCAAAAACCCAAATAGCATTCCTTAAATTTTCTGTAGAAGCTAGTAATAGCAAATTACAGGAAAGGACTTTCACCAAGAGAATTGCAGAAAACTTTTTTTCTCAAATGACAAAATTTCATTAGAGGTGATCCATATGAAACCAATTCAAATTACATTGCTTTTATTCCATGTTAACATATTTATGTCAATATGATTTCAGATAATCTCCATAATAGGTCAGGAGGAAAAAAACTTGAGAACATTAAAGAAAATTCTCGCGTAACTAAAAACGGCTATGCTTTAATAAAATGTTGGGAAAATCATAGCGACAAATTAAGCAGCTTATCATAAAACATCAAAAAAATGAATTCATGTGCCTTAATTTTTTATAAACTTCTGGGAGTTGCTTATCATGTCGATTTGTGGGCTATAATGCAGTAATGCACTACTATGGTCTCAAAACTATTTTGTTGCAGAGCATGACCTAAATACACATATTATTAATAGAGCTCTCATTTGCAGATGCATGTACTCATATTGTGTTGGGTATGTGTATGTGACGTGACCCTAACAATGACATCAACATCTGTTAAATCTTGCATTCAATAGTAGCTCATTTGATATGGTTATCTACAATCTTGATCGCAAGGACAAGAATGGCTGAAAAGGTATTAAAACTCTATCCTTATTCAAGGCTTGAAACTATAAAATGGGGCTTGAAACTATAAAATAATACACAAAAAGGGAAGCATAAAGAAACTTGAACAAATGCATCACAAGTAGTATTAAATTATAGGCATTACATTAACAATTCAAGCTTGTAAAGTAACTCACTACAAGGCCCTAACTCTCTTGGTCATCTACTTGGAACACAACATGTAACAAACAACAATGAGTGCAATCGTAAAATCTATAAGGAGCAACGAGCAAAGGAAATAATATTCCAATGTGGTTGTACTATTCAAGAAAAACTGTCAGAGATTATGGTTGTTACTTTATCGCAAAAGCAAGTCCACATATAAATAGAACATAACTTAAAGAGTCAAAGTTTTACCTGATGTGACGCTGACGTATGAGGACTCGGGCATGGTGAATTGATTTAGCCATGCCTGACTTGAAAACCTGAGTCTGCAAACGACGCTCCAAGAAGTTCTCAACAGTCAGGGCAAGGACGTAATCAAGCTTGTTCTGCTCCTCATCAAGAAGCCCATACTTATGCATCCTGCGAAGAAGAGCCTCACCTTCAAAGATACGGCGAGGATCCCTCTCATCCAGAGTGAGGAGCTGCCTCGCTGCATTACGGATTCTGCTAAGAACATATTGCACCCTCCAGAGCTCTCTCTTGCAGCGAAGACCATACTCTCCAACAAGTTTCAACTCAGCATCAAGCCGTTCCTTTTCATAGGGACGACGGGGTTTCTTAAAGGTCTTGCCATCTGCATATAAAATTTGTATGTAAAAATTAGTTTTTTGCTAGAATGATTGCAAATATATTTTAAAGTTTGAAACTTTACAAAACATATACTTATTCTACTCTTATCCTTGAAGATATTTTACCCGAAACCATCCATACCATGGAAAACGATGCCAAAATACAACAAGTTTAACACAAGAAACATTCATAAAGTAACTCATGCGACCCTTGAAAATTAGTAAATTAACTCCAACCAAATTATTACCGTTCTGTTTTATTAAAAAAATCATAGTGTAACACAATACAGACCAAGTGTCACAAACTTCAAATTATCAACTAAGAATTATTTTTGCACATCCAGATATTTTTTTACCCCCAAATAGTGACATTCATTTAGCTAATCAATTAGAGATCAGAACAATAAAACCAAAGAAGTAATTTCTGTAGTTCAATGTAATCACCATAAAAAAATAGGAAACTTCTAAACACCAAAAGTGAAACTAAAAGAATCACAAAGTCAGTGTCACTATTTGGTTAAATCCACCAAGATTTTGTTAAATAAAATGGCGCTTATATCAAAATAAATTTAACAATGAATCTAAATGAATCAATTATCTAGTGAAGATAGAACAGCTATATCTATACAAAGCTACAATTTTGGAACTTAGATTATCAAACTAATTATTGCAGATAAAAAATCCTAAAAAAACACCATCAATCAGTAAGAGACGAAACTGATTAAAACAAAAGCTTAGAGAGAGAGGATCGAGTGTACAGTTTCGATAGAAGGAGACGTGCACCATTTTCGAAGCAGTGCCCTAAAAGATCACCTCTTGCGAGTCGCCGTCGCCGCTCGCTGTCTAAAAGGAGGGAAGAAGAAGATGAAACCCTAGGAAAACATTTGGACTATATAAGGGTTAAATCATCACGTGCACGGCGCGTGTTAGGGCTAATGTAAGTTGAGCTTTTGAGGGACAACTAGATGGGCCGTGTTGGGCTGTTAATAACTTGCGCGTTAGGTAGACATAGGCCCACGGTTTTCTACTGCGATGAAATTAGAAGCATAAATTTCATTTTAAAAAGCTGTTTGATTATAAGGAATTTTGTAAAGACAAATTACAATAAACTATTTGATAAGGCCGTGTTTGGCAAAGAGTTAAGGAAGGGGGATTAAAGAGAAGGGTTAACATAACTAGCCCATTTGATAATCCGAAAGACTAAATTATTAATCTGTTCTATAAGTTTTATTTGAGCTCATGTGATCATTTTTTGTGTTTGGGAATAACAGGGATTTTGACTATTTTCTTTATAATTAGAGGGGTTAACTCTTAATTTTTTTAAATAGGAGTATTAGTAAACCCCTCATTTTGAAGGGTTAACTAATTTTAATTCCTCTAGAGAGGTTAGCTTAACCCTTTTGTATTTTTTATGTTTGGCAAATTATGAAGGGTTAACTCACTTTAACCCTTCTATAAATTTTTTGTGTTTGGCGGGTTAAGAAGAGGTTAAGTCTTCTTAACCCCTCACTTAACCCTTCACCAAACGCCACCTAAGCGAATATTACTATATATCATACCGCAAATATTTCATATGCGACGTCACTGTCCACATGTCCTCACATGACCAGCGTGTGAGCGAAAAAGAGTGGTCCGTACACAGTTGCATAGGACTCGGATTGTTCCGGTTCATGGGATGGGTACAGGAGAGCGGTACGTCACTTATTAAGAATTAGGTACGAGGGAGATAGGCTTATATGCTAAGCCAGAAAATACAGTACGCTATAGGTTTAGTTATTAAATGTAGGAATTAGAGGTTCTCGGACTCAATTTTAAGAAATATGATAGTTGGTATTAGTAATGGTTAGAGAACCTTGAGAATCATCATGTTGCAATTAATGTATGCATACTTTATTTGCTTAACTTCTCATATTTTTTGTTGATTATTCTTTTAAAAAAGAGTTATGTTATTCAAATCTTTAACCAGCTTGAATTCTAAATCGGGTGGCTAGAGATGGTGAATCGGATCATGTTTCACAAATATAGGACAATTGAACTCGGGTCGTGATTCTCTATAGTGTTCCACGTTCCCGACTTCTATTGATCCACAAGCCACCCTCTTGCTCTCAACGAAAGGTCGATAATAAACTCCTCCATAAAAGCTCACGATAAAACCGACTCAGGAGTCGAGTGCTATTTTCTAGAAAGCTTCTTTGACAAAAGACTGTTATCCCACCAGGAATATTCCTCTATATACTTGCATGTCTTCTGTAGTCTCATCATTTTTAGGAATGAAGGACAATGGTCAAAGAATAACCACCTCAAACAGTTAATGTGATGAGGACACTTTTTCTTTCTCTCATCCGAAATGCACGACCATTTATATAAAGTGATCAATGTTGGTAAATTTTCTTTGACCTAGCTTTTCTAAGATTTTTGTTGCTTCTACTATTTTTTAAAAGAGATTCTCATTGAACCAACAAAGGACGTATCAAAGCCCCACTCCCAGGGATTTCCTCTGACGCCTTCCAACGATCTGCTAACCTTGCACAAATTAGAAAAAGAAGGAGTTTATCCAGTCAATGGATTCACGAGGGCCATTTCCCAGCACGTCCTGCATTGAAGCTAGAATGACTCAACAAATTCTACTTCTCCCTGAAACACTATAAATTCAACAAAAAAAAACACATACTATTTTCGGTATTGTATTAGAAAATTTATCATAATTTCATGAGAATACCTTAAACTAATAATATAATAAAATACTTGGTATTTTACTATATTTTTTAATTCATAGATAATTTTTTGGTATTATGTGGTCTTTAATGATAATTTGAAAGTTTTGATACCTATCTTTCTCTAATAAAAATAATTTATGATTTTCTTGTATGAATCCCTAATAATTAGTGCTAATTATTTATGTCGTTTGGTAAAGGGTTAAAGGAGAAGGTTTAAATTAGTTAACCCATGGTGAAGGGTTAAAAATAAGTAAATTCTATTTGGATTCTTTTTGGTTTGGTAGTTAAAGAAGGGTTAAGGAGGTTAATCTTTTTTAAAATTTTAATTATACCAATATTAACCTTATTAAAAGTAGAAAAAATTAATAATGATTATTCAAAAAATATGTTCCTCCTCCCTCTCTAAAATTCAAGTACACAAAAAATAAATTACTACACATATTCATAATTTACAGAAGGAAAGTATTTTTTGGTCAAAACTTTAATAAGTATGATGTATTCTTATAATATAAATTGTACAAGCTATATTCATCTCCAAGTTGAAGTGAAATAACAGATAATATGTCTCAAGTTAACAAGAACTAGAACATAAGAATAGCTACAATGAGGTAGAAATTGATACATTTGAAATATTAAAATAATAATAGTGACTGGTTCTACAAACTTATCTTAAGAAAATTAATAAAGAATGAAACATCAAGGTAGTTACTGCAGTGAATATTGAACATTGGAATATCAAAATAGTTCTATGAGGATCCAAGTGGAGCGATAGAGAAGTAAAATAATGAAATATTAAACAAGTTAACTATATCATATTGATATATCAAGCCTCTAAATTATAGCTACCACCATTGTCAAGGAGGCGGGGTAAAGTTACGACGCCTTCCCTAGGAATTGTAAACCTGTCAAAATGAGGGGCTAAGATCGGCTAAGTGACCTTAACTGATTATGATAAATTAGTATATATTTTTTTGTAGTGTTCCCTCCCTCCCCTCCTCTCCCCTCCCCTCCCTCTACCTGCCCCTCTAAAACCCCGTAACAAAAGCAAACTAAGTTTTGTCCCTCTCCTCCCCTCATCTTCCTTCCTACCAAATAAAGTATTAGGGAGGCCTCTTTTTAGGTGGGAGAATGGTGATTTTTTGTTACTTAAGAGCAACATGACATGGTGTCAGAAGGGGATGTGGAGGTGGTCTTTATATTTTACAGAATGGTCTCCAGCAGTGATAGCACTAGCATAGTAGATTTTGGATCGGTGAAATATCTTGTTGAAGGTTATTGTTTGAATTATTGTGTGAAAGAAATTACTGTTAGGGTTACAAAAAGCATATAAATGAAAACCTTCTAGTGAGGATGAAGTCCATACAATAGCTCTTATTTGAGTGATAACAAACTCTCATTTGGTACTAATATTTGTTTGCGATGATATAGTATAGGTGAAAATAGGTATACAAAGGATATGAGGAAAAGTTAAAATAGAACCATTGATGGACTAAGGAAACAATCGATGGTCCCTTGAACCACTGATGGTGTACAATGAACAATCGTAGATTTCTAGAAACTTAAAATTAGACCATCAATGATCTACATGCAACCATCGAAGGTGCTCAAGGAACTATCGATGGTCAGGATTGCCCGTCGATAGTAACAACACGTTTTGGTAGATTTTAAGAGCTAATCACAAACGTTTATTGATCCCTCTTATCTCTAACTTCTACTATGATTATTGTTATGGTGTTTCTATTACCAAATCTCAATTTCGAATCAATAGCAGACAAGTATCCCGCATTAAACACCTAATCAAACCGACACCTCGGGAGGGCCAAAATCTTCAGCATAGCTGACTTGACGGGTCGACATCTCGCGAAGTCGACTCCAAAGGCAGTATATGTCGACCCTCTTAGTAGGCCGACTCACCGAGCGGTCCACTCCGCCGTTTCCTTGGATGACATCTCACAATGTCAACTCGAAAGGCGGTACTTCTCGACACTCGGCCAGGTGAGTAGGAAGATGACAATATACCTTGAACCCCTGGCTGACAGCTCGTCGCCATCATATTAAATGCATGGTCAAAAGCATTATTTCTCCATCTCCGAAGATTTTTATGACACATCGGACCACGTCAGCACCCCATACATCCAGTCACTTCACATTAAATGCCGAAGTGACTCACTCCACAAAGTAGCCGACACATGTAAAGCAAGTGCTGACACAACCGCCAGCCCATACTCAGCCGAAGTTACCAAATCACCCCTCTATTGCCACTATAAATAGGGGGACTATTCCCAACATCAAGGTAAGCAATTGCTTAGTATTTTTCCAATTCACTAAACTTAAAGAACTTGTACAGTTCCTTTTTGCCCTCCACTCAAGCACCTCGCTAACTTAATCGTCGGAGGGTCAACCAAGGAAACTAACCCCACCCTCTTACGAGCTTTTATTTGTGTAGGGAAGAATAGTTTATCTCAAAACTAGATATTCAGAGAAGTGAGCAGACCCTGATCATCCTCAACTCTAAAACAATTGACTGTGTGATTTAGACCATCAACAGTTTGGCGCCCACCGTGGGGCTACTTCCATGTCAGGGCTAATCTACCCCTAGAGGACCATGTCAGGGCTATGTCTCTCAAGCCTAGCTTGAGGAGTCTACGGATCACCCATACCTTTCAGCAACAGTTCGTAGCTTTCACAAATGAGCTCTTCAGCTGGTTCCCTCAGCCACAGCCCCTCGACTCCACTGTTCCCCCACCTTCGGGTGACCAGCAGTCAGCAACTCATCGTCCGTCTGAGCCCCAGCCTATAGCTCTACCTCATACCCCACATGCCATGGCAGAGTAATGGAGAGACCGCGCCGAGTACGTGTCCCCTCCGCCACACCAGATGACTCGCCTTGTGGACTCCCCTCGGCATCACCTTCAATATGCTGAAGCCTTCCACAAGAGCCCCGGGCCCTAGTCGTAACAAGGAGCATGCCGTAGGAGGGGTGTCACGAGACAACACAGGAGGAGTGCCACATAGTTCTAGGCACCATCCCGCCGCTTCAGGACCTTCAACTAGTCATGAAGCAGCCGACTATGATCGGACCTACCGACCAATCCCCGAAGCCATAGGGGGGAACACTCCTGTCACTGATGACATCATGAAGGCCCGCTGCGAGAAGTTCAAGATGCCTCATGTCGACAAGTACAAGAGCGAGGGGAACACAACCTAACATGTCCAGAACTACTACGACATGATGTGCATGCTGCAAGCGTCCGAAGCAATCATCTGTTAGTGCTTCCCCATCACCCTATTGGGAAGCGCCAAGCTTTGGTGGAATGCCTTGGAGAAGAAATCTATCAGTAGCTTTGAGCAACTTAGCAAGACGTTCGTACACCACTTCTTGGCCAACACCCAGCAGAAGTTGCCGCCTCATATTGATTCAGATGAGGCAAGAGCTTGGAGAGAGCCTATGAGCCTATTTCACGAGGTTCCAGACAAAGAGACTAGAGGTTCATGACCCTGGAAGTTCAGTCGCCATGTTCACCATTGTGGCCGGGTTACTAAGCAATGAGCTGGCCGACTCCCGTGCTAAAAAACCAGTCACCAACTATGAGCAGCTGATGGCTAAAGCTCATGGGTACATGGACATGGAGAACGCCCAAGTTTACAAGGCAGTGGCTAGGACAGCGGAAGCAGCCACAACAGCAACCCCAACGTTGGCTGTTGCACCAGCGACCCTCGCACTAGCAGCAGCACCTGCAGCACCAGCCCCGACGACGGCATCGCCAGCGACCGTGGCGACCCCGGTAGTGACGTTGGCGCCAGAAATAGCTGGAGATCTTCCACCAAGGCAGGAGTGGCCTAGGGATCCCCCAAGAGTCAACTCTTGCTCAAACTGGTCCGACAAGAGGGACCGAAGAAGGGAGCCAGCACCAAGACTAGCCCTCACGGTCCTCAACACCTCTCTTACCGATGCCTTCCACATGGTCCAAAAAGAGGGACACCTGACTACTACTCCTCCTAAGATGAGGTCGGACCCCAAGAGTCGGGATACCCATCAATACTATCGGTATCATCAGGATCATCGCCATCTCACTAATGCTTGTTAGATCCTATAGTGAAACATCAAGGATCAAATACAGAGAGGGTACTTGAAGAAGTTCGTCTCCCAGAGAGATAGGAGAGAAGTTGGCTCAGGAGGAACCGACAGGAGGTCTCGTTCGTGATCACCTCCCCCTCAGCCACAACCTGGCAGCCGACCTGCCAAGCCTAACCATATGGGGGTCATCAACAATCTCAGCAATGGTCCCACAGCAGGAGGCTCAGCCAACAACGCTCAAAAGAGATATGCTAAACGAGCGTTGTGGCAACACCTATGATAGGAAGCCGAGAATAGATGAACCAACCTCCTTCAGCGATGCAGACTTAAAAGGTGTTGAGACACCTCATGATGATCCTATCGTCATTACAGCTGGGATTGACGGTTTCCAAATGAAGAGGATCATGGTCGACACAGGGAGCTTGATCGATATTTTATATATCGACGCCTTCAACAAGATGGGCATTGACAAATCTAGGTTGCAACCTTGTTGAGGCTCGCTTATCGGATTCACTAGACATTCCCTCCTACCTAAGGGATGATCATACTTCCCTTGATAGTCAGCAAGTAGCCTCGGAAATCCACTACCCAGGTCTAATTTTTAGTGATGGACCTCAAGTTGGCCCATAATGTTATAATGGGTAGGGTGACCCTCCACCTCTTGTGGGCCTTCGATCTATGTATCACCAGATGCTGAAGTTCCTAACCCCTGAAGGAGTTAGAGTCGCCAATAGCGATCAGCAAGAATCCCGATCATTTTATCTACTCTCAACGAAGGGAAAGGGAGTGCGAGAGACTCTACCCATTGAAAAAGCCTGCTTTTAGATGAAGAAAGCAATGGAGCGGGAGAGGACAACTCCCATGGAAGAACTCCAGGAGATACTGATCGACCAAGAAGGAAAGAAGATAGTCAAGATCGGATCTAGCCTCATAGAGCCCCTGTAAGGAGCTTTGATTATGTTTTTGTTAGCGAACCTTGATGTGTTCGCCTGGGGGCCAGAAGACATGTCGGGAATTCTTCCTGAGATAATAAGACATGAGCTCTCAGTCGACCGGCACACCAAACCGGCCTGACAAAAGAAGAGACATCTTAGCCAAGAGAGGTAGAAGGTGGTCGCTGATGAAGTCGACCGACTCTTTAGAGTTGGTTTTATTCGAGAGGTACAGTACCCAGAGTGGCTATCCAGCATGGTGTTAGTAAAGAAGGCCCTCGACAAGTGGAGGATGTGTGTAGACTTCACTAATCTCAACAAGGCATACCTCAAAGATGGCCACCCCCTTCCTCAAATCGATTAGCTAATCGATTAATGCGCAGCAAATGAACTACTCAGCTTCATGAACGCCTTCTCCGGCTACAACCAAATCTTCATAGTGGAGCATGACCAAGAGAAGATCTCCTTCATCACTGACCAAGTAACCTATAGCTACAGGATGATGTCCTTCGGTCTCAAGAACGCTGGCGCCACATACCAGAGACTGGTCAACAAGATTTTCAAGCACCAGATTGGCCGCAACGTATAATCATATGTGGACAACCTCTTGGTGAAATCGAAATAGGTGTCAGCCCACATAGCAGACCTAGACGAAACCTTCTCTATCCTCCGGCACTACCGCATGAAGCTCAATCTAGCTAAGTACATTTTTAGGGTGTAATCGGGCAAATTCCTCGGGTTCATGATTACCCAAAGGGGTATTGAGATTTACCCGGAGAAGATAGCCACCATAGAGTGACTACCCTAGCCTCGTACATTGAAGGATGTCCAGAAGCTGAACGGGAAGATAGAGGCGTTGGGACGTTTCCTCTCCAAATCCACCAAAAGGAGCCTCCCATTCTTGAAGATGCTGAGGGGAAGCAAGGAACTAAAAGAGAGCTAGAGTTGGATGGCCGAATGCTGCGCTGTCTTTAGAGATCTAAAAACCTACATGAGCACTAAGCCGATGCTGAGCCAACCAAGAGAAGTGGAGACCTTGTATCCTTACTTGGCTGTATCTCCCGAGGCCGTTAACTCTATTTTGATTCATGAGGAAGAAAACACGTAGAAGCCGGTGTACTATGTCAGCTGAATCTTGAAGGTAGGGGAGCTCAATTATCCCCTTATAGAGAAAGCTTCCTTCATCGTCGTCACCACTGTTAGGAGGCTTCGCCCCTACTTCCAAGCCCATTCAATCATTCTGCGAACGAGTTTGCCTCTGAAAAATCATTCAGCAGCCCCACCACTTCAAGACGAATGGTCGCATGGTCGGTCGAGCTCAGCGAGCACGATGTGCAGTTTGAGCCAATGACAACAATTAAGGCCCAAGCCTTGGCCAACTTCCTCATCGAGTCAACCACACCAGACGACGAACCAGCAGCGCCATTGCCGCCAACTCAGCAGGAGCCTTCGACATCCCAAGCAGCCAAGGCTCTCGTTCCTCAGACACACCTTACCATTAGATTTGATTCACCAGAGTTTGCCTCTTGGTGGTTGTTGAAGGTAGACGAGTCCTCTAGCGAAACCAACAGTGGAGCTGGAGTGGTCCTACGCAGCCATGACGGGTCGACACACTAGCACTCCATCGCCTTTGGTTTCTCTACCTCAAACAACAAAGCCGGGTATGAAGCACTTCTAGTGGGCCTTCAAGCCACTTTAGCCATGAAGGCTGAGAGACTCTATGTTTTGGCTGACTCCTAACTTGTCGTCCACCAGGTGAATTGGGAGTATGCGGCCAAAGATTTGAGAATGGTGTTGTATCTGAAAGCGGTCAAAGAACTGTTAGCCAAATTCAATGATTACAAGATCGCCTAAGTCCCCCGAGCCCTCAACGCTCGAACGGATGCCTCGTCAAAACTCAGATCAACCAGCTCGGGAAACAACTCGGGGCCTATCTACACTGATACCCTCGAGCAACCCAACATTACAAAGACGTCAGAGGCTGTCATGCAAGTCGAGATGTCCACAGAGCCTTGTTGGATGGATTCCATCATCTAGTACCTGACACAAGAAACCCTAGCAGAGAATGCCATCGAATCTAGGAGTCTCCAGGGGAATGCTCGTCACTATCTCATGGTCGATAATCAGCTTTATCGAATGTCATACTCCGGCAATGACATGGGACCCTATCTTCGGTGTCTTCGACCGTCAAAGGCTAGTTATGTTCTGAGAGAAATCCATGAAGGGGCGTGTGGGAATCATCTAGGGGCCAAAACTCTTGCTCAAAAAATCATCCCCCAAGGATATTATTAGCCCACCATAATAGCCGAGTCCAAAAGGCTCGTATCCCTGTGCAAGAAGTGCCAATTCTTCTCAGCCATTCTGCGAGCAACGGCCACCGAGTTCACCTCCATTCTGAGTCCAATCTCCTTTGCTCACTGGGGACTGGATTCACTAGGCCCTCTCCCAATGGCCTCGGGATAGCGAAAGTTCTTAATCGTGGCCATCAACTACTTCACCAAATGGATCGAGGCTGAGCCCTTAGCAAGAATTGGCGAAAGTAATATCACTAATTTTGTATGGAAATCTATCGTCTATCGATTTGGCATGCCCCTCTCCTTTGTGATAGACAATGGCACTCAATTCGACAGTGGAGGCTTTCGAGGCTATTGTGATGAATATAATATCCGCCTCAAGTTCTCCTCAGTTGCACATCCCCAAAGTAATGAACATGCCGAAGCCACCAACAAATACACCCTCCAAACACTAAAGAAGAAGGTGGACGAGGTAGTCGGGAATTAGGTTGAGGAGCTGCCTGGTATTCTATGGTCTTACCGCACTACTCATAAGACCTCAACAGGGGAAACCCCCTTCAAGTTAGCTTAAGGAGCCAAGGCGGTCAACCCAGTTGAGGTCGTCATGCCGACAATTCAGCTACAACAGTTTGACGAAGATCTAAAATCAGAAGGACTATGAATTAGACTCGATCTCCTAGACAAAGTCTAAGGGAAAGCTCTTCGATCCCAAGTCATCAACCAGCATCGCATCACTCGTTACTACATTGGAAAAGTCTAGCCCAGGAGGTTCAGTATCAGCGATCTTGTCCCTCGAAAAGCTGCTTTCGACCAGGATAACAGAAGGGGCAAGTTGGCTTCCAACTGGGAGGGACTATACACGGTCCTCGAGGAGTTGCGCCTAGGTACCTATCGGCTGAGAAGTCTTGATGGGAGGACCTTGCAGCACCCTTGGAACATTAAGCACCTCAAAAAATATTTTTAGTAATTCTGTGTATTACTTTCATTTATCACAATATCTTTTTGAATCTCACTTTTCATGTCGCATCTTTGCAGTGTTGAATCTTTGCAGGAACCAAAAAGACCTTGGCGTCCTCATTAAGTCTAAGGCTTCTGACCTCTCGGTCGTCATTACTGAAAAGACCTTGGTTTGAATCTCACTTTTCATGTCACATCTTTGTAGTGTTGAATCTTTGCAGGAACCAAAAATACCTTGGCGTCCTCATTAACTCCAAGGCACCTGACCTCTTGGTCGTCATTACCAGAAAGACATTGGCGTCCTCATTAAGTCCAAGACACCCGACCTCTCGGTCGTCATTACCAAAAAGACCTTGGCACCCTCGTTAAGTCCAAGGCACCTGACCTCTTGGTCGTCATTACCCAAATGACTTTAGTGTCCTCATTAAGTCCAAGGCTCATTAAGACCAAGGCACCCGACCTCTTGGTTGTCATTACCAAAAAGATCTTGGCGTCCTCATTAAGTCCAAGACACCCGACCTCTCGGTCATCATTACTGAAAAGACCTTAGCACCCTCATTAAGTCCAAGCACCTGACCTCTCAGTCGTCATTACCCAAAAGACCTTAGCATCCTCATTCAGTCCAAGGCACCCGACCTCTCGGTCATCATTACCGAAAAGACCTTGGCACCCTCATTAAGTCCAAGCACCTTACCTCTCGGTCGTCATTACCCAAAATACCTTAGCATCCTCATTCAATCCAAGGCACCCAACCTCTCGGTCGTCATTACCAAATAGACTTTGGCGCCCTCATTAAGACCAAGGCACTTGACCTCTCGGTCGTCATTACTGAAAAGACCTTGGCGCCATCATTTAGTCCAAGGCAGCCGACCTCTCAGCCGTCATTATTGAAAAGACCTTGCCGTCCACATTAAGTCCAAGGCATGCCCACAAAATCTTTGGCACTACCAAACAACCAAAGAACTCCTATCTCCCGGTCAACTTTAATAAGAGTACCTGGATACCTCTAGGATAAAACTAAGGTATCTCTTACCATTCTAATCGGCTATAGGCACCCCTGCAAAAGAAGCATGGAGATGAGCCGTTCGACTCGCCCCATATGTGTTTGGGTCATTTCAACATAGAGTCAATTCAACTCAGCTACCAATCTCACTCAAAAGCAAAGCAAAGAATAAATAAAGCTCAACAAGAAACAAACAGATAAAGAAGACAAACAAATCTAAGTTTTATTCACATCTAGGAGAAATTTACATCATTTACAATATATAAAAAAAGAAAAAGCAAAAAAAGTTGAAGATTCTCATGGCCCTCAGCTGGGGTCAGGAGTAGGGCTGGGAAGAGAAGTGTCTGGGTCGGGAGCTATGGCCAGCTCAGCAGCGGTGGCAGCGGTGGAAGGAGGGACCTTTTTTTGGTCATCTGTTGTGGAAAATAATTTCTTACCTCCTTTTAAGTTGCAAGTATACAACTAACAAGTTATAGTATAAAAAGTTATCGATCCCACGAGGAACGTGA
>JBAKGM010000002.1:12575510-12601828 GCA_037177215.1 Asparagus racemosus | reverse complement strand
ATATAACAAAACAATTAGTAGCGGAGCTCAAAAGATTATCCTTTATATCCCGTAACGGTTTTTCCCCCTCTCCGCCATGAACACAAATGGAACATAAAAGAACTCCAACTCTCGTTTAAAAAAGAATTGAGTCCTATTCGACCCAACCTCTTGGTAAAATGAGGCGCCACAGGCATGTAAGATACTGGGAAGGTTCAGTACTTTCAAGATAACTATAAACAACTTTTTTAATTAAAGGAACAAAACAACTCTGCTCCCCTCATAGACACAACTTGTGATGTAGCCTTATGCTATCAGAGAGAAGTAGACTGATGTACTAATCTTAGCAATTTAATATGATGCATATTGCACCTATCAACATCCATTTGTTTCAATTACTTTAAAAAAAATTTGAAGGAGAGGAAGAACATTAGATTATCTATCACAATATCTTCCAAGATCAACATGGAGTCCAGATGTGATGCTAGCTAGTCTCCATTGGGCTATTATATTTCTAAATTCCATCTTAAAATTAGAATAGTGGGTATGAGTTTTCTTTGAACAAGATCTTATAGGTTGCAGGTAGCTTTGAAACTTCTCATTATCCTATATATCTTTATATAAAATCCACTCTTATTGACGAAAAGGGAGGCAAAAGGATATATATCGAATGTTCCTTTCCTATCCAATTCCAATAGCATCAGTCACACAATGTGGATTTGCAAAAACAACTTTAACATCTTAATTTACAAAGTGTGAGAAATTATTACAAATCAAAACCAAAGGAAGAAAAAAAAGAAGAAGAAGAAGAAGAAACGAAAGATGTCCTTAATGCCATCATCATCGATCCATCCATCATCATACCATGACTAGTTGTAAAGCCTCCATTTGCCTCTCCCTCTTAACCTTCTCTATGAACTCCTCACACCTTCTATTCAATTCATCCACTTCCAAATCCTCATCAATCATTTCGATACAACCAACACCTAATTCTTCCCTCTCCTCCTCAACTAAAACTATCTCCAAAGGACTAACTTTTTCAACCATAAGCTTCTCCTCTACTACAATAGTATCTTCAACTTCAACCCCTTCAAATTTTGTCGCACGAACATCTCTTGTTTTCATCGCCACAAGCTCATCGTAGATGCCCATAACCGAAGGAGATAGCAAGCCGGAGTCTCTGGCTATGAAGAGGAGGATGACATTGAAGAAGATGAATATGGACAGCCTGTCGATGTATTGGTTGATGTAGGAGAATTCAATTGAATAGAGCAGGGAATGGAGAAATGAGCCATAGTAGGAGACGAGAAGACATAGGATGAAGAATATCGGAAGAACAACTTGAACTACTCGTCTCATAATGGAGTTTGTTTGTTTGTTGTAATTGGAACTCGTATCTTTCTATCACTCTATGGACTGGAGAGATAGCTCCTCAATTTAAAGGAGGCTGTGTTTCCTCGCAATTGCATTGTTGGCCTTGAAAATTTAGGATTGGGTATTTTGTTTCGTGTAGAATTGTAGATTTCAAGTTCATACATTATTGACACGTGGATGTAGATGTCGGACCCATGATTTTATGTAACATTTGATGGATGACCTTGGTGGTGGATATCAAGGGGCTCGCGTTAGAGGGGCTCGAACTTGAGAGATAAAAAAAGTAGGAAATGGTCATAGCGAAGTTCCTATCTAGAATATGAGGAAAACCATTGAGGACGACCTGTCCAAGTCAATGTCGGCCCGGGAGTTGTTGACTCGGCCTGGTCAATTAAAAAAGAGGTGCTGAGGCCTTTATTAACTACTGGTTTTACCGTACTCTTATGACTCCAGTTTGGGCATTTTGCCAAGGCGTAATCTTGATTATTATGTTGGATACTTGGATGGTAATTTTAAAAGCTTAATTCTCATACATTCTCCTTGTGGATTTTGAATTTTGAAATGATTATCGTTTAGTCCATATTAAATCTCGTAATAACGACTTAAAGCTCAAGCTGCTAGTGCATAGACTTTATGATTATGAAAGTTAATAGCGTTACTCTCACTAATAAATATCGGCTTTATGGCTAATTACCCATAGTCTTGTGATAAAATAAAACTGGGTAATCTCCTTTCCTGTAGGCCTTACGCCATGTGACCATAGTTGAGCCAGTCCTGATATGCAATGACCAGGACAAATTCCTATGGTTTCTAGCACTGGCAAAAGAATATTAAAAGTCCCTAGATTCATGTCGTTAAAAAACCCAAAAAAAAAAAAAAAAAAGTACAAACAAAAAGGGTATCGGTGCAATTTTGAACCTGGGTACCTCTAATATCATGTTAATTAAAGATCTTTCTAATGCATGGACTCAAACACTCAAAATTTTTAAAATCCACTTTAAAAGTATGACACGTGAGGTTTAAACTTGAATTGCTCTAATACCATTTTAAAGAACGTTCCGTTGCACCAAACTCTTAAAGTTACAGCAAGAATCAAGACTTATAATTTTCTAGCTAACACTAATATCCCATACCTGAACCTTTTGCCTGACCTAGGTAAATTAGAAAACTTGGCATGTATATCACGAGACTAAAAGTCCATCTCAAGAGTTCCACTATAACCAAATAAGTTACAAAAAATCTTCTTAAGCTCACATAATCAGTACACAATGTCAGTTCTAACAACAATGGAATCAACCTCACAAAACAGAGAGAAATTAAAAATCTCACTCAAAACACTACTGTTTGGAGCCCATATCCTAAAGCTACATAGAACCAATCAATGATCTGACCATTCAAAATAAAGCTCGATGAGTCTTCTACCTACTCACCAAATTTAAGCTCAATCGTACCATGGACGGACTTTTGATTGATGAGTTGATGGTCGCAGGTTGAGCAAAAAAACTGCACGACTGAACTCACTATTTTTGGGTTCTCTTACTTTTCTCTCTTGTGAAAATGGTATCTCTCTCTTAATCTGATCTAACCCACACTTGGAGAGGCATAACAATGGGCCAAGTGGGTCAATGGGCTTTAGTTAAAAACCAAACTATTGGGCATACAACATAAGACATCTAACACAACTTTGGGTTATTTCGGGTCTTTTTGTATTGCAATTGACACAAATTACAATAAGAAGACTTACAATGAAGATAAGGAAAAATTTGTATTTCCTGGAGTTCTTTTCTGTGTCCGATGGAGCATCGATCTTGTACTCTGTTAACAAATTAACTAAGACAATGGGTCTTTTGTTGTTGATGAGAACTTGGTTGCTTGGGAGATAATTTAGTCTTCTCTTAGCATCGAAGCCTGAGAGAAACGCAAGTGCGAGGCTAGCGATCACTCTTTATGTGTGTGTTTTGATCTATAGATGATCTGAAATGCCCAATCTCTCCTTACCTTTATAGGCTAAAAGAGAGAGTTAATGGCCCCTTTAATTGTGGTTAAGCGGCCATCAAAATAGGAGATAGCGGGGAACGGTTATCCCCTTAAACATGGCCCTCAAACGACTATTTGGCGGGGTTCATTGACTTGACAAAGTTCGTTGAAGACTTTTAGGCGAGGCTCGCTTGAACGTGGGTGAACCTTCTTTGAAATCGTGGATGACGTGGCCCACTTAGGTTGCTATCAGTGAAGTTCATTAGTTGGCGAACTTCGTATATGAGTTCAAATTTAGCACAAAATTTGACTCATGATTTGACTGACTACTCACACCTTTTAACTCGGCCTGGAGTGTGAATTGGAAGTCGACCTGTTCTTGACTTGGTTGGGTCAAATCGAGCTGTGTGGCAAAGTTCGCATGATTTGTTGGGGGACTTCACTACAGTTGTTTGGGAATCGACCTGTTCTTGACTTGGTCTGGTCGAGTCGAGATGAACTGCATGGCAAGGTTTGCATGCTTTGTTGAGCAAATCTCGCTACAGCTTGTTGTGGGCTCGAGTTTGAGGTCCATTTGAAGTGTTTAGCCTATGGGTGCTTACTTCTTAGTTTCAAGCTGGGTATTGGCCTAGATGAAATACGTTTTAACCGTCTACAAGACCCCCAAAGATTTCAAGATCCTATTTTTGACTTGTAGCTAGGATTGAAATACTTTGGGTATAGAGGTATACTGTTGAACGTAGCTCGGGTCGTCTTGTTTGGGTTTAAAATTGTCTTCCATCTACTTGGTCGCCAGAAGTGTACTGGTTACCATGGCTTCTTTTATTGTAGACTTGTATTAAAGGCTCAATGGTGCTTGTACTCATCTAATTTTGTGTTTGGAACGAAGTTCGTCCTCTTTATTGTTGAGGCGAGGTTGAGAAATCAGCGAAGTTCTGCTAATTCTGAGTATCGGCGAGATTCGTCTCTCTTTGGACAGTGTAGGAGAGGTTCGTTCAGAGTGAGATTTTCGATGAAGTTCGAGGCGAGAATATTTAGCGAAAATCGTGGTGAGATTTCAGGCGAAGTTAAGGGTGAAGATCTTCAGTGAAGTTCGGGGTCAGTTTATAAATAGAACTATTTATCTCCTTTCTATTTCACTTTGATTTTCAAAAATCCTAACTTTTTCAAAACCCTAGCCTTCTTAGAATCCCACGAGATCAATCTTCAATGGCTCCTCGTCGTGCAATCTCAAGAGGAAGAGGTGCTGCTGCAGGACCTCATCAGCCAAGAGCAGAAGACGCGCTGTCACAGCTGGAGATGGCTGTGGGTAAGCTTCGAACCTATTCATGGTGATCTTTGGATCTATCAAAATTCAGTCCCAATTGGGCTTTGAACAGTGTCTTGGGACACTTAAAATGTATTCGTTACCAAAAGCACGAATTTTATGACCACTTGTGGTGTTACCAACGAACTTCTATCGGCGACAAAGTTATATTAGCTGCCATTAATGGAGCTTGATGTGGTGAGATTTTCTTCGCAGGTGAAGCTCATTGTTGTTAGCCCTTTGGGCTTCTGTAACGAACTTCGTTTAGGTGGGGGCCGTAATTTATTTTGAGTGGCCTTTGCTTGAGGGAGATTCGCCATTCTGACTTGAGCGATCTTCACTTGGGCGAGGTTCACCAGTTTAATTTGAGTGACCTTTTCTTGAGCGATGTTCATCAAGTTTGATTTGGGTGACCTTTGTCTACGTGAAGTTCACTAATCTGATCAAGTGATTGTTCGCGGAGAAAGTGATTTTCTTTGATAATTCCATTACAAAACGCTTTGTTAATGAAAACAAATGAAAATTACACGTATAACTCTCAATTACA
The DNA here is from genome assembly GCA_037177215.1 of Asparagus racemosus. Lineage (NCBI taxonomy): Eukaryota > Viridiplantae > Streptophyta > Magnoliopsida > Asparagales > Asparagaceae > Asparagus > Asparagus racemosus. The sequence continues at coordinate 12,596,645 of JBAKGM010000002.1, read as the reverse complement.
AAGTTTAACACTCTCTACAAACTCGAACAGAAGCTACTATGTAGTAATCTCCTGCTTTTGTGGGTTGTTTGCCTGTGCCGGGGACGCGTCGTCCGTGGACCACCAAACAACGATCGCTGAATTGACAAATTGAGTTTTCGTCTCGCAAAGGAGATAGAAACTGAAGCAAATATCTTAGCGAAGTAAGATATCTACTCTTCCCAAGAATAAGGCAAAGCTTAAACTCGAGGATTCTTCGGAAATCACGAACGTTCTTGAAATCCAAAGGCTTTGTTCTTCTCTTTTGCTCTTCAAAATCTCAGGCTCAAGATCTCTTTTTTGTTTTAGCAGAAAATAATCTCAGAAACTCTGGACCCCCCTCCACCACGAGCATAGGGGGGTATTTATAGCTTCCAGGAGGTGTAACGGTTGAAAAAGAATCAAACAAGAACCTGTCCGACACTGCCTTTGGGCGAGACAGTTTCGACTGTCTCGACCAAAGGCTGTCTCGCCTATTGGCGAGACAGTTCTAACTGTCTCGCCTGAGAGGTTGTCTCGCCTATTGGCGAGACAGTTCTGACTGTCTCGCCCAATGGTTCTGCTTTTTCTCTCTGTTTGTAACCGTTTTCCTCTTAATGACCAGTTTAATGGTGCTTTTAGTGGGCGCTTTTCAAGGGTGTAACTGCCCATTAATGTACATGAACGTGCCCACGTGTTGAAACGGTCAAATAGGCTCCATGTGGCACAATTAAGCACGCGTTTGAATTCATCAGACACAAAAAGTGTCTCGCCTATGGGCGAGACATAAAAAGTGTCTCGCCTATGGGCGAGACATAAAAAAGTGTCTCGCTTATAGGCGAGACACAATAAGTGTCTCGCCTAAGGGCGAGACACAATAAGTGTCTCGCCTATGGGCGAGACATAATAAGTGTCTTGCCTATAGTCGAGACACAAAAAGTGTCTCACCTATAGGCGAGACACAAAAGGTGTCTTGGGCATGTATTTGTTGATTTTAGTCCTGAGCTTGCTTTTCCTGGAACTTGATGGTGTTGTTCTTCAATCTCCTCATGATTAAGCCAAATTTGGAGTTCTTTAGCAATTTTTGATGCCTACAGGTCATAGTGAGGAAGCCCCTTCGTGAGAAGGAAGAGTAGAGTCAAATTATTATCCAAACCCCTATTAATCTTGTGTATTCCTTAGTTGATTTTTGGTTTGGTTACTTGCTTTTATTTTTCTATATTTTCATTGTATATTCTGTGTAGTTAGTGAAAAGATGTAGCAAACCTATTCACACCTCTCTAGACATGCATCTTAGATCTAACACTTCTAACTAATTTTTATTTCCTCTTAATTCTGAAAGTATTTAGTCTTTATATGTCATTACAATACCACTTTTTTTTTTGAAATATTACGCTATTATATGTCTAAGATGGTCAAAAGACTCGATATATATAATATTCAACTCATGTTAAGAATATTCTCCAGCTTTGGTTAGTAACCCAATGCATCAAGTTTTTTTTTGGGGGGGGGGGGGTAATCCAAGTTATTGGACAAATATAGACAATATAAAACTGAAGTCATTCTCGTTCAAATCACCATTATATTTACAGCTCAAGAAAATAAAAAAGATAAAGCCCCACACTTCTTATTTTGTGGGTTTTTTTTCCTAGAAACCACCTTATCTTTAGATTCAACTCACAGAAACCACCTTATATTTTCAATTTCTATCTAAACCACCTTATATTTATCTTTTTGTTTCAATTAACCACCTGACCTCATATTTTTATCTCAAATCCCAAAAATACCCTCATAAGAGCTCATGTGCTCTATATGTGCCATCTTTTAACCAAACCCCTAACCAAATGAGGTAAAATGGATCCCACCTTTAATAAGTTTGACAGAGATGGAGAAAAGAAAAAAAAATTTCTCCGCGCTTCTTAAAAAGGGGATCACCTTTCAACTCAAACCCTAGATCCATAATTCCCCAACTACCAAACCCTAGATCTATTAATTCTCTCCCATGAGGAAGTGAAATTAATAAAATTTTAGATTTCATCTATAGATTGAAGAGAGATTTCAGATAATTCGCTCTCCCAAGACATTGTTGCTGGTTGATCTTCTTCTTCCCATGGAAACTTTATTGAATGGTACTGCAAATGCAAATTTAGGGCTTCTTTGCTAACTTCTCAAACTGAAACTAATCCTAGGAGAAGATTTTACAGTTGTCATTTCTATGATCATTCAACGAGAACCAAAAGTTGTGATTTTTTCCAATAGTTTGATGAGGAGATTGTTAGTAGGCTAAAAGTAATGATAAATATGCTCATATCTAAGAAGAAGATGATGAAGGCTGAGCTAATTGAAATGGTTAAGAAATGTGTCGAATTGGAAGAAGAAAGAAAGAGGATTGAATTTGAGAAAAAAAAAATACTTAAAGATGAGAATCTACAATTGAAGAAAGACATTCAAAGAATGAGGATGTGGGGTAAATGTTGGAGCTTTTTAAAGATTTTACTACTTTTTTTGGTTGTTCTATCATTTGTGAAAGGTTTTGGAGGGAATGAGAAATAGAGATTAATATCATTTTGGTTGTGATGGTTTGTAATTTTTATGTAATAGAAATGTTTGGCAATCCATGTACTTGATAAAATGAGTTTTTTTAGTGGATCAACATGAATGTTTGGTGAAAAAAAATCTTTTTTGTCGTGTATGAAATTTTATTTAGCTTGGTGAAATATTTTATTTTAATGGATCAATATGAATGTTTGGTGTAAATTTATAGAGGCTCTGATTTTGTCTTTTGTAGAAAATATCTAACTTGTAAAAACATTCATTAAAAAAATTTGTAGGAGAAATCTAATTGTAAAAAAAGTTATTAAAAAAATGAAGACAATTAGCTTTGAAGCTAATTACAAATAGTTGGGATTTTGGAATTAACTTCAAAGCTAACTGCAAAACACTAGTCCCGGGTGTCTTACAGTTAATTTCAAAAAAAAGTTTTTTTTGAACACTTTCATCAATATACCATGTGATAGAATTTAATATACCAATAATATTGATATATCAACAAGAACGCAAGAAACACAAAATGCATAAGCTAACTTGTTTCAAAGTGCTATCCAGAAGGCATCAATCACAACTCTACCATCAACACGAACACTTTCATCAATCACAAATATTGACAATATAAATCACGCTACCACGTGAAGCATTTCATTCCCCTTTTATCAAAAGACATCATCAACTTCATTGTTTAAAGTGTTGTCCCAAAATATACAAAAGAAAACCCAATAGACATTTTCAAGTCCATTGTTTGCAAAATACGCGTCATCATTGAGTTTTTACAAAAGATAAACCCAAAAACACTTGTCAACATGAATTCATGGTTTCCACAAAGCTTTAATTGAGCTTTCTTCCCCCCCTTGTCCTGTTGCAACTGTGGCTGCTTCCCTGAATTGTGCTCTTATATAGCGTATGTTTCTTCTATCTGTTGCTCGTAGAATGTTGAAACCTCTCCTATATGGTACGCTTGGTGCTACTTCAATGTTTATCATATGGGATGATGTAGGAGGTGTAGGAGTTAGTTGCAATGGTGTTGAGAAGCTGCTTGTGAGGGGATCGGTGCTGAGCCAATATTTACTTCACTTGTTTCCACTTGTAAGTGGAATAGAAGAAACTCTGCAGTTAGATAAAGCGGCTTTTGTTGAAGTCCAATAAAATAAAGGTTATTTATATATAATTGAATATAACTTAAGCTGGTTTGTATGTAGATCATATAAGACGGAGGCGGTTTCTGTATAGGAAATATAAAACTAACTACATTTACTCACATGAGTAGAGCCATATGCACCACTGCCTTCTTTGTCATCATTTGCCTCCACCCTCATGTTGATTCCCTATTTCAAATCCATCTACATTGCTAGCCTTCATTTCAAACCCAAAAAATTTTAAGTTAAGCATAAGTTCTAAATAGCAAAACAAGAATATACATACTTGTTTTCTCTTCCTATTAGCACCATTATACGTGCTTGTAGTTGATCTTGCTCCGGAGTTAGTAGAAGCTTTTTGGGTCTTCCACCTTTACTTAGATCTTAAGCAGCAGATGGTTGGTTCTTGTAAGATTTTTTATTGTGGCCATTTTTCCATAATTTTTGCATTTTTTGCATTTTTTTCCCTTTTAACTCTCAATGAAGCTACAGCCTGTTCACCTACTTCTCTCTTTCTTGTTCTTTTTGGTCTTCCAGGCATGGTTCTGGTTGAAGGAGGACTTGGCTAAGGGTATAATAGACATATCCCTCTGGTGTATGCCTCATGGACATATCCCTCTGGTGCAACCTTTTGCTTCACCATAGCAGCAACTGCATGCACACAGGGGAAGCCACTTAGTTGCCATCTGTTACAACCACAAGTCCATTCATCCAAGTTCACAACATAGATCTCTTCTTTATACTTCACTTTCAAATTTGTTGTCTCTACCAAATTCAGTACTACATTGTCTCATCTCTTCTTTCAGTACTTCAAGTTTGTGCTCTCTGCCTTTGGAACCTATCTTTCTTGATGCTTTGCAATACATTGTTGTTTGAAAACAAACCTCTTTATGAGCATCCTTCTAATAAACTTCAAGCATGTACGCATTGGCTTTTCTCTTGCTTCTAGAATCATTTTGTTAAATGATTCACACGTGGTTGTTTAGTAGACAATCACATTTGGTGAAAGTTCTGAATGCATGTCTAATCCAATGGCTTGGATCTTCAGCCATGAGATATGCAAATGCGTCCTCATTCTTGTCCTTTATATCCTTCATAGCTTCATTAAAAAAAGGCATTGTTGAAGCTCGACAAGCTTTCTATATTGCATCTTTGAAAGCTTTTCCTGGAAATCTATTTCTAAAATTAGCATGAATATTTCTACAACAAAATCTCACTTCTACATTTGACAGTATTCAACGCATCAATCAGCCCCTATACATGGAAATATAAACAAGTAAGTCCAACTTAATTCATAATGCATATAATTAACATAAAACACAAAAATTAAAGTAAAAAAAATAAATAAAGATATGCATGATGATACCTTTTGCCTATCTAACATGAAAGCCCATCTATGTCTCTTAACAGGACCCAGAAAACCAATCAAACAGCGAAGAAACTAAGTCCATATGTCCTCGTTGTCCACCTCCACAACCACATACGCAATGGGGTATACATTACCATTCCCATCTATTCCCACTGCATAAAATGTTTGGCCAATGTAAATCCCTTTCGGATAGACATACCTAAAACCTCTAAAATGAAGGTGTTCGTAGCCAATTGATAGTATCAACTCTCACCAAAGATGAAGAACCAAGATTTGTTGTTATAATCTGGTTAGCATAGTCCCATACTCTTTGGTGTTGTTCAGTTACATCACCATAAATATTCAGCATTGCTCTCTCCTGCTTTGTATACCAAAGGCTTACCAATTATAATTCCATAATCTCTGTTTATTCACTCAGTGAAACCTGACAACTTCCACGAAGGATCACCTCTCCAATCATCCTCGTATCTTTTAGCTAAACCAATCAGAAGAGACATTGCTATTATGATTACCATCTCTCCCATAATTTTCATGTTTTAGCTTCATTGTTTTGATTTGAAAGGTGGCTTCATCTAGCAGTTCTATTGCATGAATCTTGAACCTGCATATATTCTCACAATTTTGCATGCACCTCATTTTGCATGCACCTCATTTTGCTACCATGCTTGAAATCCTCTACACGTTTGCATCTATACCTGCAATAAATAGTTATCCCCTTCTTATCATTATGTAGGTAGTAGAAATCAAAATCTTATTGAATTACATACAATTTGAAAGCGTTTCTTAGAATGCCATTGCTTGCAAACATGAGACCATTCTTGAATTCAATTGGCTTATTTAGATCAGTGTCAGCATTAAACTGTGGGTACCGATAGGAATCTTCATCAGAACCATATAAGCTATCTATGTCCTCTATGTTAGTATCACTTTCCTCATCAACCTTGAAACATGTTCATCCTCTTCATCTACTGAGCCTTCTTTGATGGTTGTGTTTGAATAGGATCCTTTGTATTAGCATCAACATATACATCATTGTCACGTCCATCATCATAATATGAATCAGATATTTCAAATTCTGATACATCACTTGCATCCTCCTCATCTTTTACATCTACATCCACAAGGCCGTCATTAAAATCAGTTTGAGAATGTGGAGGAACATTAACATTAGGTTGAGAGGGTGGAGGATCATTCATGTTAGATTGAGGTGATGGAGGATCATTGACATCAGAATGAGGCGTTGAGGACTCACTGACATTAATTAGTTGAAGGAACTTGAGACTCATTGTCATACTATTTCCTCGTCAAGAATACATTCATCAATTTCATGAATAGAATACACAGCTACTTTTTGGTTTGGACCAAGAGAACTAATCATATCTAATATGTCTTGATCATTAACTATTTGTCTTGCTCCTTGTACCAAATTTGTGCTAGGAATATTATGCCACACTACTGCAATATTATCATACTTCAAGCCATCTTAGAGAACTGCTTTTAACTCCTAGAAAGACATCTTATATTGAACATGATCATACTTTCTTAAAATTGATCATCCAATATATTTAAGCATCCCTTGTGAAATGACCACCATGGTGATACTCAACGGTGAAAACAGAGTCCATCCTACAAATACAGTTAGGCATATTAGCACACTATCATTCCAGAGAGGCACATTGAAAAAATAACTACTGATCTTAGCTTTGCAGTAAATAAAATCCTCAATGACTAAAAAATAGCAATAGAGAGGAAACAGACGCATGCGCACTAACACAAGTGTGAATGCTTTGCACTTATTCAGACGTCAAAATTCAGTTCTATATGATTGAAACCCCTTAGAAGTACCTCAACGGATAACTATCTTCTTTAAATTCACTTGCAACAAATCAAGGGAACCTATAGCGCACAAATCAAAGTGAATGATCCTCCCAAAAGGTTGGGAAGTAATAGCACCAACTTCCAAGTCAATAATATACGTATTATAAGAGCTAATATATTGACTTCACAATTTTCGCGACTGTATCTAACATGCAACATTTATAATTCTATATGAGGATCCGTTGCTCAAACCGAATCACGCCAACGTTATGGAAGTTCCTGGATCGTGTGAAATAAGATTAGTACCAAAAGCAGCCTCTGATTTCAGGACCAAATTTAGAAAATTGGCTATGGAGATTCCACGCGGTCAGAGATTCTTTAAGAAAAAAAAAGGATATCAAGAATAAACATGATACAGCAAGGCCTATACAAGCAATCAATGCTTCCATTATGGTTTTTCCAAATATTTTGGTAATTTTAACAAATAACTATAATTAGTAAAGCATTTCAAGGGGATTAGCACTAGAAGAGCTAATGATCATGTTGAATAATCATGGTCAACGAAAATTATTCGACTATTTATCATGGCAGTTTTAAGCACGAAGCCATGAATTATGTCGTAATGTTTACAGTTAACCTAGAAGAAAGAAGAATGATGAATAAGAATAAAACAAGACCCAATTAATTGTTGCAATGAATGCACACACTCTAATACAGATAACATGAACCACCATCACCAGTTTGATACTTTTTTCTCTTTTCTCTCTTTTTTTCTTTTCTATTTGTCATGACGTACCAAGAGAGAGCAATCATAAGTTCAAACTAAACTGTTGATTTTTTTTTTTTTTTTTCCTTTTCGTGAATGTTACATAAGATCCTCACAGAAAATTCACACAAAAAATAACTTAAATTGATCAATTGGTCCATTTTCAATGTCAGTTTGTCATAATTTAACCGTTACTATACCGAAATTTAAAAAACCCTAAAATACTTAACTTAAAATAACAAATCCTAAACATGTCACTTACTAACCGTCAAAAACAACTCCCGTTGATCAATTGTTTTATTTTCCATGTCAATTTATCAAAATTAAGCTTTCACTGTATCCAATTATAAAACCCTTGAAAATACCTAAGTTAAAATAACGAATCCCCAAAAATGTTCCCTAAGAATCTTTTCTTTGGAACCTTCCTCCTTTCTAGTAGATCGATGATGCCTACTCGGCATGGACACTCCTGCTGAGAGATTTCGTCCAATATAAAATGAAAAGAAGAGAGGCGGAGAGGATTTCTTTAGATCAAAGATTTTGGAGCTAGGGCTGAGCAGCACATCGCCATCATCACTAGGTGAGAGCTTTCAGTTTTTTTTTTTTCTTTTTTTTCCTCTTTTTTTTTTTTGGTGATAACGTTTTAATTAGGTGGGTACTTTCTAACTCAGGGTTAAATATAAGATGGTTTAAATATAAATTAAAAATATAAGGTGGTTTTTGTGAATTGAATCTAAGAAGCTGTTTAGTTCATGTCATGAAAACCTAAGGTTAGGAGATTACTCATGGGAAATAGGGTATGAGACCTATTTCCATATTTTCAAGCCCATTTCATGATTTTTTGAGAGGAAATCGATTTCTTTTAATTTGGGATACATAGCAACTATTACCTCTCTAGTGGGTGGGTCTCACATGCACAACATTTCTTTTTTTTTTCTCTCTCTCAACCAAAGACAAAAAAAGGAAATCTAACAACCCCACATGTGTGTGTCGGGTGTTTTGATTTCCTTTTCTTGGTTTCTCAACCAACCAAACCCCTAAATATAAGATGGTTTTCCAAAAAAAAAATCCCTTATTTTTAAAAAAAATAATTGTTTCAATATTTATTCCCTCAAGTCTCTATATTCCAAAACATTACTTATAAGCTAGTAAGTCAATCATTTTTCAAATCATGTGTTGCTTACCCATCTCGTTAGTTATTAAATCTCGGAATATACCAAAGGCTCACTAGAGCCTTTTCTCCTTCTTTTTCCTTTTAATAAAAACTTGCAGTGGCTTTCTGATCCTTTGATGTGAGAGAGGAAGAAATGCCCTTATAAACTTAGGACGAAAATAAATTAAGATGAAAGAGGGCAATTTAGGTAAATACCTTTTAAAAATATTACTTAACTTAGGATATAGGCATTTTGTCTGTCTTTTTACTCATAATGGCAGATAATAAAGATATATAACGTACTAATGTTCATCACGTCTTCATTTCTACCAATTCAAAAACCGATAACAAACCAAAATAACATATCAATATATGCTTCACGTTCTTTCAATTAACGCATAGCTATACAGCAATTTACAAGTATTAATAACTCCTAAAAGTCTAAACTTATATATTCCAATTCACTTGCATAGTTCAAATTTACATGATGCAATCAAAGATAAAAGATGAAAAAGAAGAATTATAAAACTAATTTTGATCAAATAAAGAAAAATTGTAGCTATTAGATTTTCGTGAGGTTCGTCGCAGCTAGAATAAGGGCAGGGTTTCTTAACAGCTCTGCACCTATTTCACATGGGAGCTCTAGAGCTCATCTCAACCATTCATTTTCTTAGAGATTATAATAGGAGATATTATTTCCTCCTTACATATTCCTATAGAAAAAATAAAACAATAAAGGCATTACAATACGAGCACTCTCAAATTCATTACAATAAAAATGCAACAGAGGGATGAAACCATAACAAGGTTTGCAATAGATTGCAAGTTTCTTACTTCCTCTTGTAAACCTAAATAAAGTACAAAACTTCTTCAAAACTTTCAGTAATCATCAGAATCCGGATCTGCATCAACAATGTCTGGCAGTGAGTCGATAGATGTCGAATCAGAATCATACGATGTTAAATCCCTATCCTTAAGGCTTATACCCAAGCTTTCCAAACTATTATTGTCCGTGCCTTTGTTGAGATTCAAGTCATTGCTTGAAACCACAATATTTTTTACTGGTTCCATCTTATAGCTCGAGGAACTGCCACGAATTATGTTCTGTCGAGAGTCAAGGTTGTTGCCTTGAGATGAACTGCTTGCAAACTGCTCATCTTGTTTTCTGCTTTCAGGCATGGAAACCAAAGCTGGCTCTTGATGAGCATCGATGTTAGCTTCCCTATCTGTGGATGCCATCTCCACATCAGCAATTTGCATCTTCTCCTGTATGTCTCCCGCATTCTTTTCTGCTAAAGCCTCTGAGACCCTCAAAAAATCCTCTTGGTTTTCTATCTGCTTAGTTGCATCATTATTATCTATGGCAGGTTCATCACCAAGCCAGCTATTATATAGGTTGTCATCGTCGTTGTCATCATCAGCTAGGTTATTGAAATTACCTAGACCAAGTGAGAATATGTTGGGGTTTTGATGTTTGGGGTTAACTCTCTCATCAAGAGCTGAGCCTTTGGCAGCTTGAGCATCCACAAGTGGAAGGGCCCGTGGATGGATGAGGATCTCCAAAGCCAGAAGGGCATGTGCACAGAATGCAGCAAGCTTTGTTCCAGTTTCTTGCTTCCCTGGGATAACAATTTCAAGCAATTACTTACGGAGAGTATACAGAGAACTTATATATACACACACACGTAATAATCAAATACACTTCAGGTTTTGTTCATTTTACTGAAAGATATGGGAGAAAGGCAAAAATAAATTGATGGCTTTTCAAATTCCTATGACAGATCATGTATGTCCTTGTACAGTTGTTTCAGCTTGCACAACATAATTGCAATTGTTTAAGCACCACCACATGTTTTTTACTCTGGACATAGTTTAGGAGGAAGAATCGGCCAGAGTGGTCAAAGACACTGAATATACAAAGAAAACTACATACATGTGCATATCTATACACAGTAACACACACCGTTTGGCTAGTGGAATAGTATTAGTGACACAGTTTAGGTTTATGTATTATGAATAAGTAGTTTGCCACTTTCAATGTCACTTTACAAAGTGCTTATACAAAATACAACATTATGAGACCAAAGACTTGAAATCAAGAGCTATGAATATTGACTGACAAGAATGGTTTACTCAAAAACTTTTAATTGTCCCTCTACAAGATATTTAACAGTCATTAATCAGCCCATCCATTAGAGCACTAGTTCAATTCAACTAGTATGGTAAATAAGCACTGTTCTTAATGAACTAAAATAAATAGTTCAATGTTTTAAACCAAAAAGAACCTTAAGCTTCCATCATGCCATTATGATATCAATTACCTTGATAGCTCCAAGTTAAAGATGAAATAGGTAAAAACTAAATTCAGAGTCCTCAATGTTCTTTCCATAACATGAATAAGTATTGTTCACCTATTTGCTTCAGAAGTCTTATCACCTATGTAATCATTTAAACACCACCATGTGGTAGTTTTGTTACAAACTGATAGTGGCGTGACAAACATAAACAAAGGGATGACATATCCGCTGAACCCAAAAGAAACATATATAGTATTTGATGTCAGTTATTCGGTCAATATTTAGGAATATATCAGTGTACGCTTCTGATGCAGACTAACCTGAGGATTTGTGCAAACGTAACACTGTAAGAACCAAAAGGGGATTGCACAACCATGTCAGGAATTGTGAAGATCATTACATTTAATGGGATAATATATTTAGCTTAGATCTTAGATAAATCCAAAACCACATAGAAAATGACATAAAATGGTCACATAAAACTGAAACTAGAAATGTAACCACTGACAAACAATCAACGGTGGTCGTAAACAGAATTACTAATAATAATTTCCTTTTCCTATTTTCTCATTCTTAGAAACACTTGAAACATTTTTGGTATGGAAAAGCTCATGGAAATAAACTGGACCAGCAGAATATTAAAGTTTGAACATCACTTTCAATTGAACAGATAGAAGGAAAAAGACCAAATGGTGGAAAGGTCACCAAAATTTGTATCCACTGTTCCATGAAAATGCATCAGGTGCTCATGGATTAGACGCCCTAGGAAGCTGAGATTCTACCAAGGAAGACATACCAGAAGAATCTGATATATGAAACCTACAAAGTCTAGGAAGGGCACAGGAAGACATCTTCGTGACTTACATATGTTTCTAAGATGCTAATCTGACAAATTCATAAATGAAAAATCAGACTCGACTGTATTCTATAGGAAAAGCCAAACAAATAGACGGTGATATCACCAACGTGTGACAATCTGATTAGATGATGATATCTCACATGTTTTAGATTCCAAAAGGGTCAAGGACCTCTGAAGTGTTTGCATAATGATCATTAACAAAATCAGAGAAAAAACAGGACTCAACTTTTTTGTCTTAATACTGTTAGGAATCTTCGGATATTTGTAAAAGATTATACCTCTGCGGAAAAGTTCAAGGCCTTGTGATAAATATGGAGGCCGGACATGGGCTGAGGAAAGAAGAGATGCTAGCAATGCTTCTAGTGCGGCAAGCTGGAAATCTGCCCAAGAGACAAATGATTCATCTTTTAAACTGGGATGCTTTCCTTCGCTGGCCCATCCATCACATGCATTTATTGCAACATTTATGATAAGTGAATCCACACTGGACCGCCAACTCTCTGATTTCAAAGAACCGCCCTGTAAAATTATTTCAAAGAGAGAGTGTTTTGTAAAAATATTCCAAAATTACTCCAAAATCATGATATCAAGTTACAAACAACTCATGTATTACAAATATATGCACAAAAGGCTCTATTTGATTACTCCAGGCTCTATTTGATTACTCTTGGATATATTCACACAATTAATTAGTTGCACAAGGAAATATCCAAGTTTACTAACAAGGTGTGCATAGCCCGCAAGTATATCAGACTATAGTATTACAAATATATGCACAAAAGGCTGTATTTGATTACTCTTGGATATATTCACATGATTAATTATTTGCGTAAGGAAATATCCAAGCTTGCTAACGAGGTGTGCATAGCCCCCAAGTATAGATTACTATAGCATTTCTACCTTAAAGGATATAAAGAAAAACCTCCCAGTATTTTTTTTTAATTAAAACCTCCAGTATTATACTTATACATACCACAGTCAAAAGAGCTTCCAGTGCTTTCAGTGCAGCTATCTTAAGAGAAAGAGGAGATGGCATTTTTCTGTCAAGTGCCTCAGTTTCAACATTAACCCCATTTGGCTGCTCAATTAGTGATCCAGAAGAATGTTTCCTTTTTCTGTGGGAAACTGGTATTGGTTTTGATGAAGAGTTACCAAAATACAATGTGCCAACCTCCTCGGCATTTTTAAGGTCCATGAAAGCATTGTCGATTACCTCTTGCGCAAGATATAGGGACATACCTGAACAGGAAACAATCCTGTGGATCAGTAGCAAAATTAATGTGATTATAAAAAGGCATGATCTAGTTTAAATTTAGAAAAGGTGAGACCTTCTAGAATACTGGAAACCTCATAATTTGGAGTGTTTGGAAAAAAATAGCGAAGAAAAGGCAACAAAAGCTTCAGACAGGTTTTTGGATATAGATACAAGCAAGCAGTCTAATCAGAAAATATGTAAACGAGTACTATGATTTATGATATGCTTTATGGTTCACAATTCAGGTTGCAGTATACTTGAAGCGTTCGACTATGTGTTTGTGCACACATACACAAACATTATTAACATTTAACATGTTCTAATCACTCACCTGATAATTATTCCAAGGATAAAACACCATTAACAGCATATAAAAAAACATGATAACAGCTTTGATCAAATTAAATAATCAAACTCCAAATCTAAACTTAATGGCAATAGTCTAACTGTCGGACACAGTAAATAACTACATTAAAGAAAAACAAAAAGCTAAAGCAAAGTATAACCAATTAGTCTTCCATCTATCTCATCAGTTTTCAGGTCTCTGGTTATTATCTGTCAGGATATCACAGAGCATGTCATCTATGTTGGCATCCCGTAGGTTTTGAAGTGAATTAGATAATACTGATATAAACAACACTAGATTGAACACAGTTACACAGGGAATAGTCTGAATCAGTAATTAAAAATGTAAAAGAAATGTAATGGATACAACCTCCAGGTAAATTTTGTGCTTTGCTAAATAGTTGCACAAATGGTATAATAAAATCTTTTCTCCCATATCTTCAGAATTTAAAGAATTATGGTTTAAAAAATGCTAGGAGGTTCTAGGCAGTGGACCAACTGCCCCTATGACCTATCTCACATGATTTATACGCCCTGTTAGGGTCCATGCGGCTTGAAACACCTAGCAGTAAAAGGCTTCTTAGGCAGACTCTTATACTGCTTTTACAACAATGAAGTAAGATTCTCATCGAAAAAAAGGATGCGGAAAAACAAATACTACATGGTAATACTAAAGTAAATATATCATATCTCCAGAAGTTTCCAGTTCTAGCAGCTTTTGAAGAACATAATTATGATTATTATTAATAGTTTCCACTTTTCACCCAAAGTCAGGTGACACATGCTTAACCAACTTCTAAGTGGCTAAAGCTATTTCACTTAACGGTCCTAATGGAAGCTTTTTAACATTATTCACTTAAACAAAACTAACCCAGATATGAATTACAAGTCGCTCTAATTCCATCAATAGATTTTACTTGAACTCTAAGGGAACATAACAAAATCAACCACTAGCCAAAAGATTCAGCATGAGGGCATGAATGAGTGCAAAACGAGTGTTTATGTAAGTAAGGTCAACACTTTGACCAGAGACTAAGCAGTTCGAACAGAAATATATGCGAGAACATCAATCAATTCACATGAATACCAGTTGCTTTCCCCCAGTTGAAGCTAAATCACTTATTATATGCTAAATGCTAAATGCTAAATGTTAAAACTTCAAACTACAAGAAATAAACAACATGTAGCATTTGACACAATTAAAATTAAATCCCTGCCTATAATTAAATGGAAGATAAAAATCTTGGTGCATAGAGAGATTTGTGCTCATAACACTAGGTAGGCGAGATGAGTTACTGAATCTGTTCCAGAAGTAACATCTAGGCTGAGGCAGTTAAAACGCATACACAAAATAGAATTCAATTTAGACCAAGAAGCCAAAATGGAAAATTTGTGTAACATTTATTATTTAAATGAAGCCTGAAACTGTACAGAGAGGTCTGTAGATTACATTAAAAAGAGGTTTGCGTAGAGGTCACCAGAGGGGAGCGGTACATGGAAGTACAGGTTGAGAATGGAGAAATGACCACTCATAGGAATTGAAAAAAATAAATAAATAAATAAAACATGTCGCATCAACCAAAAAAATGTCACAAGACTTCTGTTGTGGAAACCTGGAACTACCACTTATAATGCCCTTCAGGTTGTGCTTACATACGGATCTCATAGTTAAGTTAATCTGTTAGTTATAGAGCAATGTCTGGATCAAACATATGTTACATTTTTCAAGATTCTTAAGACTAGTGAATTTCATTTGAATCAAAATCAAATTATTCTCCGGTTAAAGTTAACATATCCTCCTATTGAACATCTAATATGAAAGTATGTGGAGATGAAAGTAAAATACTAAAATCTATACGCAATAAATAGAACACACATGTTGATTGTTGTTTTTTCAAAGGAAAGTTGTGATAGATTGCAAAAAGTGTAACAATTATATCTTTATCAAGCATTGAAAGCATCATTTAAGCTACAATAAATCTTCCCCAGATACGATGTAGGTACAAAGAATGAAAGCGAACAAAAAATGATGCAATATCAAGAGAAACTTGGACGAGATAGTGCATACCAACACCAAAAGAAATTAGCAAAGTCTGCATGATAAAATAAACTTTCATCCTTATTGAAGGCAGTTTTGCTTTCCTGAAATACTCTGCTAGGAGTCGCACAATATTGGCCGCATGGGGCAATAGTTGGCTGCAGGCAAAGAATAACATTATCAGCATTACATATGAACGTTATAACTTCAAAGTGAAAAATGGACTATTCACAAAAGATAATGAGGGGGAAAAAGTAATGAACTGGACATATTAAGAATTGGGTCTCCAACAAGAACACGTGATTTGTCTTAAAACTGTAGTATAAAAAGCTTGCAACAAAGTCTAAAAAAGATAAACCCACAAGATGCAGAAATGACATAAACTCAGAGGAGAAAGTATCGCGAGTACAACATGGGAAACTACGAAGAACACATGCATGCTCAATAATTAACTCCAATAAATCTGATAAGCAGTTCCTAGATAAAATGAGTCTGATCTGCATCCACAGAATGAATTTCATAATCACGATGACCACTTGACAAAAAAAGGACATAATGCTTACCTCCGCACTCCCTTAATGACTGCAACCAAAAGATCCAAGCAGTCCAAATGCAAGGCTGGAAGCTCTGCACACAGAAGTTCTTGATGCATTGCAGTGGTGAAAAGCAATAATGAACCTTGCAAAGAACCATCTAGATGAAGCACTCTCCCTATTAACGCTAGCAAACTTTGAATCGGAATGGTCACCTTTATTAAACAGCCAAACAAAAGGTGAAATTAGCTCTCCAAAGATGCCATATTGTTGGTCAACATATAAGACAATGCTTAATAAATGCATCCTACCAGAACTGGATAGGGATTGCTAAGCATCATAGAACAACAATGCATCAGAGTAGAGACTCGAGGTATGATCATTCCAGGAAGCATTTTTGTTGCCTGTTCAAATGCTTCTGACATCAACTGGCCTCCCAGAGGAGGAGGAGGATCTTTTCCAGGAGGAACTAATAGTCTCATGATCTCAGAACTTTTAGCTTCTGCAAAAATATTCAACGAGCAATCGGTAACACAGTTTAGAATCAATAGTTAATATAAACAAAAGCATTTCTTTAATACCTTCTTCTAGTCCTTGAAAGGCATTATTTAAAAGGGTACTTATTGATATTAGAATCTTCTGCATTAACAAGGTCCAGCCATCTTCATCACCTCTTACCTTTGGAAGTAATGATAAACAATAGGCACATTTCTGGAAAAAAAGGGAATGAACAAAAAATATCAGAATGGAAAAAAATTCAAGATGGAAAGGCACTAAACTAAGAGTTATTTATGACATTCAGAACATAGAAAACTGTGGAAGAGAGGAGAATGATCTGGCAATGGATGTTTCTTTGCTAACCTTAGACATATCTGAGTTGCTTCTGGCTAAAATCATCTTGGAAACAAGAACAGTCTCAACCTGTGACATGTTAAGTTACCCAGTCAGCATTTTCCCCTAATTGATTGATATATGAAAGTAGATCCAGAACACAGTTACAAGTAATTAGCAATTCTATTGACCTTTCAGCAAGTGGAATATAGGGTTTCAGTCCTTACCATTGTTATATATGGTTGAGGATACTTATATAGTCATATCAGCAACTTTCTCTTAAGGATCTTCATAGATAATTGTGCTTTATGGTTTTATTATTGCTTCCACATCTGCCGTACCTTGCAACACAGTGATTTTATTTTATTTTATCCCCAAAGTTCTCCAAGCACCACGCTGTTTTGAATCATTTATAGGATAGCTTACTCAAGGATCATCATGTTATATATTGTTCGACTTCTCTTATTTTACATAGAAAGACTCCATTCGCAAGATTAAGTAGCAGAAAAAGAAACTGGCCCTACATGACTGCATTTGATTGTTTTTGTGATTATTGGAGTCTTTCTGCATATGCAGTTCATTCAGAAGTGCGTATGACATGGAAGAAGTGGAAATTGCAACTTTTTTCCTGTTTATGTCCATATTTTGTGTTGAAGCCATTGCTGTCATTACTTACACCTAAGATAATAAGAGCATATAGTTAAGTAGAGGCATGGTGTGTAAACTTACATTATCATAATGACGGTGAACAGAAGATGGAAACAAGGTTATGGCAGTGCACAACAAATCAACTGCTCCTTCCTGTACATATAAACAGTTTAGATCACAGAAAGGTGGGAATGCTGAAAAGCCAACATCATACAAAAGAAACTGACCCATACAGCCTTGGCATCATCCTCATTTAATAAATTGATAATAGGCTGAATGAGTTTTCCAACAAGGGATGTTGCATCTTTCTTTATGGTTGGAAAATTGGCCAACCTGCACCCAGGACACAAATGAATGAATCATCATGATTTTAATCTTTTTGGATGACTAAGAAAAACTTTCATTGTGATAAGAAAAAGATCAAATGGAAAACCATATACAGGGCCATCTGATGCAAAACCACATGCTGAATTAATTTCCAACATCAAAACAGCTCAGACTCAGCACATTAGCATCATATTGCAACTTAAAGCTAAGGGAGCATGACCTCAAGTAGATGCAAGCAATACGATCCACAAGTCCTACAATGACCTTAAAAGGGATAATGGAACTAGGAAAGATAGAGAAGAAGCGGTAAATGAAAAAAGTTCCAGAAGCATGGCAGATATGATCTTCATGCACGCACTAAGTTTTAAAACAAACAGGAGAAAATGCAGAATAAAAGGGAATCATTTCGGAAAAAAAACAAAAAGTATGAAAACCCGATTCCAAAAGTACTGACTGTACGCTGACATTAGAAATGATGAATACATGACACATGCATGATATTGACCCACTATAAATGCCACGCGGCCCATGCCCCCATATGATACACAGATTTAAGCCTCAAATTATATACAAGTTTAGTTGTGGTGTGCGAGAAGGATGCAGCTCCTGCACTTTAGCAGGCATACTTCACTGCCTAATTCTATTGGAACCCAAATTTTTCTTCCAGTAAATTCAGAATTATCTTAACCTATGTATAGAGAACTACATTAAATTCATCAGTTAACCCTTCCTTCTAAAAAATTTGAATATCAACCCATCTTGTTCCATAGTATAGCTATTCAAGTAATGTTTTTTTTGTTTCCAAACTCACTAAAAATGGCGAAAATAATCTATAATGAAAACTCTAGATTGTTACGCTGAATCCAAACTATGACATACTTGATTAAGCCACACATCTGAGAGTTAATATCTTTTTGCAAGTTAATGCCTTCCATGCATCAATTTTCAATCGCTCAGTTTGATTTTTCTTGATTACATTATAGCTCTGAAAATCACTATATTTTCAGTAACTGATGTATTCTAGGCATTCAATTTCAACCACAAAATTTTATGTCTTATCTTACTACTCATAATGAACTTGCTTCTATCTTTGGCCACAGGTAGTGAGTCAGTGATGTACAGTTTAATGTATTTTAATTACTTCAGTCATCAGTTTATACTAAAACCATCTTGCTATGCTTAACTGGTAATCTGAAGTTCAACAAACCTTGTTAGAAGATCTGCCAAGGAAGCACATGAAGCCACTTTGACAAAATGGACGCTGGAAGTTGGCTGCTAATAACAAAATAAGATCCAGGGTCAGTATAAAAAGCATGAACAAGCAACCATATGACTAATCATCTGGAATTTCAAACATAAACAGTTATAGATTAGAGAATAAGAAGACCTACAAGAACATAAAATATCAATAGTATATCTTTGTTATTCAACGTTCTACATGAGTCTGTTCAGTGGTACACCAAAGAATCATTATTCTATGAATCACTAAATCACCTTAAATAGCACTCCCTCATTTAACTCTCAACATAAAAGGTCCTTATCTTCATCAATGAAATTCTTCCTGTTTTTGCATTTGTTGCTCAAACTTCTAGACTACATCAACAATTACTGATATAATAGATAACTTACAACTGATATATAGGGTATATCTCCCTAGTTGGTACTGGCAAGTCCTTATGATCCATGACATGTAAACAATATGACAAGCATAACTCCTCAAAGACAACATGCATGAAAAGATGGCATATTCTGCTAAATACTAATACTAAATCAGTTGTTGTGAGCATTCTATGCTTTAAGCTTATTATGGAAATTTACTAACACGACATGCAAATATTCATAAACAACATCATTTATACCCATGTCCTCAAGTCACAAGTCCTCTAACATATTCTCCAATCTTGCGGGGAGATGGTTAGCTTTATATGGCTACATAATTAGCTACGGCCAGCTCTTTCAATGTCGATATGAATTACACAATGAACCCTTCATCTGAGAAAATAGGACCCTAATGAATGCTCTAAAGTAATATGAAGACAGAGGTTCAGCTTAGTTGTCATATTCTTTATAAACAAGCAGAACATAGATCAACGTTACTAATCGTCACAAAATTCCAATAAGTGGTTTGATGATGGGAAGTTCAAAGGAGGTCATACTGAAGAATATCAGAAAATTACATTATAGTACCTTGCTTAAAATACCTGGATATTATTAAGAAGCTTCTGGAACCAAAGCGAATACGATGCTAAGAAGCGATGAGACGTACAGCTTTCGCAAGTCACACCCAGCAAACAAATACCTGCCCAACACTTATCTGGCTAGACCATGACAAGGAAACAAGACCCATTAACAAATATCAACTACATCGGCTAGCTAGCAGTGTTATTATGATGCAAACAAGCTAAAATTTAAATTTTTACAAAGAGATACTATTGCGAAGCCAAAATTCTCAATTTGCCATAAAAAATAAATTCTTTTCTGCTCTATATATAAAATGCATAAAGTAATTACATCTGATTAGCTATCGAATTAAACAATTTTATTAAAAAAATTAAATATTAATGGCTGTACTTCTAAATCAACTATGGAAGAAAGCTATATCCAAAGAAATCAACAGATTTCTCCAAGATTCTAAAATGCTCCTAAACCAAAGAATCTGCATGAGTAACTACTCACCATATTGCTGGAAACGAGAGAAAGCAGGCGATCGACCCACTCATCGACGGCGGATCTCCAAGCTTCAGCGATCTTAGGGTTCGGGTCGGGGTTCGGGTCTCGCTCCGATAAGAGTCCGTGGGTCTTCACGTGAGAGAGGACGGAGGCGAGCTCCGATGAGCTCGGAAACGGGCGCTTATCATCGGGGAGATGGTCTCCGATGAGAGATTGAAGCATCCGGGGCTTCAATCGAGGGTCGTTCATGCCGCTAAAGTGGTCGGCGATCGACATTGTAGCAGGATAAGAAGAAACGCTGGGGTTAAAATTAGGGGTTTGAAAATGTTAAAACCCTAGCCGAGGGTTTTAGCTGACAAAGGTTCGCTCAGGTTCTAATCACGTTCGACCGGATCGGGCCGCTTTAGAACAAAATTCAGTTCGGTTCAGTTTGAAACTCTAGGTGCAAGTTTTGGTTTTTTTTTGGGGTTTTTCTCTTTTAACCCAAACATTTACCATCACTTATTATAAAACCCACTCACTTTTCTACACTCCAAAACA
>JBAKGM010000002.1:12554075-12564512 GCA_037177215.1 Asparagus racemosus | reverse complement strand
TCCACATCCACTCTTCTAACCTCTTCACTACCACTTTCACCATGTTTTCTTTTCACTTTTGAATAAAACACCGAATTATCGCGCACACAACACAAGAACCAATATTGATAAACTCCTACTTCACGTTCCTCGTGGGATCGATACCTTTTATAATATAACTTGTTAGTTGTATACTTGCAACTTAGGAGGTAACACTCGTTATTCCACAACAGAACCTTCAGAAGGGGCCAGCTCAGCAACAACACCCGAGCCTACAAGTCCCCCAAAAGTCAAGTTGTGGGCCCTTGTCTCGTCCCTCTCGGTAGGAAGGATGGGTGAGATTCCATGCAGCCACAGGACCCACTTGTCAAGAAGAGCCCCCATCGTGCGCAGCCTAGTGTAGGACAGGATCTGCTCTAACTCCTACCTCTCGATGGCTGACAGAGGCTCCAGGAGCAGAGCCCCTTTCCTAATATCGGGCCAACTCGAATAGTCGAGGTTGGAGTCGTCCCCCTCTACCCAGATGAACTTCTCCTACCATCCCTTGTTCGAGGTATGAGAGTCAAGAACCACCTTGAAACTCCCCAGACGTCTAGAGATAGTAGTGGGTAGCATTCTTAACTATCATGCTTACCAGGTGACTCAGCACATTTATTGATGGGTTGATACCCAGCCACGAGCAAATGACAATGAAGCCCACCAGCACTGCAATAGAGTTTTGTTTCATCTGCATCGAGGACACCCCTAGGGCATCAAACACTCTACGAAGGAATGGGTGCAGCGGCAGCCACAGACTACACTCCAAGTGCTTGATGTACAAGGGGGCCTTCCCCTCACTGTGATGGTATATCGCCGCTGATCTCGTCGGTGCTGTCAGCTTGAACTCTCTCAGGATATCGAACTTAACGTGCAACGCCCACATCTGCGCTGCAATCACTTTGGAGCGATGGGTATCCAACTGACTCAAGCGTTCAGAATCCATGAGAATCTGCTTTGGAAGGTGCTGGAGAATCGTCAAAGATCTGATTCTACAAAATGTCAAGTAGAACTTATTCCTCTTTGATTCTCGCCCTTATGTAGAGGACCATGAGGAATGAACTTCCTCCTCATCCACCCTCCATTTCCAATTCAACAGTCGAGATCACTTCTGTCAGGAAGCAGAACCTTGGGTGCAAAGAACGAAGCATCGACAGCATAAAGCTGCTTGCTGACGTCAACCACGTCCCATCGTAGGAACCTTCGCGACCTCCCTTCTGGACATGTTCTTCTCAGCTAGGACCGAAGACTCTGTTTTCGTTCGGACCCATCTCAAAACTGACTCCAAGCGAAAGGGGCCAACTATTATAGTCCTGAACATTTTTTCATTAATTACCCCTCGGATTCTGAGGGGAATACCCATGTTTAAGGGAAGAAAGAAAGCTTGGACCGCTCTGATTCGAGTCCCCTGGATAGCTCGGGAGACAAGACCAGTCATCCCTCTAGTCGGCTACCCTTGTGGATGACGCGAATGGTGGTACTTACCGTCCTCCCCGACTCTTCAATCGGCCAACCCTCGAAGGGCGACTTGGGAGACAAGACCCATCGTCCCCCTAGTCGGCTACCCTTGTGGACGACGGGAATGGCGGTACTTGCCGTCCTCCCAGACTCTTCAGTCGACCAACCCTCGAAGGGTGACTCGGGAGACAAGACCAGTCATGCCCCTAGTCGGCTACCCTTGTGGACAATGCGAAGGGCAGTATTAGCCGGCCTCTTCGATGGCGCTACACTCTCCACTCGGCCGGCTCAAGCCCTCACCCCCAGGCGACGGTTGTATGAAGTTTAGACACGACAGCATGACGACATCATATTAATGGGATCACCAGTGTCTTGATCCCCCCAACTCACACAATAATTAAGGCACCTCGAACCTCTCTGGCTACGTGCACAACTAATCCCATCCCTATTAATGCGAGGAAAAAGTGCTAACTCACGTGCCAACTCCCAATTGACACCTGTCAGGGCTATCCGGCGCAACATCCACAATTCATTTTTGTCCCATCATTGGGTCAGCATATAGAGGAATAGGGGTGACCTGCGCCTCAGCTCAGCACCAGCCAGAATGATCAAAGTACCCTTCGACTCCCATACAAATAGAGAACCAAACACTAACCAAGGTAAGCAACCTAAATCACAAAACTTCAACCCTGTTTGTAGCTCAATTTTCCTAGAATATCCATACTGACTTGATCGTCAGAGGGACCATCAGAGATCCCAACTCCGCCACTTTTCCGCAAGTTTCCCGGCTGGAGCAGAAGAAACCACAATGTGCGCAACCACCAGGCATTAGGAGAAGAAGCGGACCCCACTCTCCTAAACTCTAATCCAACAGAGATTAGTGACTGTGTGATCCGAGCATCAACATCCTTCAATTTCATCATCTGAGTTTTATAAAGGCGGTCGTGGCTTGACCTTCCCAACGATGATATGGTCATTGGCATTGCTTTCACCATGAACCATGAAGGTGGTGTCTTCTAAGCGGTCTGTCGGTTGATGGCTCAGGTAAGACTCATGTATAGGCATGTACAAATTTGGTTCTAAAGCTAGCCTAGATAGTAAAGCATCGACCTCTGAGTTTTTACACTCATAGTATAACGAACAGTCATAAGCAAACTCTATGTTATCATTAAAAATCCAATCACCCTATCTTCGGCTAATTGGTTTGTACAAAGATCTTATAAGGTGATTATAAGAGGTTCCATTTCTCAAATTGGGTCTTCATTTGGGTCAGATTCATTATCCACCTCATCCTGATTGTTCGTGTGCTCAAGAATGGAAATCTTAATTGTA
The DNA here is from genome assembly GCA_037177215.1 of Asparagus racemosus. Lineage (NCBI taxonomy): Eukaryota > Viridiplantae > Streptophyta > Magnoliopsida > Asparagales > Asparagaceae > Asparagus > Asparagus racemosus. The sequence continues at coordinate 12,561,707 of JBAKGM010000002.1, read as the reverse complement.
TGCTTTTCATCATACAAGAGAGAGTCAGTAAATTAATTCTCAACCTCCTTAAAGGGATGTTTTTCAGCATCAACCTTTTGTACAACCTCCTACTCATCAACATATTTGAAATATTGATAAAATATCAAGGGGACGATCATATTGGAATGAATCAAAGGTCTCCTAAGGAGTTGCAGGGAATTTCAACATCAATGACATAATTTGTCACCTCAGTCTTTAGATTGCTGATTTGACATTTAAGTCAGATTTTTCCAAGTGATCGGCTACTGCTGGAGTTGATTTTTAAATTGGTAGCAATTGTCATTGAGAGCTTATAAAGGGGAATGCCCAAGAAGCTTAGTAGTCTCCACAGGATGCTACTCAATGCAGATCCTAGATCAATGTAAATCTGTTCAATCTTTGTTGAACCGACATACCTAATGTAACAAAGGGTTGGTTATGATGATGGTTCTTGATGAGCATGTCATCCGAGGTAAAAGTGATGCAAGATTTCTGCTGTTGACATTAGTAACATTGCCTTTGCTCTTCATCTTGGGTAGGCTCGAACATGTGAGTGAGAAATGCTTCACTATTGTTTAATGCTTCTCTCAAAGCTTCCCTCACGTCCTTAGAATAATATAGAAGTTTGTATAAGATTATACGAGTCAGGATGTTGGCTAATTGAGCCAACATATCATACGGGAATAGAGATTTGGAACCAAAAGACGGTTGCTACTATATTTTATCCAACCACGTCTCTTTTTCTTTGATGGGTTGAAGCTATTTAGAGGGTCTAGGCCGTTTGTAGTTCTTCAAATAGCCTCTCCCAGATCTTGTACCCGTATGCAGGCTTTGATTGGGTTGAACAACCAAAGCAAGCGTCTCTTCTTCTGAATCTGTGAAGAAACTTGTAGTGATTCCTCACCTATGATTGCAGAGATGGTGTTGCAAGACCTTATCTTGCATTTAGCTTTTGCATGGGCTATTGGTTTTGAAGACCCTAGTTCTCGTCTTGGTGGAGGTCAGGGTGGACACACATCATCTCTCGTTTAGGCGTAGTGAGAGGACAAAGCCTTAACTCTGTTGACCTTGTTGGTCGTGATTGACCACTTCCATTCTTGCAGAGGTAATGGGACCAACTCCATTTTGGGTCTGAGGTGCCACCATGGACCCGAATTGAAGAGTCACCATGTTAGTAGTAACCTTCTTTTGCTCAGGTTGAAGTTTGAGAATCCCTATGTCAATGAATGTCTATATTTTATCCTTGAGGATGTAACAACTCTTTGTTGGATGTCTCAATAGGTAAAGACAATAGTTGGGATCATAAATTTCTCCAACTTCATCAAGGCGCTGGGCTTCAAGAAGCTTCAATCAGTGATCTTGTTGACGACATGAAAGATGGCAACAGTGTGCTCATCTTTGAAAGAGTAGCTTCGTTGATTGTTCTTTCGAGCATCTTTCTTTTAATTATCGGGCCTTTTGACCTCAGGCACAAAACTCTCTTTGGCTTTCAATTGGGATGACTATCCATGTTCATTCTTTTCCCCTTTGTTGTTAGTGCGGGAATCAAACTTATTAAAGTGCTTGATGAACTTCTCTGCAATTTCTGCTTGCTCCATTAAGTCCTTCCATGAGTTTGCTTTCACTACACCCATGTGAGCTTCAATAAGGCTCAAAAAATTATGCCAACATATTTGAAATAGCATTGGAAGTAGCATATCTTGACAACATAAACTCAGGTTGAGAAAGCACTCGATATATTATATGACCGAATCATCACCTCTTTGCTTCTTAGAGAGGAGTCTGTCCATAGTCACATCTAATTATTCCTCATGAAATTGAGAAAGGAACTGCGACTCCAAGTTAGCCCTAGACTTCATTGATCCTTCAGACAGATTCTGAAACTATATAAAGGCCACTCCCTAAAGAATACAGATGAAGAGTCATGCCTTGATGGCGTCATTCCCTACTAAATTCACTATTTATTGTTGCAAGTAGTAGATGTGCTGGTTCAAAGAACCTTTGCCATCAAACATATGTAATGTCAGTGGCTTGAACTTTATTAGATAAGGAGCCAAATCTCACTCAATGGGATAACGTCGGGTAATCCCAACCTTCTTTAGTTCTGTTCATTGTGTAAGAGCATTGGGTTGTTTCTAGAGATCCTTAAGGACTTTCGCCTCATGGCTTACCTTAGAAGGCACTGATGCTTTCAATCCTGAGTGGATAGAATCTACATTGTTGTGATGTGATTGCTTCTTTTCTAAATGGATCTCAACAATTGGTCATTTCCCTTTTGAAGAGCTTGCATTCTGTTTTTGGGAAACAACCATGTGTTGCTGAAACATCATTTGAAGATGTTCAAAGCGATCGCCGATGCTTTCTTTTGGGCTTTCATTCACCAAAGAAGGTCGTCATGAGCTTCTCTATCGGTCATGTCTGTCACACACCCTTGCTCTTGACTTGAACTAGGGGTTGCATTTGACACTATAGCAAAATTGGTGTCAATTGTGGATTGGTCAACTTGGGATGAAGCTCATGTGGTATGTGCTCGGAGGAGGGAATAATCAATGGGAACTGCTGCCCCTAGCCTTGACCTTGTATTACCATGCACACCATCAGTCTTTGGAAGAGTACTTTTAATGCTAGGAAAGTATATGGGATCAGAAGGACTTTCTGCATCTTCTTCTTCATCTCTAAAGACGACACAGATCATATTGACCGTGAATTCTTAGAGATTAGTTTTACCGTTTCAGGTTCGTCATTGCCTTTTAATCTTAGCCTTTGAAAGCTCAGGAATTTGACTAAGATGATTGAAAATAAATTCCTTTTAATGAATAGATTTGCATTGGTAATTGATTTGAACTGCTGTAACAACTTCTCTTAGAATAGCACAATGTTGACATTGGCAATCACTTTGAGCCCTTTTATTTACAATATTCACACACAAATCAATCTCCACACTCTCTCCCTTTTCTTTCATGCTTCAAGAACCTCCTTAGAATTTTCTCTAATACACACCTTCCTCATGGGAGTGATAATTGCATGCTACACACACAGTTATGCACTTACAACACTTTATTTAGAACATCTCAAGTTTTTAGCGTTGTTGCGAGGGAAGGTTCTTGTAATTAGATTTTTTTGTTCTTTGGTTTATATGTTTCTTTGTGATAAGGAACGTGCTTGTAATTAAAATTTTTCTATTTTAGTTGTTTGGTTTGTGTGTTTCTTTGTGAAGGATTAAACTAGAAGAAGATTAAAAATTGAAGAAGAAGATTTACTTCAACGGAGGGCCAACCCCTTAAAAAGGTGAGTTCTCTTTCTTGTAGTTTTTAATTACACTCTCTAGTTAGGTTTTCACAATTAGAGACAATTAGGAACTAATAAAAATATAAAATTCACAACTCGCTTGAATAACTACTACACAAGATAATAAATTTAAGCAAGAGCTCTCTCTCACATTTGCTTGTTTGTGTGAACCTAATTAAAAAATATTTATTTGGCATCCTCTTATAGTTACTTTAATTCTTAGTGTTGTATTTTATATAGTTAATAGGAATTTACCAAAGTGATTTGAGCACACACTTGAAAATACTTTTATAGGCCCTAATCAAGATAAGGTGAAGGATTTTCTCACCCTTTCCTTAGCTCAAAATCACTAATTCCTCACTATCCAAACTCAAGCCTCAAAATTCATTAGACGTTGGCCCTAGGGATTCGAGCTTAATAGAAAATAAGAAACTCTTAAGTTAACCACCGAATTTTTTTTTAACTCTATTGGTGTCTTAGGTAAGGTTTAAAGGTTGCGTAAAGCACTCTACAACGAAAGAGGGTCTTAAAGACCTCCCTCTAGCACTATACTTACATGGCTAACTAATCAAGTAAACTTAGATCTTTTCACTAAAGAAGTTCTTTGTTAGGAGCTATTCTAGTTGAGTTTAGGCTTAACTGTAGAAATTAAGGGTGATTGTTCAAGTCGTTGTCTTTTGATTTGTTTAGTTAGAATTTTATTTTCTCTTTTTTCTTTGTCAAAAAGCTTTTAGATCTTTTTAGTTTTCTTTAAAAAAAAGAAAAAACCAACAAAAAGAAAAAATAGATCTTTTTCTTAGGTTTTATAAAAATATAAAAAATACAAAAAAGAGCTTTCATTAGTGTATCAAGTTTGGATTAGGGATAATACAAAATAATTAGTTCGTGTTGAATTTGAACAAGAAGAAACGCCTAATCCGAATCCACCCATTCTTCAGGATATGTGTTATCCTACTATGAATGCAATTCCATCTTGTATTAGACTTTCTGATAAATGATGATAATTATGCACTTAGACATCACTTCATAAATATGCTTCCCAAGTTTTTAATAAATGGGTCCGAAGATAGCTGCATTTTTATATCCGATTTAGAGGAAGCTTGTCTTTTGACTAAGATTAGAGAGTTATCTAAGGATACAACTAAGCTCAGGTTTATCCCTTTGCTCCTAAGGACCGGGCTAAGAAATAGTTATATAACTTGTCCACAAATTCTATCTCCATTTGGGATGAATTTATTACCATTTTCTAAAAAAAATCTTCCCAATTCATAAAATGGTAAAGCTTAGGAACAACATTCAGTCTTGTAGGATAATCCAAGGAAAACCATTCTAAAAGTATTTCGGTAGATTTAAGGATCTTCTTATCCAATATCTTCATTATGGTTTAGAAAAGTAGCATTTATGCCAAATGCTATGAAGGATGTGATTGTTGTTTAAAGATATCATTAGCATCTATGTGTGAAGAGGATTTCATGAAGAAAATGCTAATGAGGCCTAGAAATTTTGGAGAACTTATTTGAGAAAATTATGCAATGGGAACACTATGATGAAGGAATAACTCAATCACTTCTCTCAACCAAATCGAATGGTTTGCCCTTAGAGTCGAATATGGCCTCTGAAGTTAAGATGGCTACAATCCTACATCAGTTAGAAGACTTAGAAGTTAAAACAAGCTTCCGCTCAATAAAGTTTCTTTCCCAATATGTCATTATTGTCTATTTTCAGCTCATGTTTTTGAGAAATATACTCTTTTAGGAAACAACCAACCACTTAATCAGATAAACACTGCATTCCAGCATTCTAGGACTGATCTATTTTCTCCAACTTATAATCTCGCTTATAGAAACTTATCCTAATTTTGCATGAAATCAGGCAAATTTTTTAGAAAATCCAAATTACACTCTGCGTTCAATTACGTAATTTCCTAGGGGAAACACTAGTCTGTTCAACACTAACATCAATTTTCATAATCTACAACCCAATCTTTAGTATCTAAATCAACCTCCTCATAATTATTTTGTCATTCTGTTCCACCAAATTTTGACCATGAGAAATGATTCAGTGTCTTAGAGAAAGAATTAGAAGTTATGATGAAAGCATCTACACACTTCACTGCCATGTTGAGTCAATCATTAAATGCACTAAACTCCTTTATGTAAGTGTCAAGGCAAGTTCTAAATATCAACACTCAAGCTATAGCTAGATTAGAAACTGAGTTAGGATAACTAGCTAGTACAGTGACTAAAAGAGAAAAAGGAACATTCCTGAGCTAGCAGGTTACAAAGCCTAAAGACACAAGACCAAATCAATCCAAGCTAGATCAAATTATGCAGTTCACACATTAAGGTCAAGAAAATAAATTGATAACCAAGTTAGAATGCCTCCTGACCAAGCTTCTCCTTCTTCTATCCATTCTGGTCAACCTAAATAAACATCCCCTCCTTCTAATAACTATGTACAATCGTCATCCTCTTCTAATGACTAAGAACATGATATCAAACCTGAGCTCAATCTAGATAGGTATAAGCATGTTGCTCTCTTTCTAGATGGACTCGGACCTAGGAACAACTCTTCTAAGATGGACAAGATCTTAGAAACATTTAAAAAGGTCAAGCTCAACATCCCACTTTTAGATGCCATCTAACAAATCTCATCTTATGCAAAATTCTTGAAGGATTTGTGCACAAATAAAAGAGCAACCAATGTTTCTAAAAAAAGTCTTTTTAGTCTGCTAATATCAGTGATATTCTTTCAAAGCACATGCCCATGAAGTATAAGAATTCAAGTTGTCCCTATTTCATGTATTCTAGGAAATACCTTCATTAATAAGGCATTTCTAGACTTAGGAGCTAGTGCAAATCTTCTTTCTTATTCAGCCTATCCGTTAGGGGTAGGAGAATTGAAACCAATCAGATACACCCTCCAATTAGTTAATAGATCTATGAAGATACCCAAGGGAGAGCTAGAAAATGTTTTGATTAAAGTTGGAGAGTTTATATTTCCTGTTGATTTTATAGTTTTGAAAGCACAACCCATTTCCAATCTCAATGATCAAATTCTGGTCATGTTAGGAAGACAGTTCTTAGCCACTTTGAATGCTCTAATCAACTGTAGAACCGGTCAAATAAAGTTATCATTTGGGAACATGAGTGTAGATCTCAACATGTTCAATCTAGGTAAATAGCTGAGTGACCCATCAGATCAACCCTTAAAAGTGAACTTCATGCAGGAAATGTTAAGCGAAGAGTGAGAAGAAGAGTATTAGTCAAACCTGAGTTTTGAGGTGATCTTTGATGAAGAAATCAAGTTGCAAGAGGAGTTAGAATTACAATGCGTCCTTAGGAGAAAAACAGTACTGAGTTAGACATGAGTTTCATTGATCTCAGCTTCGAAGAACTCTTTGCTAATGAACATAAGCTCTTAGAAGATATGGAACATCGGCCTATCATGCCTCAACCATGAACTTCACATTTGAGGAAATTTTTAAGAGAAAAGCTGGTTGTGTTAGGATAAACTTCATTGACGTAGAATCTGAGTTCAAATCTGAGACTAGCTTTCTAATTGATCAACATTGGAAAAATCAAGATGCATGACTCTCTACCAACCTGCCATCAAATGCTATAGAAATTATTGAAAATCTCAGAGAGTATAGAATTTAAGCACATCATACAGCTTATCATTCTAGACTTCTTTAAAATTTGCGGTACAATTTTCAGTAAGCATGTAGGATCTGTTATTGAATAAGCGTTTTTTATTATAGATCATTTATTCTGCTTCTTTACGCTGTGTCTCATAATAATAAGAATAATAAAAAAAATTGTTTTTCTCTTGTTTGGAGAACTTATTTTTTATCATTCAAAAAAAAAGAAAAAAAGTAAAAGAGAAAAAAAGAGGAAAAAATAAAAAAAGAGAAAAAGAAAATTTTTTTGTTACACCATCCTCCTATCCATCAGAATTGAAGATAGTTGTAGATATTTTTATCATGTTATCATTCTTTAAAGTCAATCGAATAAATGTAAGTACTTTATTTGCTATTTGATTTACTTTTTGCATCATATAATATGCATTAAGGTCAATGCAAAATTTAGGTGTGGGAATGGAGAATAGTCATCTTTTCTTTTAATTTTATTCTTCTTTTCTTTCCCTTAAAAAATGTTACTTTCCAACTTGATAAAAATAATTAATAATTGATTTACTTGATAAATTTCTAAACTATTTAACCCTTAGTTTGCTTTATGCTCAACTTAAACTTTCAAAATAACTCTAACAAATTTTCAAAGTAGTATACTTTACCATAGCTCTAACTTAGAATTGGAGCTAACAATTTCTCACGTCCCTTTATAT
>JBAKGM010000002.1:12541820-12554054 GCA_037177215.1 Asparagus racemosus | reverse complement strand
ATGTATATGTATATATGTGTGTGTGCGTGTGTGTGTGTGTGTGTGTATTCTTTATGTGTGTGTGTGTATAGTTGGGTACCAATGAACATCTTGAACTTCAAGGTGATTCTATCTTATTGAGTCTAAGATGACCGAGCAATTAAGCTGGAGGGGTATTTCTATACTTAATGACCTATCCAATTGGGTTGAGATCTATTGGCCCAACATTTACATGGTCACTAAGAAAATCTCGATAAAAAAGAAAAAAATCACCAATGAATAAAGAGATGTGTGTGCGAGCGCGTGCGCGTGTGTATTCTTGAAAATAAAATGATCAGGAAGCTTGAAAGTTGATTAAAACAAAGAGTTGGTATGTTCTTTTCAAAATTTTAAATTAAAGTTCCTAAGTTGAACTTGGTTTTGTCTAAGTATAATGAAAAGAATTTTAAAGATTTTCTAAGAAATTTATTTTGAATTTATGCATAAAAATAGTTTCTTCAGTAAAATAAAGCTTTAATTAGATTGTTTAAAGATATCAAGTGAATTAATTCTATATTGATTTCTTCAAATTGGCAAGTTGGCTGAATTTTATGGGTATATTCACTACAAACCCTCACTGACTATATCTCATCTACTAGGATAACCTAGGGGTTTAAAAGCTTTTTGTATGCGCTAAATACAACCATGAATCCTGTGAAAGTGAGTTAAAAATTTTCTTTTTTATTTTCTTTATTTGATAGAGGACTAGCAACGTTTAGCTGGGGGATATTTGATTTTCATATTTTATTAAATTTTCATGCCCAAATTTGACATAAGCTTCATGCAAATAATTGATTAATATTCCGTGTCTATCTTATTTTGTAGAAAAATGAATAAAATAAAGAAGAGCTTAAATGAAGATATCTTAAGCTCAATTGAAGCTTAATGAAGCCCAAGAAAAATCAGAGCAAAAATGACTACAATTGCACATCGTTGGAGGTGGTTCAACATGTTTTAAGTGAAAGTGTGCAAGATAATTTTATTTGATCTATATGATAATTATATAATATTATCCATCTTTAAATTATGAATCCAAAGAATCAAGTTTGAGTCAAATCGGAATTATAGAACTCAAGATATGGTTAATTTAGTGAAGCAGTGGTAGAACCATAAAAAGAGCAAATCAATTAGTGTCTAACATAATGCAATGAATGGCTGATCTTAATTTTTTGGAGCCCAAGATTAATCCAAGGGCTAATATTGGTTGTCTTAGGCTATACATAAGGGTAGAGAGTGAGGGTTAGAGCCATGTAAATAAACTCCTTTTTAGAGAGACGAGCCTTTAATTAGGCCTTTCAAATTATAAACTTTAATTTGTAGTAAATACATAAAATTTTCTCTTTTTAATTTTCTTCTTCTTCTCTTTGGTTGATGAAGATTTTCTAAACAATGGGCCTATCCCTTACCATGTAAGTTTTATCTTCCCCCTTTTATTTTCTTCTTTAGAATTGCATGTTTAGGATTTTTTTTTAATTTTTCATTTCATGCCTTGTATTTTATATTATAATTTTTTTGCTTTTTATTCATACTTTATAGTTTAGGATTTATTTACTTTTATAATATGAGTAGCTAATTTTTTTAGGATTTCTAGGGTTAGATGAAACTAGGTTAATTTCCTTTTTGATTTTTGAATTGCTCTATTTTTGTGCTTAAATGATCATGTTAAAAAATCAATTAGAATAATAATTGGTAGAAAAAGAATTTGATGAGGCTATAATTATCTTAAATGGTTCGATAGTTTATATTTTTTTAATTCTAGAAATGCTATGTAGTTGTTTATTTCTATTCATGAATGATAATATTGCTTGAAAATGATTTTGATAAGTAATGCTTGTTTAAATACGTGATACACTATGCTTAAGAAATTTAGATAATATGAAAATTAAAAGAGAGTAGCTCTTAATTCCAAATGAGAGTTAACTTATGGATTCAATCCTAGATGCCTAGTTTATTATCTTGATTTCCTCTATCTCTTTATTTGCTTCATCTTTTAGATTTTATTCTCTTTTTTATTTTCTTGTTTTCTCTCTTCTCTTTCTTTCTTTCTCTTTTCTTGTTTTGAGCCCGTTTATTTTCAATACTCACACCCAAACCAACCTCCACACACTTTCTCTCTTTTCTTTCACTTTTCAAGAACCTCTTTAGGACTTTCTCTAATACACACCTCCTTGTGGGATCAACACTTGCATGCCACACACACTGTGCACTTGCAACATTTTATTTAGAAGACATCACCTACCTCTCTCAATTATATGATTTATGCGTTAGTCGCGGGATGATATGCAAGAGATTCTCGCCGTATCGGTGTGTTCACTCTCTGGCCGTTGTTTGAATATTAAGAACAAGTGCATGGAAATTCTTCCATAGATCCAAGACAAGTAATCTCTAAACCAAATTTACATATTTCACATGATCACGAATATTTTACAATTACCAAAACGTTATGCAAGGATGTACACACTAACCCCGTTTATTATGTTTTTGCATTCTAAGGAGTTAAATATTATTTATTTAGCATACCTGTTGCAGATAACACGGTTTATGCTCTTCCTTGGAGATTATCGGTGGTACATGTACATCAAATAGATGGTTCCCATTAGTTTATTTATCCGTCAATCCCAGGAAAGGAGTGAGAAATGATTAGACTCCTGTCTATAGATGCTATTTATAACTAGCATGTGCATATCACTACAACAAAGATCGTAAATTATGATACATTTTTTGTTTTTATGCGACACATTTTTATGTCGTACAAATAAAGCACGACACATACTAAGAGTGTGGTTAGAGCACGTGTGGGGAGCATATTTCTACACATGTGAAAATGTATCACAAAGTCACAATACATATATATGTCGAGCATGGTGACATATACAAGTGTCACAAAACTCGTGACACATATATGTGTCAAGAGTGGTGACACATAGTTGTGTCTAGACCATTAAAAATCTAAAGAGTATCATCATTCAACATTATAACTTCCCAAAAGATTACCCATCCTAGGATTACTTTCACTAAAGTACACTTAACTATGGAGTTTTTTTAGCTTATACACTATCATAAAATGTTTAATCATCATTATAATTAAAATCTAAGATTTATCATTTAAACACATTAATAGATATTCTCACAATCTATGTTAGGCTATTAGCTTTTTTCAATTATATCTAATTGTATATCTAATGACACAAATATGTGCCGTAATTTGCTACACTTTTTATTTGTGTTACTATTGTCTAATCTTTTACAAATAAAATGACACGTTTATATGTGTCACAAAATAAGTGTAGATAAATACAACTTTTGTTGTAGTGTATTTTAATCCTATCCCTGGTCTCTTTAGGGCTCTAAACAATGAGAACAAGTGAAGCAATCATTGACCAGTGCCACCAAAAATGTATTCCTAGTTAAATAGATGCTTTTTTGTATTAAAATGTGGGAGGCCCTGCCCATAAGATTCGTTTTTTGTTGCTATAGATAATGGCCAAAATTCACGGAGTCAAGCGAGCTTCTAGTTGTTGTTTGCTGCCTAAAATGGTGGGTTAGTAACAAGTGAAAATGATAAGAAAAATATTAAAGAGAGCACAAAGAACAAGGAAAGAAGCTTTTGGATGTAGCTTTATCTTAAGGAAGCTTCATCCATTCCGTTATAGGTATATCTTAAGGAAGATTTTCATCTCTTCTGTTTTACCTTTTCTCCTTTTATAGGAAGGCTTTTTACGTTTTAGACTCCCCTGAAAGTAGAAACATAGTAATTTTAGAAAACACAATTACAGTACTAGCAAAGGTGAGCAAAATGGAGCAAATATTGTGGCCAAATTAAAGTAGCTATGACTACTAGTAACAAAAAATTATTTTCAAGACGTACTCATGCAGCAATTAAGTTATGGAAAATAATTACTTTCCAACAATACAACCAAAATTACCTTATAATAACTTATAAAATACATAATTGTTTGTTTACAATAATTAATTACTATATTGATCAATATAAATGAAGAATATTATTAAATTCTATAATGGAATACACTTCGATAAGTTTTGTAATTAGCTTCATTATATACATACAAGCTAGTTAGGTCTGAAATAACAACTCATTTTTGCTAAATGAGCTGACAACAAATAAAAAGTGATTATATCTACTCGTAGGATCATGACTAGCAGAATAGAGCGCATCACTAGTTCATCTCGATACTTAATTTAGTATATGATTTATCAATTCATACTTGTGATGTTTAACTATGAGTGGTTTATATACTTGTAACGTTTAACTAGTTGGGGTTTTTAGATATTAGTCCCTTAAGTCATAGCTATTTTGATATTAGCTCCACAAATCCTCATATTTTGATATTAATCGCTCAAATATATTGAATATATTGATATTGGTCCCTCTATTAATATCACCGTTCAAAATCGTGAAATGTGGTTAGGTTAGAACTTACCCTACAGGGTTAATTACCTAAATACCCTCACCTGGTGAAGTAGGCTATCTAACCTTTATTTCTCTCTCTCCCCCCCCCCCCCCGCCCCGCCCTAAAATCAAAGCCAAATCCATATGAAACTCTTGCTTCGGAGTGAAGACAGAGGATCCCCATAAGATTTTTGTCAATTGAAGTATGAAATAAGCCTTTGTGGAGGTAAAGATTGCTCCTTTAATCTTTTGGGGGTTTTTTTCCTTTTCTTTTTCTTTTTTGATTATTCGGTCATGTTCTTTGTGGGTTTTTTTAGTATTGTGCTAGACCTAAGAGATTTGAGGGTTGTAGTTTTTTAGTATTGTGGTAGACCTAAGACAAATGGGATCTTTTAGATGTGTTAAAAAAACCACTTAAATAGGAGGAGGCTTGAAATGCTTTTAACAATTGAATCTATTCCAAGCATTTATTGGAGGGCACTAGTGTCTAGTAGGAGAAGAAATCCACCTAGAGCATGCACATAAGTCAAGCAAAAACATTCATATAGATGCATTGTCTAATGATGATGAAGAGAATCTGGGGGTCAATGATAATAGGTTTGTCAATATGAGGACTATGGAAGATGAGTTTAATAGGGATTTTGGTGAATATGAATTTGACTGGGGTTTAAATGATGGTGAAGTAGATGTGGATAATTTGAATACAAAAATAAAAGATCAAAATATTGAGCCACAGGGTACTAGTGCACAAAATGTAGATCAAGATGAGGATGTGGAGGACTGTGAAGATAATGTTGATGGTATTGTTTCTGAAAATTCATATCATTCAAATAATAGCTCACATGAGGATGTAGAAGGTGAAGATGATGCAAAATGTTGGATGTAATGAGGGGCATTTTTACATAAATGATGAGGAGGATCCTGACTTATATGTAGGAAAGAAGCTTAATAATGTTAAACATTGGAGGCACTCATTGCAGCAACATAGTATTAAAAAAAACTAACTTTAAATATGTGAAAAAAGAAACTAGCAGATTGGTTATAAAATGCAAAAGGGAGTTTTTTGATTGGCAATTGAGAGCTAAAAGTTTGATTGATGGTAAAACAATGGAGACCGCAAAGCTTACAACTCTTCATTCATGTGTAGGTGTAAACAGGCGGTAATGAACAAGCAACTTATTTTTGGATTGCAAATACAATTCTAAAAGATATGAAAAAGAACCCTAATATCACATCTAGGAATATTGCAACTACAATCTTAGGAAAGTATGGATTGACAGTCAACTATAACAGAGCTTGGAGGGGAAGGGAAATGGCGAGGGAAATGATCTTTGACAATGTACAAGAGGCATATGCTATGGTGTTAACTTTAAAGAATGAGCTATTAAAGAGGAACCCAGGGAGTCAAGTGGATGTTCAACTTGAGTCAGATTACTCATTTAAGAGGAGGTTTGTGTGCTTTAATGCATGCATACAAGGTTTCAAGGATGGTATTAGGCACTTCATAGGACTTGATGGGTGTAATTTAAAGTCAAAATATTTTTATACACTCTTGGCTGCCCCGACAATGGATTGAAATTATGGTTTTTTTCCTATTGCATTTTACTATTGTTGAAGGGAAGAGTGGTGAGAGTTGGTATTGGTTTCTACAAAATTTCATTGTTGCATTTGACGATGCACTTGAGAACATAACTATGATGAGTGATCAAGAAAAGGGCCTACTTGAGGCAATGTCCATACTATTACCTAATGTAGAGCATAGGATTTGGCTGAGGCATTTGTGGAAAACTTTCAAGAAAGATTTTCAGGGGGATTTTTATGACAAAACATTATAGGATGCAACTAGGGCATACACTACTGAGGAGTCTAACACGCACATGAGGGCATTGAATCAAGTTTCAAATGCAGCATACACAAGATTGACTTCAAGTCAGAGCTTTATTTGGTCTAGATTTAAGTTCATCTATCCTACAAGAAGTCATTACATTGTGAAAAATATATCTAAATCTATGAATTCTTGGATATTAGATGGTAGATTTCTTCCTAGTGGATCTTGTAGATAAACTTAGATTCAAAATTATGGAAAAATTCAACAAAAGGAGAAATCAGGGCAAAAGATGGAAGGGAAAGGTAGTTCCTTATACTGATAAATACCGGGAAGAGCTGAGCAAGAAACTAGGGGGTTACAATGTCAAACACACCAACGATTATGGGGCTAAAGTGGAGAATGAGTATGAAGGGAGGGCGATCAACCTACTTGCATTTGTAGGAAAAGGCAAATCACTGGGTTGCCTTGTATTCATGTTGTTAAGTTCATTAGTTCAGTGAGGAATGTGGATTAGACTCTGTTTTGTGACTACTACAACTCAGTTGATAAGTTGCACTCTCTAACAAACATATGTTCATTTATTATTTCATTTTCTTGCTTCTTTTCTGTCTATCAAGTGTTTGTAATGTAGGTATAGAGTGGCATATTCTGAGTCTATAGGGTTCTACCATTAAAGGATCGATGGGAACCCTATGAGAAGGATTTCATAATAACATCTCCACATACAAAAAGACCAAGAGGAATGCTAAAGAAAAAGAGGATAAGTGGGAAAGGTGAAGATGAGATTGGTAGAGTGAGACCGTCAAAAGTAACGAAAGGAGTCCACAGATGTAGTGGATGCAAAGGAATTGGTCATCACAAGCAAATGCAAACAACCTATTAATGTCATCAGTCAGAGTAGTCAAGATGCACCGAATCACCCACAAGGACCTAGTGCACCAAGGTAATCTCTTGTTTGTTTTCATATCTCATTTATCTATATACTCCTAAATAAACATTACTAGAATAGTAGATCAATTAACATAGATGGGAGAAGTCAGAGACCACAAGAATAAACAAGACAGCATAGAGGACCAAGGTGATGTGCATATCATATTTTTTCAATTTCATTTTGAACTATATGCTAATATATACTATTTACTTATAGATAATTTGCAACATGTACAAGTAGAAGGGGATCAAAACTAACAGCTATAAGGGGAAAGGATACGACGCACATGAGTAGAGAGGAATCTGGAGTAATATCTGAACTATCAAATGCACACTCCTCTCCACCATTTGTAACATGGAATACCCCACCACCACCAGCATCACACCACCACCACCAGTAGCACAGCTATCAACATCAGTACATCCAGCAGCTTTAGCAACATAGCCAACAACTTCAGCGTAGGCAACTTAGCAATATGTACAGCAAACAAGCCAAGAATTAGCATTAGAGAGTTTTGGACATGTTAAATGGTTTTAAAAGTGGTTGTGAACTTAGCCATGTTTTTGTTAGTGTACATGGATTCCTTTTTTCTTTTTCTTTTTTTTTTGGTGAACTTGTTGATAGTGTTTCAAGGTGTATATGGCATTTTGCCTAATTTTAGACCATGTCCACAAACAAACACTGCAAACATTGTTGAAAGGAGTGTAAGTCCATGTTTTACTTTCAACATCATAATTTTGTGATGTATTGGATATATTAGAGCATGTTTCTATGTGTACTTAGCATTTTGCCTATGTTTGGTACCTAGCATTTTGCCTATGTTTGGCGATACAAAATTGCACAAATTACATCAAATCCATTATAATATCTCAAATTATATCCAATAACTTCATCATGCTCAAATTAAATCAATAAACCATCATACCATTAATCAAGTTACACCGGAGACCATCAAATTCCATTTCAAATTCTCAAATAACATCTTATAACTAGATCATGCTCAAATGGAATCATACAACCTCAAACACTTTATGTAATTCTAGCAACAACCAAGATCCCAAACACAATCAACAGAATCCTCTTCAAGAGCAACACTTCATCTAACTTCTTAGCCAACAAGCTCACTTCTTTTGAGATTTCACCATGAAACTCCTATCATCATCAACCCAAGCAAAATATCCACAACCCTTATACGATGCATTCCTATATCGTGGACAACCATAGAATTGTAGATGTTTATTCTCTCCTTGTTTGCAAGTTTTAATCCTACATTGTAATCCACAAAAACACTTTATATTAACCCCCTCCACACTAACTCCATTGATAACTTAAGTTTATCTTGAGAACTCCATTTTCAACTTGCTAGTTTACTAGGATTAGAGGAGAGGAGAGGACGAGACCTAGGGTTAGATGAGAAGAGGACAGGATGAGATGTGGAGTGTCAATGGTCTTTTTAAGACACCAAACATGAAAGAGCCATTGCTTTTAATGGGTTCATAGCAAAGTTTATCATTGGAGGAAGTAGGACTACTGTTTCTTAATGGGTCGAGTATTGTAAGGTTTGGGTGGGATTTATTGAGGGACATAACTGTCCATTCATGCTCAATGTTAAAGATAACAGAATATTCCATGACATTTATAACACTAACTAACCATAGATACCAATATCAATATATTCAGTGTATTTGAGGAACTAATATCAAAATATGAAGATTTGAGGACTAATATCAAAATAGCTATGATTTAAGGGACTAATATCAAAATAGCTATGATTTAAGGGACTAATATCTAAAAAACCCTAACTAGTTTTACCTATCATATGTTATCAATTTGGTTAACGAAATTAAGTCTGTGAAAAAAAATTAAAAAATCAGATATTAGAAGCATAAAAAAAATAAAAGGAATGTTGGTCTGAGTTTATTTCAACTTGAAGCTGTTTGAAGATCGGATTGCAAGCTACTAAATATAAGTCAAGATTTGAATAATTTCAAAGACAACCACCCAGAGTTTGGAGGTGATGAAAAGAGTACTTGGATCATGATAGGGGCTTGAACTTGAGAGAAATCTTTGTCACATTGTGTATACACAACATCAACAAGTGAAATATGAAAATCAAAGTTATATCATAATTTTATATTGTTTTTGGAGAAATATTTTGGTACGTTTCTTGTTGGACCTAGCAAACTGACTCGGCCTCTCCATAAGGGAGGGAAACCAAAATTGTTGACATGGGTCACTTCAACTGTCCAATAACAAACATTTAGAAGTTTGATGAACACAAGGACACTAATGAGTACTTGGAGGAGGTGACTGTCTTGGGTGTACGTATTATGATGCAAGGATCTAGTTCTGAGAGTTATTTGTTTGATTGTGATATTTAAGATTCATGCAAGGCAACAAGCTAGTCATAGTGTTTGTTTGGCAATTCCAAGTAAAATGATGTACCACCTATTTAGTTCATTTCTTTTAAAATAAGAAGAAAAGGAAAATGTTCTTCGAAACCAATTCCAATGGTTTTCATACATTTCTTAGAAAACTATGTTAATTATATGTTTCGGTTTGACATTGATGAAGGAGAAACGGGAGAGTTTGTGTAGGAAAAATAATCTCTAGTTTGTTTCAAACTCAAAGAATAAAAAATCTCAGAGTGCAAAAAGGGGAGAGAGAGAGAGAGAGAGAGAGAGAGAGAGAGAGAGAGAGAGAGAGGTGGCCCAATAATTAAAAGGGTTGTGTTAAATTTCTTGCCAATTCCTCTGAAAAC
The DNA here is from genome assembly GCA_037177215.1 of Asparagus racemosus. NCBI lineage: Eukaryota > Viridiplantae > Streptophyta > Magnoliopsida > Asparagales > Asparagaceae > Asparagus > Asparagus racemosus. The sequence goes on along the minus strand of JBAKGM010000002.1, from coordinate 12,544,105 downwards.
TTGGATTTCGTTTTTCCTTAAAATGAGGTGTGTTATGCCACAAGATCAATCTATAAGATCCTACCAGGAAAAGCCAATGCCATTTATCTAAATGTGAAGCCAGATAACATAGGTGTAATTGGAAGATTCCTTCAAGTAGCATGGTTGCCCATCTCTTGCTCAAGGTCGATCACCTTCAGTTTGTCCAACACTGAGCCAAGCTCAGTATTTTGCCCCCACAAGGCAAGATGAACACGCTCTTCCCTCACACAAAATAGGATGACCCTAACTAACTCACATGAGGGCATACCTGCAATCATCAAGATTATTCTCTCCACTCTCTCCTACAATCCTAACTACATTGGTCAATGGCAGAGGGACACATGCATAATTTTGCTATAGAGGAAGCATCCTCATTCCTCATACCTAGCCTAGACCGAGTAGATGATGCCACCTGGATTTCCTCTCTCACCCTGGTCTACCCTTTCGAGCCAATATAAAAGAGGTACTAGTGGTAAACTAAAATCTAACTCTAATTGCATTCTTAATTTTGAATTAGATTCTCACCTTCCTAAAGTCACTGACTTAAGCATTAGAATGTCATCAGAACGATCACACCTTAGTGCCTTCTAATAGTATGTTGAGCATGAGGGGCATCCACTACCGAATTTGCTGACTAGAAGAATCAAGGGAACCCAACAATAATTCTAATCCTATCCTCGTTAACTATTTTTCTCGCCTAATCCAATTTGGCACCCTTTGATGCTTCGTGAAAAATGGTGGATCAATCATGTTCCAACCTCACTAGCTAAGAGCCTCAGGGGAAGGAACCCATGACACTAGGAACTAGTTCCTCCATCTTTATCACCCAAGAGTAGTTGGATACAATGTCTCAATGAATAAATGAGAGATTTGGAGGGATCACCACCACGCTTGATAACATCAGCACTTGCTTGCCTCCGCTATCGAATGCACCCCCAAATTCTCCTCCATAGGCCATTTCAGACTCATTGCACAGCAGTCAAGAATGGTAAAGTACTACCATATGAGGCCCAAAGGTCATTAGCCTTGAAGCCACAAGCCAAAGGATATGCCTTCTCTTGACCAAATGCCCATCTAGTAGCTGGGGCAGAGAGGTTCCATTAGACAAACTTTAAGGGCCAACTGACCACAACTCAGTGTGTCAGGGGCTAGATTTCAATAGTCCATGTGTGAAATGTCTCCCTAACTAAAAGCTCAGTAGCAATCTTTTTGTCTGATCAATCCATTCCTTGTTCATCTTTTTTGGATGAGGAAGACACCTACAGCTTAAGTCATAGCTTTCAAGATTGTCTCTATCTCCACAACCCTCTCGAAGGGAGGTCTATCTTTCCTGACTCACAGATGGATGGTTCATACTAGGAAGGGCAACGTCCTCCAAAGTATCCCACCTATGCAGCCATTGCTAACACTCTCTTGGGAAACACCCCCCCCCCTCTCAAATGAGATCATGAGGACACCTTATCATGAATTCGAAATGTCACCCTTAACTTCTAAGGGAGAAGGTTGGCTGGTCGAACATGTTCAAACTTTCTACGATATGATCACCATGCATGAGGTCTATGATGCTAAAATTTGACATGCCTTCCCTAATATGTTGTCAAGGATAGCTCAGCTTGGTGTAAACCTCTCAAGAGGAAGTCGATCTGCAGCTTTAAAGATCTATCTTTCTAATTCATCCACTATTTCCTCCATCAGCATAGCAAAAGGCATTTGCCTGTGCATTGTTGTCCATTAGATAGCGTGAAGGGAAGACTCCAAGGGAAGTCTTCACTGGGCTTCAAGCCAAGTGACTAGAGGTTAAAAATCCTTATAATCAAATCACAATGGCTGCAATTAAAGACAATGTGAGAAATCATAAATTCCAACTCTCCCTCTCTACTCATCCCACCAAAGATTTCGATGAGCTCATGTCTCAAGCTCGAGGATTCATCGAACATGAAGAGAAGATGTTCATAAATAAGAGCAATCCCAAGAAACCTATTTGGTACATGTTTGCATTTTTATACCTCTATTGGTTTCATAGGCAATGTCCGACATGCACATTAAAGCTTTACAAATTACTTAAATTGATAAGCTATAATTTTTTGAGTGAATGGATAGTTTATACTTTTTAAATTTAAAGTAAAAGACGATAAAAAGAGAATAATTTCTAAATCTAATTAGTAATCACCTAGTTAAATTACTCCTAATTGTCTAATTTTTATTTCTCGTTTCTTTTCCTCAGTATTTCTTTTCTTTATTTTAAATTTTAGTTGTTCTCTTTT
>JBAKGM010000002.1:12499764-12516982 GCA_037177215.1 Asparagus racemosus | reverse complement strand
GTGCTTTGATTGTTGTCCGACGTTCAAATTGCACATCATATTCACTGAGTTCGATTGACCATGCAACCATTCTCCCCAAGATGGTTGGACATCCTAGAGCTTTCTTCAAAGGCAGGCTGGTCCGCACAACAATGGAATGTGCTTGAAAGTAAGGTCGGAGTCTACGAGCAGTTGTAATGAGAGCAAAGGATGCTTTCTCGATCAGAGAATAGTTTAGCTCTCCTGCTCTGAGGATCTGGCTAACATAATATACTGGCTTTTGAACATTGTCTTCTTCTCAAACTAGGACAGAGCTGACATCTTCGGGGGAGACGGCTAAGTAGAGATATAGGGTTTCTCCCTCTATAAATTGACTCAGTAGCAGCTTGGTGCTCAAGTATGCTTTGAGCTCTCTGAATGCGGTGCAGCACTCCTCCGTCCATTCCATCTTTTTCTAGAAGATCTTTTGTTCCCCTTAATATCTTAAAGAAAGGGAGACTTCTCTTGGCCGACTTGGAGAGAAAGTGCCCTAGAGCGGCTATCTTGTCATTGAGCTACTGAATGTCCTTCATGGTGTGTGGTTCGGGTAGTCGCTCAATGGCGACTATCTTCTCTGGGTTGATCTCAATGCCTCTTTGGGTGATCATGAACCCAAGGAACTTTCTTGACTGCACTCCAAAGGCACATTTGGCTAGATTGAGCTTCATGCAGTAATGCCAAAGGACAGAAAAAGTCTTGTCAAGATCGGCTATATGTGCGGACGCTTGTTTTGATTTTACCAAAATGTCATCCACGTACGCTTCCACATTGCGCTCTATTTGAGGTCTGAAGATCTTGTTGACTAGTCTCTGATATGTTGCTCTTGCATTCTTGAGGCTGAAGGGCATAACTTTGTAGCAATATGTTCCTTGGTCAGTGATGAAAGATGTCTTCTCCTAATCGTGCTTCGCCATGAGGATCTGATTATAGCCTGAGAAAGCATCCATGAAGCTCAGCGGCTCATGTCCTACACTCTCATCCACCAACTATTCTATGCATGGTGAGGGGTAGCTATCCTTCGGGCAGGCTTTGTTGAGATCAGTGTAATCCACACACATCCTCCACTTGTCGTTGGCTTTTCTTACGAGTACTACATTGGCTAGCCACTCTGGATACTGGACTTTCCAGATAAAACTAGCTTTCAAGAGTCTGTCAACTTTCGCAACTACTGCTTTTTGCCGCTCAGGACCAAGGTATCTCTTCTTTTATGAAACCGGCTTGCTGTGTCGGTCAACTGAGAGTTCATGACTGATGACATTGGGGGAGATGCCTGGCATATCTTCCAAGCCCCAAGCGAACACATCAAGGTTCACTAGGAGGAAAGAAATCAATGCTCCCCGCAATGGTTCTGTGAGATGTGATCCTATCCTGAGCGTCCTCTCGGCTCCGTTGTCGATTGGGATTTCATGTAAATCCTCAACGGGAGTCGTCCTTTCTCGCTCCATCTTCTTCTCAAGCTGGAGACTCATCTTCTCGATGGGCAATGCTTTGGCTACCCCCTCCCCCTTGGTTGAGAGCACATAACAGGCTCTGGCTTCTCATTGGTCACTCTTGACGACACTAACTCCTTCAGGTGTCGGGAACTTGATCATCTGGTGGTAAGTAGAGGGGATAGCCCGCAAGAGATGAAGAGCAGTCTGGCCCAGTATGACATTGTGAACCGACTTGATGTCCATTAGCACAAATTGGACATCAACTGTTGAATGGCAGGGGCGACGACCAACCGTTAAGGGGAGGGTGTTCAACCCTTCTGACACTTGGGAGTGTCCTGTGAAGCCAATGAGAGGGCCTCTAGAGGGTTGCAATTTGGATCTATCAATGCCCATGCGGTTAAATGCATCCAAAAATAGAATGTTGACAGAATTTGTTGTATCCATCATGATTCTCTTCACCTCGAAGCCATCAATGTCAGCTGAAATGACAATGGGGTGGCCATGAGGGGTCTCAACACCTTCCAAGTTGTCGTTACTGAACGAAATCGACATATCTATCCAAGGCTTCTTGTCACAGCTCTCTACTCGTAGAGAACGCTTGGCATATCTCTTACAAGCATTGTTGGATTCTCCTCCCAAAGTGGGGCCGCCATGTGTGAATGACCCCCCTGCTGTCGGCCTGACATCTCGACGATCAGGTTCTGGTTGAGCTCGAGGTGATCAGAAGCGGGACCCCCGCTCATCTCTCATGGGAGGTAGGTCCCTCTTGTCCTTCTGCGCTATTAGGTTCCTCAAAAATCCTCTCTGGATGAGGTCTTCAATGTCTCTCTAGAGGATACGGCAGTCGCTGGTATCGTGGTTATGGTCCCTATAGTATCGACAAAACAGCCACATGTCTCTCTTCCGAGGATCCGATCTCATCTGCGGAGGAGGTTTAGTAAGGAGTCCTACACCTTGCACTTTATCAAGATCTCTAGAGAGAGATGTACTAAGGACTGTAAAGACCGGAGGGGGAGCAGCTGCTCTCCTCTCGTCTCTCCTATCGAATCGACCATTACGGTTGTTATTTCTGGGTAGAGGGTTCCTCGAAACATTTCTCAATTCTTCCTGCCTGGGGGGATTTTATGCTGACTTAATTGGTGACGGGGAGACCGGTGTCGCTGTTGGGGCTACGAATGGAGTCGGCTAAGCTGGTAAGGGAGCAACTGGCATAACGTAGGGGATGGCCAATGGCGTGGGAACAGCTCCCTGACTAGATTCGACTATAGCCATCATATCTTTGTAAGCTTCGGCAACTTTCATGTTCATGTAACTGTGAGCCTTGGCCATCAGGTGTTCATAATTCCTAGCTGGTTTTCTAGCGAGGGCTTTGGATATATCGCTAGACCGCAGTAGCAGATCGCTAGACCGCAGTCCTGCTACTAGAGCTGCTATGGTGACTCGACTCTCTGGATCTTCAACTTCTAACCTCTTTGTCTGAAATCTCTTGAAATAGGCCCTAAGGTCTTCATCAGGCTCTTGTTTAGTGTGTATGAGTACGTGAGGAGGCAATTTAGGCTTGGAGTCGGCCAGGAAGTGATGAATAAATTTTTGACTGAGTTCCTCAAAGTTGCCAATGGACTTCTTCTCCAAGACGTTCCACCATAGCTTGGCACTCCCTGCCAGTGTGACTGGGAAGCAGCGATAGATAGTGGCCTCTGGCGCTTGCAACATGCTCATAGTATCAAAGTAATTCTGGATATGTTCTGCTAGGTTTCCCTCACCCTTGTATTTCTCTATCGTCAGCATTTTGAACTTCTCGGCAGGTGCCTTCATGATTGAGTCGGTGAAAGGGGTATTTCCCTTAATGGCGTTGGCAATGGGTCTATATGCCTGATTACAGTCACCTGTTTGCTCATGGCTGAGGGGGTCGTCCCTGTGTGTTCCGTGCAAGGGAGTCCTGAAGCTTCTGCTATTGGATTCGTCTTGCGGTGGCTCGGGCTAGGGCTCTCGGTTATTGCCTCTCAGATTTGAAGTTGGCAAGTAGGGTTCCTATGAGGAGCCGACTGCGTTTTCAGTGGTTGGGATGGAAGCTCCTAGCAATCCCTTCTTGGCTTAGCGATAAGAGGAGTCTCCGACGGTGACATGTGCTGCATGACGAGAGAATGAGCCACGTAGGTGGTAGAATGGAAGCTAGTAGAGAACTGGGCATAGCTGAGGTGGCTTGCTGCACCGCAGGAGCGGGGAAACAACTGAAGAGCTTGTCGGCAAAGGCCTTGAATTGAGCTTGCAATGTTTGAGTGATCTTCTCCGTGGATTCTTAGAGTTGGGCTTGAGTAACGTAGCCTATTAGTAGGTTTCCCAACCTAGTAAGATCATCAGCACTAGACATGGTTGCTAGAAGAAGAAAGGAGACCCCACGATGGGAGCCAAACTGTTGATGGTGGAAATCACGCAGTCAATAATCACTAGGTGGATTAGTGTTCGAATGAATGGGGTCCGCTCTCTCTTCTAATGCCTGGTGGTTTAGTTGAAGAAGAACCTCTCTCGTGCCAGGAAAAAACCTGTGAAGGGGTGGAGCTGGGATCTCCGGTGGTCCCTCCGACGATCAAGTTAGTATGAGTATATGAGGAGAACAGAAGATGAAGATAATCTTGGAGGAAAATTCTCTAAGTTGGATTGCTTACCCGTTTTGCTATATAGCTCTCTACTTATATGGAGGGTCAGAGGGCAATTATGTCACTTTGGCTAATAATAAGTTAAAGAATGAGTTAGCCCTACTTCCACGTGTGTTGATCTAGTGATTGGACAGAAGTATGTAAAGGAGGCCACGTCGGATAGCCTCAACAAGTGTCGGATGTGGATTGGTTCAAGAGTCAGCGCTATTCTCTCACCATTAATGCAACAGGATCGGTGGTGCCCGCAGTCAGAATGGTTCTAGATGTTTTAATTATCTTGAGAGACAAAGAAATCAAGGCTCTAATCATATAATTAATGTGATATCAATGTAATGTTGGGTCAAAACTTCGTACAACCGTCATTTGGGGACGAGGGTTCTGGCCAATCGAGCGGGGAATGATGTCGAGCATCTAAGTGATAGACTAACACCACCATTCGTGTCATCCATGAAGGCAGTCGACTGAGAGGACGACTGGCACTGGTGCTCGAGTCGCTTTATGGAGGTAGTCGATCGAAGGGTCAACAAATACTAACTTTCAAGTCATCTATGGAGCTTGTGGTCAGCGTGGCCTAAGCAAAGGAAATGAGTCGTCCTCCTAGTTCGGTAAAGGGGAGCATGGGCGACTCCTAATCAACAGATTAAAATGTTCTTTTAACTGATGTATGAAATTCCCTCCACAAGATCAGGAGTTAGTAGTAAAAAATGTTCAAGACCATAACAAGTGCTAATATTGATTGTAATACTCTATAAATAGAGGTAGAGAGTGAGGATTTAGGGTGTGAAAATTTTTGTGAAAACTTTATTTGGAGAGGATGATTACTTTTAATTGAGAAGACATTCTAAAATTATAAACTTTATTTGCAATTAATAAAAAAATTCTCCATCTTTTGAATTTTCTTTTTTCTTTCTTGTTGATGGAGATAAAGATGAAGATTTGCTTCCAAGGTAAATTTTTACTTTTCTCTTTTATTTTCTTATTTTAGAAATTTATGTTTTAGGATTTTATTTTCTCTTTGTTTTAATGTTGGTAGATTAGATTTACTTCATGTCTTATAGTTTAGATTTACTTTTATACTCTTTTATTTTTATTATCTATTTTTATGCTTTGTAGAATTTATTTTTTTATATTTTTCTTTTGTAGTATAGATTTACTTTTATACTCCTAGTTTAGATCTTTATTTCCTTGTTCTTGTTCTTCTCTTTGCAACTATTTTTTATTTTTATTGTCTTTCTTTTTTGCTCTTAGCCTAGATTTTATTTCTTTACTTTTAATTTCTAAAATGTGCAACTAAATCCTGTTGGAATTCTAGAATTGTATGAAATTAGTTTGATTTTATTTCTTTTTTGATTATTTTCATATCTTCTTCATTTTGTTATTTTCTATTTTCTTTATTTTTTCCGCTTTGTTTGTTCTCATTTTCCTTACTGTCACTCTCTTTCTCCCCTCTTTTTTAGTTTTGTTTTGTTTTTGTAAATAATCGCACACTCTTTATCTCTCCACACTCACTCTTCTTTCTCCACACACAAGTCTAGGAACTAGACTTTTCCTACACACCTTCCTCGAGGGATCAACATCTTTCTATACTATAACTTGATAATTGTGCACTTATAATCTTGACACATATTCACAACACATACGAAGCTTGTAGAAATCATGAGGATGAATGATTGGTTATGGGACTCAATGCATGTTACTGCGGAGGAACATCTTGTTGGATCTTAGATGTAAGCCTAGAGGGGGGAATAGATTTCCTATAGTATTTTGCTAAAACACATAATATGCAGTGGAAATATGGAAAAATAAAAGCGAACAGTTAAACCAAAAACCAACCAAGGAACATGAGTGATTTTTATAGTGTTTCGAATAATTATCATATGTCTACTCTTCTTTCTCACAAAGGGACTTCTTCACTATTACTAGAGTTTACCTGAATCACAACTCAATTCAGTAGGCTTACAAAGACCACACCCAGGAATCTACTTAAAACTAGTCATCTAACCTAATTTCTCATGGATGAGTAACACCTAGCCCTAGCTAGTCTCAACCCTCAATAATCACCAGCTTGAGTATGCCATAAAAATAAGATAAAATAAAAAATATCAAAATAGTTTAAGCACAAATTAAAAAGATCTTGCAATCATTTATCTAAGCAAACTATTCTTCAAAAGATTGAAGTGAAGATTGATGAAGAAATGATGATGATGTTGAATCTAAGGGTAACTATCCTTATTGAAACTTTGCAAACATGCTAAGTGCAATTAGAAAGAGTTTGACAAGGCTCCAGGAAAATCACAAATCAAATTTTTTTTACAAACCCTGCAGTAAATTCTCTCTTTTAATCTCTCAAAAAGATCCCCTTTTATCAAAGTATAGAACCACTCAAAAATATAATCTCTTCCTCTTATACAGCCTCTGATAAATAAGCAAAGAGATGTTAAAGTTATAGTAGAAGTTGGAGATGAAAGAGATCAATGAACTATTGTGATTAACTCTTGAAATCTGCCAAAACCTGTCATTACCATCAATGGGCAATCCCGACCATCGATGGTTCCCTAAGCACCATCGATGATTGATTGTAGATCATCGATGGTCTGATTTTGAGTTTTTAAATCCTGTGATTGTTTATTGTATACGATCAATGGTTCAGGAACCATCGATAGTTTCCTATAGTCTATCGATGGTTCAAAATCAACTTTCTAGAATTTTTTTTATCATTCACTGTAGAGCATCGATGAGCCTTAACCATCGATTCACTGTAGATCATCAATGATTCCAAGGCTGAAATCAACGTAAATGCTAAGTTTTACGTCGTTTCGCCTCGTAACATTCGTATACTTGTTTTCAGTTGTACTGTGTCATCTCAAACAAATATTGGTACCAAATGAGAGTTTGTTATTACTCAAACAAGAGCTATTGTACGGACTTCACCCTAACAATCTTCCCCTTTTAACAATAATAAACTTGAAATTTGAAATACTAAAAAATATGCACATTTGAGATATAGATATAGCAAAATATAAGTACAAAAAACACTTTCATGCAAAAGAAAAAGATATGTACCACTCCCCCTACATTCATGCATTCATGAAACGTGTAAACATGAACATGTATTGTAAAAACTCCCCCTAAAATAAAGCACCTAGTGTTTCAAAATTTTTTTAAATCAAATCAAAAACATGAAACCACTTGAAAAATATACTTAGCTGAGAAACGCCACTCATGCAAAGAAAATTTTCAAAAAAAAATCAAAATTTTAAATTTCACACTAAATCCCCCCCCACCGCGCGTTTATTATCAAAAGATGGAAAAACATATCAATGGTTATACTCTATACTTCAAAAATATAGATAAAAAGCATCCAAAGGTGTAAAGAAGAGAATACACACCGGTTGACACAGAAATTTATAAAAAATATAACATAGGAGATTAAATCTAGTCACAAAATACATGAATACAAGAAAAATCATATCAAAAAAATTACACATAAAATGATGAAATATCATTATAAAGTATATGAAACAAAAGGTAAAAAGAATTACACTAGTTTACTTGACAAACTTAGATATTTCAAAGAGAATAATGAGCAAGAATAAAACTTGAATTATCTCAATCTTAGAAACTAAGGACCAAAGTGTCAGCCTATCACCTCAACCGTATAGAATTTTTGAGAGGAAGAACGATAGTGTTTGGCGGGTGATGTACACCATCTCTAAATATATCAACATTTAGTACAGGATGGCTATCCCTTGATATATGCACAATTTTCATCACGAGTGTGGGTTTTTCACCATCTTTTAATGAATACACTCAATTTTGCCATAAATTTTAGAGTGTGGATCTTTGATCATCTTTTCACAAATACACTCTTTTACTTTGATATTTTTGGCACAAATATACTTTTGTACATGTAAACATGTATGTATGCTAAAAACCAAGTCAAACAACACGCTTAAAAACTATGGATATATTCCAAAAATATCACGTAGATCAATAATGAAAACTCTTTACCATCTCATAATACAAAACATGATAAATATAAAAGTAGATGTGTAAAAATATAACATGAAATATCTCGTGAAAACAATAAGTTAAGAAACCAAATTTCTGACTTTGTGTGCACATATACATATATAAATAAAATTGAAAACCATATAGAACATGTATGATATAATCAAGCCTATATACTAAAAGATAATATCATTTGAATCAATCTCATAAAAGCGTATACATAGGCATGTTCAAAGTTTATTTTTTATTGTTCAAAAGAAAACAAAAAGAAAGAAAGAGAAATTTTTGTTTTGTTTTGGTAAAAAATTGGAAAAAGGAAAAAAAATTTAAAAACAACCTAAAAAGGAAAATCAAGAAAAAATAAAGAAAAATTAGGAAAAATAAAAAAATAAAGAAAAAATAGAGGAAAAAAATAAAGAAGAATTCAAGAAAAAGCATTTATGTATAATATAACAGGTCAGGCGAGCATGCAAAAGTATGAAACTAAGCAAATTATCTAACTTCTAGAGAGCAGTTAAAAGTTAGTACACATCAAGTATCTCAAACATCACCAAAGAATATATTCTTGTCCTGAATTAAAAAATAAAAAGAAAGAAAAAGAAATCGACATGCACCAAACATAATCTCATCTCTCAGTCATCACCACCATCTCCATGCATCTCCTCATCATGATCTCTAGTAGGAGGAACAACTCCAGTGAAATAATCTCCATATACCGGCAGCCTACCAAGACACGAGTCCCAGTGATGAAGAGCTCCTATAATATACTACAGCGATGCATCACAGTAAGTGTGTTGCGAGGTCATCTCCATTCTCATCTACACCATACTCTCTCCCATTGACTATAGAGTCCACTAAAGAACACCAATATCAAAAGGATCGAGAAACTCTGTATCAGCAGGCTGGGATTCAGATGATTACCTAGCTGTAGAGTTGGTCTTCTTCGCAGCTATGCTCTTCCTCGTTGCCTAGTCAGATAAAGCAACTCTCCCCGTCCCAAATTGGTCGGACTCAATAATAAAGATCCTCATATCCTGGCAAATATGAGTGATTAGGAAAGGATAAACCAGCTGAGTCTATTGCTTGTACTTCTTTTGGATCACATCCCTAGTAGAAGTGGCTATTGTCAACATCTAGACGATAGCCACTAGCTAGCTAGTATAACAAGATCACATCCCTAACATTTAGAGTCGTGTAAGCAGCACTAGGATATAAGTCAAACTTAAGGAAAAGATTGAGAAGATTATACTCAGGTTTCAGATAAACTGAGTTGAATACCCCTGAGATCCTCTTCCCACATAGGAACTTCACCAAGGCAACCAAGAGATCCGAGAAACAATCGATGTGATCCAAAAAAATTTTGAGGAAAATACGAATTTCGATTTGGGGGGTAAAAAGTAAAAAAAAACTTTCCTGCCTTCTTATCTCAGCCAATCAATAATCTCATCGAGGCACCATCAATGGTGCCCACATTTTTTTTATTTAAGAAAAGATAGAGAGAAAATTCAAAAAGAAACAAAATGACACAGGTGGGTTATAGATAATACATGAGGTGAGAGTTTAACCCATATAAGAAGATAATAAAAATATCATACATAACTTGTATATCCTTATATTTATGTAGCCAAGGATTGGATTTTGATTTAGAAACTCATTTTAGCAACTCCCGTGTATTGCCTCAATTCTTTGTCATCCTGCAACCCTATAGAAAAGCAGATAAGTGTGACCTAGGTATCCAACTAGATCCATGTTAGTTAGAAATTGTATATTTTGGTACCTAAATTTGTTTCACTATATCTTGTACCTCATCCGACAACTCCTGGATACATGACCCCTTTTACTACACAAAGAATACATAGAATGATAAGTAGCATCATATATGGATACAAAACAATCTAGATTATTTCTTTTCATAAAAGAAGATTGACACTTTTTGTGTTTTTCTAAGAGTGAATAGCCAAGTTCAGTTTTAACTTTAGCAAATCATTGATTGGAAAGGACCATATTCAACCCTTTAGAGCCCAATGAAAATAGTTTCATGGCCTTTTCCAAATTAATACTTTTGAACTTAAGCTGTTTATTCTCAGAAATAATAGCTGTGCATCTAGTTTTAAATTTAATTTATTCAGAAGACAAATCACACAATAACTCATTTACCTTAGCAACTAGTTTTTTATTTTCAATGATTTTATCATCTATTGGCTCGGATAAACATGATGCTTGATTTGGAAAGTCAGAACATTGTGTGCATTCATTTATACTGATGTTACAAGGTGAATTTTGTGAATCCAAATTTGAAGAGAAAGATTCAATTTTCTTACATAAGATTTTCTATTTTTTCCTCAAATTTACATTCATCTTTTTAGTCACTTCATATTTCACAACAATTTTCTCAAGTTTATTAAGCATTTCTTTATACTTGGATATAACTTATCATATGGGGGTTATACCTCATTCTCCGAGTTATCACTTTCTGAGTCATATGTTTCACCTTGTTCTGAATCTAAAATTGTATTGTTTCTTCCCGTAAGACAAAAATTTGCCTTCTTCTCATCCTCACTTGATTTAACATTTGATTATTAATCACTCATCATGATCCAATTCGTCACTTTTAAACTTTAGCCCTCCATCTTCTTGTCTTTCCTACTCAAAGGGCACTTGTTCTTTTAGTGACCTAGTTTCCTGCAATGATAACAAATAGGTTTAATTTTAGATTCACTTGATGAATATTTATTTACCTTTTTAGTAAATTGATTTCATCTGTTTTAAAGGTATTTTAATCCATTCTTTGATTTGAGAAAAGATTTTAATCCTTTCACAATGAATCCAACTTGACTATCTTCATCCTCTAAACTCAAGCTTGAATCTTTCTTCTTATTGGATCAAAATTTCTCCTTTTTAGCTTTCAGTGCTAATGACTTCTTCCTAGAATCATCTTTAGAAGCGTCTTTTTTCTCTTTCATTCGAACTTCATACGTGAGAAGATTATCTACAAAATCTTTAAGAGTTAAGTTAGAAAAATTTTATAATTCCACAATAACTGTTACCTTTGGTTCCCAATACCTAGAAAGAGAAAGAAGAATTTTTCTACACAGCTCTTTATTTTCATGTTCTTTTTCTAAAGCTTATCATTTGTTCACAATGTTAGTAAATCATGTGAACATATCTTAAATACTCTCCGAGACCTTCATCTTGAAATTTCATATTTACTGACGACCATTGTGAGTTTCGCCTCCTTACCCTGTGAAGTTCCATCATATGTAACATCTAATATTTTTCAGATTTCCTACGCAGCAGAACAATTAGAAACAATGTTAAATTCTTCAGCTATTAAAGACTAATAAAGAGTATTTATAGCTTTAGCATTCAATGAATAAAGTTATTTGTCCTGTGAAGTCCACTTATCCCTAGGAGTGATGGTTGTAACATCTCTTATAACTATGGTGGGTGTATTATAGCAGTGTTCAACACACTCACAAACATCATAATTAGTAGATAACAAAAAGCCTTTCATACATGCTTTCTAATAAGTGTAGTTTGCCCCATCGAAAAGTAGGGATCGGTTTACAGCTTGTCCCTCAGAAATAGCCATTGCAGCGGTAAAACTTGACATCTCTACCCTAGATTATGAGCCCTAAAGATGGTTAAGGGGCCTTTGATACCATTTGTTGGATCAAAGATGCAAGCCTAGAGGGCGGGGGGAGGGTGGCACATAGGTTTGCTATAGTTTTTCGCTAAAACACAGAATACGCAGCAAAAATATAGAAAAATAAAAGCGAACAATCAAACTAAAAACAAACCAAGGAACACGTGAGGTTTTTATAGTGATTCGAATAAAATCCTACATCTACTCTTCCTTCTTACAAAGGGGCTTCCTTATTATAACTAGAGATCACATGAATCACACCCGATTCAGTCTGGAATCTACCCAAACTAGTAGTCTAACCTAATTCCTCACAGATGAGGAATACCTAGCCCTAGCTACTCCTAATCCCTCAATTATCACTAGCTTGTGTACGCCGTAAAAACAAGATGAAATAAAAAAACCAAAATAGTTAAGTACAAATTAAAAAGATCTTACAGCTCTTTTTCTAAGCAAATTGTTCTTCAAAAGATTGAGGTGAAGCGTGATGAAGAAACAGTGATGATGTTGAATCTAAGGGCAACTCTCTTTGCTAAAACTATCCGAAGATGCTGAGCATGATGAGAAAGAGTTTGACGAGGCTCCAGGGATTTGAATCACAAATCAAATCTTCTTTATAAATCCTAGAATAAATTCTCTCTTTGAATCTCTCAAAAAGATCTCCTTTTCTCAAAGCATAGAACCTCTCCAAAATATAAGCTCTTCTTATCTTATATAACCTCTGATAAATAAGAAAAAAGATATTAAAATTATAGTAGAAGCCAGAGATAAAATGGATCAACGAACTGTTGTGATTAACTCTTGAAATTTGCCAAAACTCATCATTAACATCAATAGGCAATCCCGACCATTTGTGGTTAACTGTAGATCATCGATGGTTGACTGTAGATCATCGATGATCTCATGTTGTGTTTCTAGAAATCCAATTGTTCTTTATATACCATCGATGGTTTAAGGGATAATTAATGGTTCCCTATAGTCCATCGATGGTTAAGAATCAACTTGTTGGAATTTCTTCTATTGTTCACTGTAGACCATCGATGAGCCTTGACCATTGATGATTCGCTATAGACCGTCAATGGCTCTAAGGCTGAAATCAACGAAAATGTTGATTTTTGAGTCGTTTCACCTGGTAACCTTTGTATACATGTTTTCACCTAAATCATCTCAAATAAATATTAGTACCAAATGAGAGTTTGTCATTACTCAACCGAGAACAATTGTATGAACTTCGTCCTAACACAGGTTGCTATAACTTTGAATATTTTGGGGTACAATATATCACATTTTATAGATCTAGGGAAACTGTAAGTAGATTTTCAACAAGGTGTTAGAATCAATTTACTCACATGACATGATTCTTGAGACAAGCACGGAATGAAATTCTACAAGAGATTCTTAAAGAATCCTCTGTACTACCCTTACTTCAAGCACTCAATATTTTGTGATTAAAAGCATGTTTATTTAATCTAATAAAATTATTTACTAGTTTTTTTATACTCTCTAGGATTGTATTGGTATAACAGATGGGTCACACGTTG
This sequence comes from Asparagus racemosus, assembly GCA_037177215.1. Taxonomy (NCBI): domain Eukaryota; kingdom Viridiplantae; phylum Streptophyta; class Magnoliopsida; order Asparagales; family Asparagaceae; genus Asparagus; species Asparagus racemosus. The sequence continues at coordinate 12,503,679 of JBAKGM010000002.1, read as the reverse complement.
ATGCTATGTTACATGCTAGTATTGTTCCACAATTCTATGGTCGTAAAGGACTCATACAAAATATTTTAGTGGCTTGTACTCCAAACAAGTTATTCACTTACATATTAGCAGGGAGGGAAGGTTATGTAAATGACCATAGAGTAATTCACGGTGCATTATCTTCACGGTGCATTATCTAGGCCACAGCCTCATGGCTTGAGAGTAGATGATGGTAATTTCATTAAATCTGCAGTTCTAAATATTTACTTTAATTAATAGATGATATTTAATGCAATGTTAAAAAATTCTGATAAGCACTTTTAAATTATGTAAATTGTAAGGAAATATTACTTATGTGATGCGGGATACATGACCATGTTGAATTTTATCTCCCCATATCATGGTGTCTGTTACCATTTGAACAGACAAATGGGAAGAACACCCAAAAATAGAAGAAAATTATTCAATATTAGAAAATTTTCTTTAAAGTCTAAGATTAAATCTACATTTGGTTGTTTGAATCATCGTTTCAAGATTCTCACCGATAAGTTCCATTACCCGTTTCCCGTACAAGTTGATATCGTATTGGCATGCATGGTTCTTCATAATCACATTGCAACGGTTGACCCGGATGATGACATATTCAATGAGACCATTAATATTGAAGAGAATGAATGTGATGTTGCAAATAAAAATGAGAGCAATATTGTTTGTTGCTAATGAAGGTGAGAACAATATTATTTATTTCTCTCAACCCCAAACTCAAAGGGAGCAAACACAATCAAGAAACGTGTGGAAGAATCATAGAAATCAAATAGCTTGGGAGATGTGGGTTGATTATTTGTGAAAAATATAAGGATAGGAACACCAATGAAATTGGTATGTGAATTTGTCTCTCTTTGGAGTGATGCATTGCATTAGAGATGTTGCCCTATATTATGAATTTTTCTATTTTTAAGTACTTTATTTTATGATAAAGTATGTAAAACTATTTAAGATTTATTGTGTAGTATTTGTCTGATGATCTTATGTATTGTATGTTCTTTTCTCTTAGGACACACATATTTTAAGTCTCATTTGCAAATTTCTTAGGACACATATTTTTTACTCAACTTACATTTGTTTATGTACTTTTCTCTAATAATTTTCTATGTATGGCCAATAACTTTAATTGTAAGGAACTTGATAAGGGCAAATGTAAAAGTACGGCATCAACTCCATCTCCTAGAACTAAGAAATTCATCAATCCTCTGTGGGTTCAACACAAGGTTTATACCCTATTATTCTTTACAAGTTAGTTAAGCTCCTAATATATGGAACCAATTTCAAATACAAGATGATAACTATTAGGGTATCGCACAACAACCACCAATTTCATTTATAAACATGATAAATGCTCCTCCAACTTTACATCATCAAAGTTATACCATGGGTGAAACAAAAATAAGAACAATGACAATTGCAAGGTGAGGGTTGACCAATTAGAGAGCAAACATGATGATGTGCTAATTCTTTTTCTTATAAAGTGTGACAAAGAAGGGATGAAGGCCAATAAGAAGTTTAAAAAGATTGCGTATTGTACTACTGCTACTGAAATCAATAAACAATTTGGATCAAAATTGACAACCGAGAATGTGGAAAACCATACAAAAACTCTTTGCAATAGATATTTTGACATGTAAAAATGGTATAACTTAAGTGGTGTTGGTTGGGATAATGTGAAGAAGCAATTGTAGGATCGTTGATCTAACACACTAAAACACTAGAGGGGGGTGAATAGTATTTTATAAAAATTTATGCAAAATAGAAAATAAATTTGTAATAAGATAGCAACAAACTCAGAAATTTAACAATCACAAACACAGAGATTTTATACTGGTTCCACCTCCCCGACGTACATTCAGTCCACAAGCAAATAAATTAAAAATAATAATCACAAGCTAAATGATAATTGCATAAAAGAATTCCTAATATTTCTAGATTGATAAATAGGAAACTGTCATAAGCAATAAATTAAAAGATTTTCTGGCTATAAACTTCTTTTAAAAAAAAGCAGTGATCTACAGTTATAGGGTTGTCATGAAAGAAGTAGGATTATCTGATATAAGACTGTTAACAACACTTTTATGGAGGATCGGGATAATCACAAGCTAAATGCGATACGTACATATTTTTGACTTCCGTAAAAAAAGATCATAGCTTCTAACCTAGAAGGCAGATTCTGACATATTATATATGTAAATCACATATCTAGATGAGACGAAACCAACCAGATTATCAGATTTCCAAAATCTCATCAGTATCACCAGTTTTTAGCAGAAATCTGAAAACAATTAATATTTAGTTTATTTTTAGTAATAAAGTAAAAGTCTATCTAGATTAGGAAATAAGTTCAATTTTGATTCATATTGGGCTGATTTTTTCCTTTATTATAGGGAGTCTTTCTTAAGTAGGATTTGATACTTTTTTTTATTTATAAATAATTCTAGTCTTATTAGAAGTCTATTTTGTTATTCTATTTAAGAAGAGACATGTAACCCTTAAACAATAAGAAAATTTTTTATCAATAAATTTTTCTTTATAATATTCTCTTAGTAGATTTGAAGTTCTTCGTGGATAAAAAAAAGAAAAAGAGAGGGTGAGTTTGGCGGCAGTTAGAGAGAGTAAAAAATTAAAATTTTATCTTTGGGACGAGCTTGTGGATTGTACAAGTCGTCGGTGTTCTTCTTCATAGTAGAATCTCACATCATCCCTTTCCGTGGACGTAGGTAAGTTTGTCGAACTACGTAAATCTCCTATATTTACTGTTGTCACGCCCCGCTTCCCAAACTACGCGGAAACGGAACGCGAACAAGCCCGCGGCGTATTAGGCTGAGAAGAAAAACAAATAAAAATAACTTTCTCCTCAATCTAATACACCAAGCATCAAGTAATAATAAAGTTCATTACAGTCTCACATCCCATTCACAGCCAGTAAGAATAAAAAAATATCAAGAACAGGAAGTACATATCACCAGAATAAAGAAATAACATCCCGGACTATAAAAGAGTCATCATATCTGAAATAATACAAGTATTTAAAGGAATTAGAGAATCCTAAATAATGTCATCTCTACTAAAAAGATAATATTGTAATCAGTCTAAAGTTCAACAACTACTGAAACAAAAGAGAAACTAAGCTTCGGCACGATCTACTCCATCACCAGGGAGACTCTCCTGATGAGGATACTCTGGCTCAAGTGCATCGCCGTACTTGACCTGTCCGTCATCTATATCTGACGTACACCAAGGGAGTGGAGTACGTCAGCGTGCATGACACATGACAAGATTCCCAAAAATATAATAATATACAATAGTGGAAAATGGTGCATGCGTACAACCAGAACTGTCAATCTAAACATCCAGGAGACCCTGGCATTCTAAATAGCGGTGACGGGTAACTCGCCATTCTCTAGTAGTCTCAGGTCTACATCTCACATAGAGTCAAAGTTCATGTTATTCGGAAAACTGACGGGTCATTCTCCTCTACGCGCATCCAATACCGCGTAACTATGGTCAGAGAACTACACGCAATCCGATTCCGGCTTGTCAGGACACAAGCAGGACTCAGGTGACGAAACGATTTCGCTGGCCACGTGCGAAACAATTCACTGGCCCAACCAACCAGCCCCAAGTGCGAAATCAAGATCACTTGGCACGGGTCTAGAAGAAACATAACCAGCCACATCCGAGTACATGAACTAAGACTTTCCCATCCCACGGTCTCAAGTAAAAATTCAAGTCAACGATATCGATATAATCAAGTCAACGAATACCGATATCACAACACAGGTTCACCTCCTAAGCATGGTCAACACAAGCATGTCACTAGGTCATGTTCATGACGAATCAAGTCCCTAAGTCATGAACTACTACGGTTCTGGACACAACAAGACT
>JBAKGM010000002.1:12481241-12491563 GCA_037177215.1 Asparagus racemosus | reverse complement strand
AAATCTAATAATCTAATTTTACAGATTTGAACTCAAAATGAATCTGAATTATTTATAATATCGAAATAAATAAAAAAAATTAAATTATTTGAATATTTAACAATGTGCATTGCACGTGCATAAAAACTAGTAAAGGAAATAATTTCGTGTGAGTCAATCATGTAATTTAAGGGAATTTTCTGAACAGCTGGACAGTTTTTTTTTTATTTTAAAATTTTACTATTTAGGTCAGAGTCTTTTCCAAATTCACTCCATTAAGAAAATCATGAATACAAATGGAAAGACACATTACAACCGGAAAATCCTGATGCTATAATTATATTTCCCTTTAAACCCTCCTCTACAATTAGAAGCAAATCTAAATAACATTCAGTCCCCCAAAGCAAAACCAAATCCCAACTCATGATCCCCCAAATCTCGTGCCCATTAAGCCCGAAACCCGGATCCGAACCCGCTCCCCCCTCCCCACCTCCATAAGTATCCGACGCCAATCGCGTGGTCACCAAACTCCACCCCGGGGGAAAAAGAAAAAGAAAAAGAAAAAGAATCCATGGCGCCTTTCTCTCTCCTCCTAGCTCTCACTTTCTCTCTCCTCCCCCTTTCTCTCTCCCAATCCCAATGCTCGTCCAAAACCCTAAACAACCGCCTCTACTCAGCCTGCAACGAGCTCCCCCACCTCAGCGCCGCCCTCCACTACACCTTCAACCCCGCCACCTCCTCCCTCCACGTGGCCTTCTCGGCCCCTCCGGCGGGCCCCAACGGCTGGATCGCGTGGGCCCTCAACCCGACGGGCACCGGCATGGCCGGTTCCCAAACCCTAGTCGCCTTCAAGCAGCCCGACGGCAAAGTGGGGGTCAAGACCTACAACGTCACCGGGTACGCCCCGCTTCAGGAGGGCCCCATTTCTTATCGGGTTTCGGGTCTTGAGGCCGAGTACGATGGTGGGGTCATGAGGATCTTTGCCACGTTGCAGCTGGCGAAGGGGGAGGGGGTCGTTAATGAGGTTTGGCAAGTGGGGTCCAGTGTTGTGAATGGCGTGCCAGCTAAGCACGCGTTCGCCCCGGAGAATTTGGCGGCGACGGGGAGGTTGGATCTGATCAGAGGAGAGAGCAGTGGTGGAGGAGTTGATTCTACGTTGAAGAAGAAGAATGTGAGTTATTATTATTATTATTATTATTATTATTTTGCTGATTATGGGAATTTGACTGTTTTAAAGTAATTTTACTGTGTTTTTCGTAGATTTTCGGAGATGGGTATTTAAGATATTTAGAGTTTTATTTTGGTAATTTCTGAAGATGACCGTGAGCAAAGTTTATTTTTACTAGAAATAAACTGTTTTGATTAATTTTACCGTGTTTTGAATTATTCTTTATAGAGCCCGGCAGATGGGTATTTAATAATTTTACAATTTTTCCCCCTAATTTTAAAAAAAATATTTGGTTGTTTATTTAAGAAATGAATAGTTTTATTTGGTGTTTGTGAAAAATTTTGTTTACCGTCATGTTTAGCAAATCTAACTGTTTTTTGGTTATTTTTTCTATTTTATTTTTGCAAGTGGGTGTTTAGAAAATTTTAAAAAATTTGGATTTTTATGCATCTCGGTGGATCTATGAGTTTTCTCCAAATTTATCCGGATGCTTGTTGTCATTTTTTTAAACTGGATTTTCACCGACAGCCGGTAAGTAAACGTATGTTAAGTTCATTTCTTTGATTTTTGGAAGTGGATTATTTTGGGGAACACAGAAAGTTCCTTCTCTACGTGGGATTTTTTTTCTATTTATATAAACAGGGGAATTACTTGTTTATATGATTTATCTGTTTGTTGAATTTTTCCTTAGAAAAGTGAATTCTAATCCAAATAACTTTTGATCTTGATTTAGGGTGAGTAGGACAAAATCCAAGTTGACATAGAATTTTTTGAATTTTCTTTTCTACTATTTGGTTAAAGGCAAAGATTGCTAGTGTGTTGATATTTCTAAATGTTGGATTTTTTCCCCCTCTAGTTTATGTCAAATAGTGGGAATTTAGTCGAATTTGAAGAAGTTAAACCAATGGAATTCTGATTATTCCTTTAGTTTGTGTTGTTTGAAGTTTATATGCTTACGTGTCGATATGAAATTATAAATTAAGCTAAACTAAAATAAATTTTTTTTAGGTTACTATGTCATTACAATTAAGTAGAAATAGTTAATATTATAATGCAGTCTTCTGTTATGCAGGGTTTTAATTGGATCAAGGGATTTCTTTCTGATGTCATTTGATTTTCTTAATTATTACATAAAAATCATTGTGTTCGAATTGTTCTTGTGGCTACACTGTGCTTGGAGTTTTCCTCTAACCTCAAATAGTGTTTAGCTGTACATGATAGTTGTTCTTTTGTTATCTTACATCGATTCTTTTCATCTCTCTTATTTCGGCTTCGCTTTGGACAGTTGAAGTGTCCATCATTTGCCCTGTCTTGTTTTATTCTGTTTCCACAAACTGAAAGATGATCTTGTCAGCTTCCGCTGCTTTGTTTTCATCATGTATGCATCATAGTGATATGAATAAGTTGCTTTATAATCATTCTTGGTAGGAGTCTTAATTCTAATGTTTTTTATGCAGTAATCTGATAGCTATCAATGTCATTATCAGGAATCACTCTCATTAGCCCAGTTTGGGATATTGGTCACTGTTCTTATATCAAAATGTCAGTATAATTGCTTGGTAGAATGAAGTCAATGATGGTTGGTTGAGGTCTTTGCTACACTGGAAGTATTCAGTGGTCCTACCCACTGTATAATTTGGGTTAATGGCGGATGGACCCCTGTATTATTGTCAAATTGCAGTTAGATCCCTCGTAATTTTATTGTTGCAGACAGTCCCCGAGTAATTTGTTTTTACTCCTTTGCCCTCATGAGGTCTATTTGTCAAAAAGCAATTTTCTCTTTCTGTGAGGGTAAAGAAGTAAAAACGTTTCCCTCAAGGGGTCTATCTGCATTCTACAACACTACGGGGGATCTGTACACAACTAACCTGTTGACTTCTACCAATTGCACAATGACCCTTAAAACAATGCATTAGTCCCTAGCTCCCCTTTGACACTGATCCAAAAGATAGCCAGTCTTTTCACGCACAGCTAACGCAGTGAATATGGATTATTTGATACTCTCTTGTGCGACATGTATTTGGAGTGTTTGATCAGCTTACCTTGATATACACCAAACTTCCTGACACTTTGAACAAATTTGGTACTTTTATGTATATTACTCCTCTGTTTGTTATGGTCGTGACGCATAAATTGGTGTTCTCCTTCCTAATCTAGATACATGGAGTTTTGAACGCTGTAAGCTGGGGGATTTTGCTTCCAATTGGAGCCATCATTGCTCGGTATCTAAAGACATTCAAGTCAGCAGACCCAGCTTGGTTTTATCTTCACGTCTCATGCCAGATTATCGGTTATGGTGTTGGAGTTGCTGGGTGGGCAACTGGGCTTAATCTTGGAAGCAAGTCGAAGGGAATAGTATATAGCACTCATAGAAACATCGGAATTACTCTCTTCAGCCTTGGTACCTTGCAAGTAAGAAAAATAGACATTTACCGCTTATCTAATATCGTACTTGTTATCTAATTACTAAAAGGTTAAAAAAATTGCTTCGACTTAATAGTTAATTCGTAGTCAAAACCTTTAGCGGAGACATTAGCTGTTGGATTTAGAACCTTTAGAGAGTGTCCAATTACCCCAGTTCTCACCATTCATTCCAATTTAAAGAGATAATATGAGGCCACGCAGAATTTCCGCTATCATAGTAGTGGTTCTTAAGAAAATAGTAGGAATTTGACTCTTAAAATTGGAATGAACATTAAGGATTGGGGTAATTGGACCCTCTCCACTCACCACCAAACTGAAGAGAATCTGGAGCCTTAGCAGTGTAACATTAATAATGGCCACTATGATTATAGTTTATTCATAATGGCTGCTATAGTGATAGTACTAATGCACCAGATCCTATCAGCACAACATAAATGTTGGGCAATCGTGGTAATAGAATATCTGGATCCTTTGAAGTCCATGTATTTCACCTTTATATTTGATTTAGACTAATGCGAAATTTATTAGTAATTGCATACTACTTTGGTACTAAAAAGATACAACCAAGTGGATTTTTTCATCATGAATTGCAGTTGGGGGTTACCTGTTCCCATTTTTTTAAAATAATGTCTAAGTACTCTAGTTCTAAGTTAGTATGAAATTGACATTGCAATTCTCATTGCTCCTTGATTTAATAGAGGAAATAAACTTTAGCAGAGTAGTAAGTTGGAAAAGGGATTTCAGGTTGCTTTACCCAAGGATTTAGAGCTTTCTTCTTCGTATTGTTTCTTGGGGACTGATCTCTTATTTATTAGGGAGAAAAATATGTACTCTATCTCTTGCCGTACTCTTCTTCAACATCTCCAACTGATTTTCTCGCAAGCAATCCTATGGTCCTAAGAGTTAGGCTTTGGCATGAACAAATCATCTTAACTTTCATTAAAATGCCAAAAAATACTGAGCAAGGATTTGACTTTTGACAATTGCAGCTATTTGCACTGCTTCTGAGGCCGAACAAGGATCACAAGTATCGCCTCTACTGGAATATATACCACCACGCCGTAGGATACACAGTAATAATTCTCGGCATAGTCAATGTCTTCGAAGGCCTACAGATATTGGGCCCTGAAAACAAGTGGAAAGAAGCTTACATTATTGTTATAGCTATCCTGGGCGGCATTGCTCTTTTGCTTGAGGCAGTAACATGGATTGTGAGAAAGTCTGATAAATCCTCAAAGCTCTATGATGCCTCAAACGGCGTAAGTGGACGAGGAGTTCAGCAGCCATTATCGGTGTGATCCTAGTTGTTGATTTGTTATTCTTTTTTTTACTTTTTCTTTCATTATAGATTTTCAGGAGATACTGTGGTGGTTGTTTGCATTGAGATTTGCCCCAGTATATACTCTTATTCCACTACATATATTATATCTATACTGGTTGTGTTCTTTTGTTATCTATAGGGAGATGTGTAAGCATTAAGTTTTAGACTTGTATGACAGATTTGAGTTCAAGAAATTTGTGTAGAGGATTCACATGCTTCTGCAGTAGCTTAACTTGTACTTCAATGTAATCCTGGAAGAAAGCAGAGAGTTGAAGGTGCTTGTACTGGAAACTATTTAGGGGATAACATTCTGTCCGCATGTTTACGTTAATCCAAAGATAATTGACTCGTGGACTATCAGCTGTCCAGAAATCTTTAAATATTTTATCTCTTGAAAATTGTCTCCTGATAAGATCTTGTGGGGCTAATTTGCTCTTTTGTACGTATGGCTTTGTAATGGTGGGGAATGGGGATAATGAACTTTAATAAACAAGCTCAAATGGAAATCATTTTGAGTTCTTTATGTGCTGTCATGGGTCCTTTTCTGCACAGATTTTATGAATTATAATGATGCCACTTGTTCCCATTACCCTACTAGTGCAGACCAAGAACTTCTCTAAGATGCTTCTCTTTCTAATCCAAGATACCCTTGTTCTCCAAAAGTGCTGCAAAGATTTAGAGTAAGAAAAAGAGGAGAGGTCCCAAAATTGTATTCACACATTGTCAAGACTCTTGCAGAGGAATGAACTTCTGTCATTTACGAAGTTATATTTTTTGTCAAGAAGACGTGCATCCATGAAATATCTAATGTCGGTATTAAAAGAGGATCACACCTTTTATATTTTTAAGGAGTATAAAGAGGGTTATTAAGTGTAAATTTTCCTATATGTCTAAGTTATCCCTTATCATGATATTATACAGGGTTAATTGCAGATACACTGGTTGAAATATAGAGGGTTGATCATTTTCTATTCCTGGACTTTTTTTATTAGCACATGCAATTCCTGATGTCCAAATAGAGTTCTCCACGGTGACATAGTGAAATATCAGGCGACCTCTTGATTTAAACCGAACATCTTTTCTTATCTCAAAAACGATTATTGATAAATGACATAAATGACTATTGATAAATGACATAAATGGTTTTGAGTTCAGTCCATCTGATTGAAGGTGTGCTATTATTGATAAATGGCATAAATGATTATTAGTAACAATCATGTTAATATTTCTTTTATATCTGTTATCAATTCTGCTACCAACGACATTAATGAACGGTCATGCATGGCAAGTGGAGCTGCACCCAGAAGAGTCTCCACAGATCTTTCAGCAAATCCTATTCCTATGGCAGTTGGTGATGAGAGACATGAAGAACAAAGGATGTGAACTCACAGTTTGCAGCACAAGAAAAGGAAATTCACAGCACTTCTGAGTTCATGAGAACTTCTTCTTTTTCTATTTGTCTAAATTCAGCTACTTAGCTTGGTTGTTAATAGTCTTTGTATGATGAACTTGTAGTTGTTTTGTTAGAACTCAGAAATCATAGTGTTTGTATTTTATATGCATGTCTGGCTTTGGTTCTTCCTTATATCTATGCTTGTGGTGAATGATGGTAAGGCCACTCTTCACTCTCGCGGATGTTTAGAAGAAGAAGGTTATATATCCCTAAATCGTAGAAATTATGCTTTCTATTTCTCTAACTTTATGGACACATTTCGTGGCCTCTTTTTGTAATAACTCTTTATATTTTTAATGAACAGGGACATACTCCCTTGATTTTTGCTTAAAAAAAAAAGAAAGTAAATTTATCAGTTCTTCTATATTTTGCAGGAGGGTGGAGCTACATGGAGTGCACACTCCGAAGGGTTCATTAACCCCCGCTTGAAGTGTATATAAACTTTATAGGGGATATTGGATAAAGAAGATGATGCCAGTTTGTAAAGTTGAAATATGCTTTTTTTTTTTTTTTTTTTTTGGTTCTCTTTGCTAAAAATCTCTTAAAAGATTAGAGATCTTTTATTTTTTTTGATATCTTGCTGTTAATTTTTTTCGAGTAACATCTTGTTAAATTTTGCTCGGGGATAATTAGTAACTAGTTGCACAATATTAATTGTGCGTGTTTGTTTTATTTTCATTTTCAGTCATGAAACAATTTCCTCAAGGAAATCAATTATCTTATATATTGGGGGTGAGGGTGACTCAATCATGAAACGAGTTCCTATAATAAATTGAGTATTTTCTACCACGGGTTCAGAGTATATGAATGCTATTGTAAACACTTTATTCTAATTTGAAATTTAATTTTTAAAGTCTCGTTATGTAATAATGCTTAGCTACTAATCAACCACATAAAAAATTATAGGTTATCATATTAATTATTAATTTTTTGGAATCCCCTAACGAAATTCCTAGCTCCGCAAGTGCTTACATGTCTAACTTCCCACTATTAAAACATTAAATTGTTCACAATGTAAATGTTTTTCACATAATACTGAGCCCAACTTTAACTAGAAGCCATCAGCAATTCTTTATAGGCTTTTCTAGAACTGCTTTAAGTCAGCATGAATTCAAAGTAACTTTTTATAAGTTCTCATGCTAATGAGTGCAAACATTCCATTGTATTTAAAGAAGTAGGCTTTTAATTAAACTTGATACATCTTTTCTTCTAAATGATGAATAACTTAGAATGATTTCAAACTTCAAATGCATGATTTGTTTAGTGAGCGCCAACATATATGTTTCCTTGTTTTTGTCAGAGAAGACTGAGATGTTGCTTTCAAGTTTCTAATTTGAAACTAAGCATCTTTTGCTTTGTTCTCGACTTGGTGATTCTGTCATTATTGTTTTCTTATTAACATCTAGCATTGAGTTGGTTTAGAAGTTATCATTATTGTCATATGCAACTAGCGTGATATGATAATTTTATAGGCAATTTAAAAGCAACCTATTTAATAGTTGACATGAAAATTAGAGCACCGAGTGATATGTTTTTTTTATGCATATGATCATGTGATATGTAGATCAAGATGAACAATAACGATCATCATATTGAATAACCTATTAACTCATGTCACGATAAGAATCTCACATGACCATCTCATTATATCATTATCATTGAAGTTCTTGAATATCATACATGTCTTTGCAACACGTAAGATCGAACTAGGAATAATAAAAACTTAATCGGAAAAAAAAAAAAAAGACTTGTACGTCCCATCTACACTAGTTTACATCCCAGTGGCAATTGATTTCTGAATTTCAAAGACTTTAAAATGATGTCTCGAAATCAAAGTTTTTCATGTTTTGAACTGCTACGCATTTATCAGGGAAACAGAGCCACCAAAAAGTCCAAGATGAAATGGATAAAGTTCTAAAAGAAATGAGGATTCGAGGCTTGAAATTTATGACGTGTGTCGGTTGGTGGTTATATAAAGAGAGTAATAAATAGTGCATTCCTACTATAAGGATCACGGAACAGTGAAAATATCTAGGGATTTTTCGATATATACCCTTCAAATTATACGCATTTATAAATCTGCCTTCAAATCATTGTAATTATATATTGGCCCCTTAAATTATTTCTCCCGCCAAAATCTATTCGCTAGCGAATCTTGTCAGCACCTGAACGCTCGACATCGTACCATCTATGGCTCCTCATGAAGCAGTCGGTTTAAATTGCATGCATCTCTAATTACGGTGTCCGACAGTCGATGTGATGTATGGCTCTTGCCTCTCGGTCGAGGGTGCAGGGAATTGAGAGCAAGCCCACGGACAAACTTTTAAGATTTCCGATGCCGAGATGGATTTCCGCTAGTACTCAAAGTCTCTAAGAAGTTAAGAGACAGCAGTCAAGGGTAGATTTGGTATTTTTCAAAATTCTTAATTAATTCCCCAGAATATTCTAAATAGATTCTGCTGGAGGGTGAACATGAGGCAAAGAAACAATTTTAGCTACAAGTTCCAAAATTACGACGATTTGGAGGGCAAATATTTAAATGTACCTATAATTTGAAGGACATATTTCCAAATATCTAATAACTATTGCTCATTAGATTAATTATGTAACCCAACGTCCCACAAGGAGATGATGGCTTGACCACCAGGATAAGGAACAAAGAAGGGGAAAAAAAAAGATGTTATCAACCCAGAAATCATATGCTTTTCAATTAGATGGTAACTAGAGCGGATCTAATTTTTGCAATATTTATTGTTCATTCCAATTTCAAGTGACGAGATTCAGCCACCAAGAATTCTCGCTATTATGATAGTGGTTAGCTTAGGATTCAGATCCTTTTTAATTAAGTGTAGATGAAGGCTAAGGAATACTCATGCTCCTGAGACCACCAGGATAAGGAACAAAGAAGGAAAAAAATGATGTTATCAACCCAGAAATCATATGCTTTTCAATTAGATGGTAACTAGAGAGGACCTAATTTTTTCAATAATTATTGTTCATTCCAATTTCAATTGATGAGATTCAGCCACCAAGAATTTAAGGAGGTATGTTGGTGGGAACTTACTAGAGTTAGTCTAATGTTTCCGTTGCATTGGTCATTATTCAGGGATTTTAATGCTACCTTGTTTGCTAATGAGAGAAGTGGTCGATCTGGGTCTGTGAGGGACATGACCCTCTTAAAAAATTTCATTCATTCTCTTTTCTTGAAAGATCTTCCCCTTAATGGCAGAAAATTCTCTTGGTCTAATATGAGGTCCTCTCCTGTCATGGCTAGGCTTGATCATTTTCTAGTCTCATTGGATTTTGAATCCAAATCCCATCCCTTGTTCAGTACTCATATCCATCATCATGTTTTGACCACTCTTTCATCCTTCTCGCCACATCTTCCCCCATGCCTAAGTCAATTTTCAGATTGGACAAATCTTGGTTCTGTGACCCATCCTTCAAACCTTTGCTTGCTCAATGTTGGACTTCTTTCAATTGTCAAGGTTCTTTAGTGGATAAGTTTTACTCTAAACTCAAGCTTCTTAAAAGAAGAATTAAATGGTGGGAGAAAAATATTTTTGGTTCTCTGCAAAATAATAAAAAGTGCATCTTGGAGAAGATTTATGATCCCTTTGTCCTTGAAGAATCCCGCCCTTTGTTAGATCATGAGTTTGCTCTTAGGTCTTCTTTTCGTGATTCTCTCTCTGCTTTAGCTCTTTCGGAGGAGATATATTAGAGACAAAGATCCAGAGTGTTATGGCTGAAAGAAGGTGACTCCAACACTTTTTTTCTTCAAAAAATTGCCTCTCATCATAAGAGAAAAAACTCCATACCTCACCTTCTTCTTGATGGTACCTTTTTCTCCTCTGAAGCTGACAAACTGAAGGCTTTTGATTATCACATTTTAATTACAATTTAATACCCTCATTACCCATTTTATATGAATAAATACACCACTAATAACTATTTTTATCTTATTTTGCAGGTTAATG
>JBAKGM010000002.1:12437262-12449391 GCA_037177215.1 Asparagus racemosus | reverse complement strand
TTGATATTGTTCATTGTAAAAGCCTTATAAAAAGGCGAATTGTTATTTGAGTTTCGTTGTAAAAAACAAATTTGTAATGAGTTCGAATTGCAGATCAATGGAAATGTCTACAGCTCCAATTTTCTCCGCGAACAATTGTGGGTTGATCGAGCATTACCTCTTTCACTGGTGGAATCTTCACCAGTCAAGGCAACGTCGAAGGCCCGAGGAGCAGTACGGGACTTGTGGGCTAGCTTCTTTCGCTTAGGTTGAGCCCCAGCTCGAGGCTTTCCCATGTGACGTGGGCGAACTGCCTCCTTTGCTGACACTCCTGGAAGATTAAACCAATGTCAGACCGGGTAATTATAAAAAAAAGAAGACAAACAATAAGGTGAAAGGGAGAAGGAGAGAGTACCAAAGTTCTCCTCATGAACTACGGTTTTCACCTGGTCCTCTCCTGAAGTCCTAGCGGCAGAACTGTGGATCCCCTCCTCAGTCCCTTCTAGCTGATGAGTCCGATGGCGCTTCCTCTATGCTTGAGCAGCCCTCTAGATCGTTTGAGTGTCGGCTCGGAAAACCTCTTCGGCCCCCAATTCGTCGAGGGACTTCACAGCAACATGCCCATTGGCTGCCAAGAGCCAATTACAGTATAGATAGGTCGACTCTAGCTGGAGATCAGCACTCGAAACGCTAAATCTAGCGCCGGTGCACCCCGTCACACTCCACAACCACGCTCGGACCCTATCTACTAACCTGCCGCGAGTCCGGAGCTGTCGGTTTAGATTTCTAACATAAAGTTGGTCATAACCAAACTGGCGGGCAAAACAAGAGGGGAAATATGGCTCAATGAAGCACTCATCTCTCACCTAAAAAGTGAGATATCTCGGCCTGATGTTCGTCAACCAATTGAAGCAGCTGACATCCAGTAAAGTCCGATGTGCCCTCAGTCTTTCTTTGTTGATCAAGGACTCCCCATACTGACCAGAGAATTGAGAAAAGCAACTGGAGAAGACCCAACCTTTATGAATTTGTAGCTGCCTCCGTACATTTGAGAATCCTCGTCCCTGCCATTTGCAGTCCTCTAGTGATTGAAGAAAGGGGATCAATGGATCTGCGAGCCTCGGTGCTGACATCATGTCAGGGCGATGAAGAATGAACCAGGCCATTAGATAGGTATATGGGATCTCCACCTTGATGTGAGGAATCTCATCTGACGATTCGTCCTTTTCCTGAGCAAAGGTATGGGTGATCTGACGAAGTCCGCGATGAATGTTGGCCACCATCACAGGAAGGAGGGACAATTCTTTCTTATGGGCAAGTTGAACTGCAGGATAAAGTACCTCCAATGGTAAAGCGTCGCTGGACTGGTACGGCACCACACACTTTTTCAACCAAATGGCGAGAAAGTCGGTCAAAAGAGTCATCGGTCGGATCGACTTCACTGCATGCCATAGGAAGGTCAAAAACTTGGTCCCTGCAGGGAAACTATTCTCAGTACTACCCGAGGTATAGGACCTGACGCTAGATTTTTGAATCAACTCATTGACTTCTGAAGGAGTGAGAGGAGACAACTCGTAGATCTCTTCACCAGAAAGGCCATCCAAATTGCTGAATAGGTAGCCTGCAAACTGTTTCAGGCCTATTTGCAACTTCTTCTTTGATAATGGCCCAATCTGGGCCAAAGCAATGTGATAGTGGCACGTGAGGTCCCACAAGGTGTCATAGCGGCCGGGTATACGATCCTTCAAACAGTTCAATTCTCAATTTGAGGGAAAGTATTCCTGATATAGAGGCTTCCCCATGGGTAAACCTGAGACCCGATGCATCTCATGGAGAGCCAATCCTAACTCACCATGTCTGGTCAAGAAGGTGTTCGAATCAGAATTATAGAGCTCAGCTAAAGCAAAGAAGTGGCAGGTGTTGATCGGAAGCCCGTACATAGTAGCACGGACTGCGGCATATAAGCCACAAGTGCAAAGCTCCTCACCCCACCGGCCAATGACGTAACTCATCAGATGAGTCCACCAGAGCTTGTCTGCAGAGTGAACCCAGCCGTAGAATATGGGCATCTCTCGTCCTAGCTGCGTGAGATGATTCTTCAAAGTCCGAGTGGTGATGAAATACTCGTCATGGGGCGGTGTGTCCAATCCTAAAATGCCGGGGCGTAATCTGACAACACGACTCCTGAGTGAGCCTGGAACTGACTGATGGGCAATGAACCTGCAATGAATGCTGTCATGCTCCTTCGTCAGACGCCACGACATCTCTCGCGTCACAGCCTGGTGTCTCAGCTCAGTCAAGCAACGATGGCGAGGTATCCTCAGGAGGTATAGGAATCCTCCATTATCCTTACGCAGCCATTGTTCACTCCCAATAAAGGTTGCATCTGGGTCCTCGATGGAATCGCCAAACAGAATCCGTCTTTCTCAGAGGCTGATTAGAACTGGTATCCCTCACAAGTGGCGCGTCAGTCATCAGCAATCTCAGTACGCGAGGGCTCCCCTCAACTACCACTTAGATCACCTCTACCGGCGTATCTAGTGCAAACTGAGACGAAATAAAGATGGTAGGGTCATCACATGTGGAATAGTCCTCACCACGGCGCCCATCAACCGCATGGGAAGGAAACGCTCCGGAGGGGTACTCGACTGAAATAAAAAAATTAGGATGGGTCAAACTCATCTACAAAGAGAATATGAGGCGTTGAACTCATCTCGCAAACCTGTGAGGTAGAGTCACGACCTTATAACACGAGAACTGATGTCGGATGTACTACAGGATCGCAGGACAATATACCCCGCCACATAAAGTAACGAGGTATTCTATCCTGCCGACTGTAGTACATCACAGAATCGCTCCCATCATTGGCTGAAATATAAGTGTCAATCCTCACCAAAGAGGAGTCAAGGCTGTGTAAGCGTCGATCCTCACCAAGGAGGAATCAAGGCTCTTCCCAATCACCTCACCAAGAAGAACGAAGCGGGGATGCAATATGCAAATGCAAACCGAGAACGTACAAAAGGATGTGAAAGGCTCACTGGTAAATGACGAGGGCACGTCCTCACGTAAAGGAGTAGACGGCTGGCTCCTCGAAGCACGTGATCTTCCCGACGACTTGTTAACTTGCACAAAACTAAATGTATTAGATGTAGGTAAATAAATCAAAAAATGGGAGGGGGGGACAGGCATGCAAGCCTCAGCCTCAGCAGAGACATGCAAGTCTTGGCCAAGGCCGAGACCAGCCATGTGGCTGCGTGCGCAAAGAAAAAAAAGAAAAGAAGAAAAGAAGGAAAAAAAGAAGAAGAAGAAAAAAAGATGAAAAAGAGAGAGAAAGAGAAGAAAAAAGCTATATTTTCTTTTATAGACCCTAATTGTAAACCCTTGTACACTTACCTCTAGTTGAAAGAGATGAGACGACGTGAGGCGAGAAGAAAACAAGAGAAAAAAAGCAAGGGGGGCGGCCTAGGTCAAGAGAAAGGAGAGGAGAGGGGTCTTTATAACAGTCCCTAATGTGCCCAAACCAGTTCCAATTAGGACTCTAATCAGTCCATAATTAGGAGTCCTAATTGGAGCCCTATCCAGATGCTAAAACAGTACCAAATCAGCGTGTTAATTAGCTCCTCCTCTCCCCCACACATCTGAGGGATCCCGAACAATTTTTCAGCAAAATTATTGCTATATAAAGGCCCCTTCACATTCGGTTCAATTGATACAAACTCCGAAAATACTATAATAAGGTATATGAGTCTAAACTATTTCCTATTTTGTCGAGAAGTTCCTGGAAGATATTTCCATAAGATATTCTTAGGGATAACTCGATGACCGCTAATAAGGCACGTGGATCATATCAACGCCAATCAACGCGTCGCCAGTGGATACTCCAAAAAGGTATACGAGTATAAACTATTTCCTATTTCGGCTGAGAAGTTCCTGGAAAATATTTTTATCTTAAGGATAACTCACCAAAACTGTAGTAAAACGCATGAGTATAAACTGTGTTGATGCTGGACAATGCGTCGTCGCCGGAGGATTCACCGATCAACGATTCGAATTCAAGTAAAATTAGATGCTGGTTAATGTGTCACATTCGCTGATTGAAGGTTAAACTCCACATATTTTGACGCCGATCAATGTGTCACAACGAAGAATTTCCCGATCAATGGAGGAGTCTCGTAAAAAATTAGATGGTCAATTGGGCAACAACTCACCAACACGAGTCAAATCAAACGAAATCAATCAGCTTCAAGATTCTGACAATAGTCAGGCAATAAATGCAACACCATGATGCCTTCAGCTATCCTACAAAGAACTGGTGAACCTAAAAGGATTGGAGGAATCAAATGTTGAAGCTAATCTCAGAAGCAATTTATTTATCGACTTCAGGTCAAGATCTCGACAACGTCCACTCAAAAAGTGCAGTACCGTCATGCCTTTAGTTATCCTACAAAGAACTGGAGAATCTGAAAGGATTGGAGAGATTGAACATCGAAGCTATTCTCAGGTCCCGTCACACCGACTGAAGGTTGGGGCCTATCATATGCAAAGTATCCCAGGCTCATCAAAAATCGAGACTGAGACAATTTAGAGGGGGTATCTGTAGGCATTGAAAATCACTTATCAATGCCCGAACGAGACTAGTGACGGTGGGTTGACAGTCGACGACCCATCAAGTAATGTGACCAAGAACCGTTGATGACGTAACTATGCCACAAAACGCATAAAGCAAGTCGACGAACACATGAAGTGAGTCGGCAAGGTGTACAAGTCAGCAAAGCAATGTATCGTGGAATAAATCTAGCGCCGAAGCTTTAGGTTAGCGAGATCTGACAAGGCGAGTTGACCAGACTCA
This sequence comes from Asparagus racemosus, assembly GCA_037177215.1. NCBI lineage: Eukaryota > Viridiplantae > Streptophyta > Magnoliopsida > Asparagales > Asparagaceae > Asparagus > Asparagus racemosus. The sequence continues at coordinate 12,444,563 of JBAKGM010000002.1, read as the reverse complement.
AACATCGACGAGGCAGATATAACCGGACTCAAGCGACGACAGAACTACACCGATCAAATTCTGAAATCAACGAAATGATCAACCGAGCTCTGATTCGGCACAACTGAATGAAAATGAGCATAGACAGAATGGCGGACGAACAGACGAATGCTAGAATAAAAGAAAAGAGCCAAATGAGCGTCTCGGCTCGTGGTCGAGGCACCAATGGTGCCTCGGCCATGGTGGCCAAATCGAGGTACCATTGGTGCCTTGGCCATAGTGTCGAGGCACCACTGGTGCCCGGCCAAATTTAGTGCCCCCCTGATTCATTTGCCTATAAATAGGCCAGGGGGTTCAGTTCTGGGGGTTAGAAAATTTGTTGGAAATTTTGTCTTCTGAGGTTGGATTTTTGGGAGCTTTAGGTGAGATCCACGCGAGCTTTTGTATAGATTTGAGGGTTTGCAAGATCAAAAGGCCAGATCTCGATCTCAAGCAAGCGAAGAGTGCCTTCAACCTTAGGTCCACGCGACGAGAGGAAGATCAAGAGCAGATCTACATTAGATCTACAGTGTATCCCTCCAGATCTAAGCTTGGTCTTAGTCTTGAGAAGAGCCGTGAAATCGCTTGGTCGATTTCACCTGCTTTAGGTGATCTATTTCCTTTGTGAAATAGTCCCCTCAATCCTGTAGATCTTGACTTGGATCGGATTACGCGGTGGTCCATGGACACAAAAAGTCCCCGGCACAGGCAAAGACACCCACGCAAGCGAGGATCTGATAAACGGATCCCGCATTTGTTCTACTAGGGTTATAAAGTGGTAATCTTTTTGATTTTTCATTGTAAGCGTTATAAAAAGGCTCTTTATTGAATTTTGTTATAAGCGACTGAAGTTTGTAACGGATTCAAAGCAATGCAAATCAATAAAATGACTTTCCCCGTGAACAAACCTAACGATACAATGGACGATATAAAGCCAAACTTATTTTTTGTGCATGTCATTTGATTTACCAGATGTTTTCTTCTATTCTACATGAAAAAATTTCTTTTTCTTGTCTTTATCCTTATAAACATATTTTTTTATGTAGTTCCTGGTATAGTTAGTTTTTTGTTGTACATGTTTTGCTCGAGATATGACTCAAGGGTTTGATAAGTTGTCTCCTAGGTCAATCAAATGTGTCTTTATTGGGTATTCTTGAACTTAGAAGGGAGATTAGTATTTTGATTCAAAATCTCCCAAATACATAACTTCATCTGATGTTACTTTCTCCGAGTATATTCCATAGTTTCCTCTAGTGTATAGGAGGGATAGCAAGATCTATTCCTCTTCTTCAGCTTGTGTTGACTTCTGGAGTCGAGAAAAAATATACCTCACCAAAACTAGTATTGGTGTATCACAGAAAATCGAAGGTAGCAACACCAATCTCTCCTCCCACTAATCCTCAGTTTGCAACTCAAGGTCCTATCCGTCAACAACTCCTTGTTCATTCTGATCTCACATTCGTATTACTCTTCGAAAAAGTAAACGATCCACTATTATACATGATATTTCTCATTTTGTTTTCTATGATAGTGTTACCCTACATTTTGGAGTTTGCTTTGTTATTGTATTCTATTTCTATACTTGAGACTTACCAAGAAGCAATGTTAGTTCTAGCCTGGAAGCAGATTATGAATGAGGAGATGGATGCTCTTGTTTCTCGAGAGATTTGTGATTTGGTATTTGCTCCATAATGATCTAATATTATTGGTTGTTGTTAGGTATTACTATTAAGTATCGATCTAGTAGTGTAGTAGATAGATATAAAGCTAGACTTATTGCTAAATGCTTTACTCAGGCATATGGGGTTCACTATTTTGAGACTTTTTTCTCGTCACTTACCTCAACTCTATACGTCTTCTCTTTTCTATTGTTGTTAATTTCGAGTAACCAATCTTTCAGTTGAATGAAGAATGCCTTTCTATATAGAGATCATTAGGAGGAGGTTTATATGGAGCAACCTCCTAGATATGTTGCTTGGGGGGAGACTCATGTATGGAAGCTTAAGAATGCAATCTATGGGCTCAAACAGAGCCCATGAGCTTTGTTTGAGAATTTAAGCAGTTTTATAAGTAGTATTAGATTTCAGAGATGTCATTTAGATCATTATATATTTATTTGTCACACTACTTCTTGAATAGTTATTTTGGCTGTGTATGTCGACAATATTCTGCTAACTAGGAGTGATATGACTAGCTTAGAAGAAATCAAGGAGTAGATCAAGCATCAGCTTATAACCAAAGATATAGGGCAACCTAGATACTTTCTTAGGATTGAAGTTGCATATCGTAAACATTACTTCTCCCTCAGAGAAAGTATGTGTTAATTATTTTAGAGGAGACCGGCCTTTTGTATTGCGAGCCCGTAAGTTTGCTGATGGAGAAATATATAAATCTTTGGATAGATGATTGTGAGCTATTTGAGGATACCAGGCAGTACATGAGGCTAGTTGCAAGTTGATCTATCTTTTTGTGACAAGGCAAATATATCCTTTGTAGTAGGTATTGTGAGTTAGGTCATGAATAGGCCAAGATAGGTTCACTAGAGAGATGCACTGAGGATTCTAGCTTACATCACCCCCGGTAAAGTTTTACTATACCAGAAGAATGGACATGTTCACATTTTTACCTACTTATATTCATGTTATGCGGGAGACAAAGGAGACTAGAAGTCTATAACAAGATATTGTACATTTGTTGGAGGTAATCATATCACCTAGAGAACTAAAAAGTAGGACGTGGTGTGTCTATCTAGTGCAGAAGCTAAGTATCAAGCAATGGCTCATACTACATGTAAGATGATGTGGTTGAAGAATTTGATGAAAGAACCTGGCTTTCGTCAATCAAGTCCTATACCTATGCATTGTGATAATCAATTTACCATTTACATTTTCGTGAGTCCAATTTTCATTAGAGGACAAAACACATATAAGCGCACTGTCATTTTATTGGGATGTTGTAATGAAAGAATTGATGTGCACCCGTTTTAGTCGTTCTGTAGAACAATTAGCTGATATATTCACCAAGGCTATGCCTTTCAAGATTTGTTTCTCATTTGTGTCACAACTTGGGCATGATAAATATATATACCTATCTTGAGGAGGAATGTTGGAGCTAGTACATTCAATTATGGGCATTGAGGTATATAACCTTCTTGGGTTATCCATCCATATCCTTTGTCTCTTGTATAATCTCTATTATTCTCATAAATAATACTAGAAAATTGCAGTCCGACTTTATTAAAATATAATATCAAAATATTTTGATAAACTCAAGTTTTGCATAAACTCATGGATTATCATATTAAGAGGGAGATTCATTATTGCGACTAACAAGTTTATGCAAGCGACACTTTAAGAGGAGTAATGAGTTTTTTCATCATCAAAAAAGGAATGATTGCTGGCTTATAAGTTTATATATAATAATATTTTGATGATAGCAAACTATTCTTGTATACAAAGTATTCGTGATTTTTTTAGGAATATGAAGTGAAGAATTTGAAAGAAGTTGCTTTGTCACTATGCAATGCAAAATGTACAAGTACAATAACAAATAGCACAATCTTCAAGAATAAATGAATGGTCATAAATGCAATTCAATATGAAGTCAAATGGCTTACGCTTCAAAGAGAATTAAATACAAATGTCGATTGAACAACAATAACGATATAAAATAGCATTTAGGTTTTTAGGTATTTCCTATAAACTTTTGCATTTTGGCCTTGTTAATTCTAGCTTTGAAGCATATAGGATTATCCTCTATTCAACTGTGAACCCATAGAATCAAATTTGAGTCAATTCTGAGTTGTAGAATTCAAGTTATAACCAACTTAGTGAACCAATGGCAAAACTATAAATACTGTGAAATATTCAGATAGAGAACCAAAACTGCATTTTATGCAGGGATGAGTCATTGGACTAGTGACTTACCCATGACCATCGACAAATGGGTCGGGGGGTTGACCAGCCATCTATCAGTGGGTGGGTTACAGATTTTATATATTACCATTTTTAGCAATGTATTCATAAGATTTACCTATTTACTATCTTTCTATGGTGATATCAGGTCTATTTTGAACTTATAATGGGTAAAATTGGAGAGAATTTATATATGTTACATAAAGGGCTTGTTAGCCACTATTAGCTATAAATAGAGCCTCATTTTATTGAGCAATACTCTTTCATTCTTTTTGTGAGATGAACTCCTGCAATATTCTTTAGCCATCTTCATCTATAACATTTATTCTTTTGAGATCATTTTATGTAAAAAAGGAATAAGTTTTTTTTTAAATAAAAATCTCATCTTGTTCACATCTAATTTCTAGCTAAGTTTTCTCTAACCAATCCTATTATTATTTGATTGATATATCATTATTAGAATTAGATCTTAATTAGAAAATCATTTTAACCTAGAAGCTCATGAGCTTTGTCATTTCTAAATAGAGAGTCGTGCCTCTAGTTGTGATTAACTTTTGTTTTGTAGGAGTATAGTTTATATTGTCATATTGTGATATTTAGTGATATTGTGCTAAAAAGATCTCTGTACTTGAAAAGAGATAGTGTAAGATAAATTGATCTGCTAGGTGTTAGGAGATTATTTTGACATATGCAGTCTGAAAGGTTTGACGCTAGCTCTCTAGGGTTTAGAGGGTCCATCAACAGAGTGTCTTGACTCTCGTAATTTAAAGGTGTTGCTAGGTCTCTAGATTGGATAGAAGTGAGTTGAAAAGAGTTATTGACTTCCATAACATCGAGAAAAGTGGATGTAGGCGGCTGAACCACTATAAATTTCTATGTTTGTGGTTGTTCTTTTCAGTAGTTTATTATTTGCATCTTTATATTTATTGCAAGTATTGTTAAAAAGATTAATTGTTTCAAAAGAATAGTAGTCTTGTTAAGAATAATAACTAGTTAAACAAAAAATGTTTAAATAACTGAGAAGTTACCATCTCACCCTACTCTCGGGTGATTTTCATAAATTGGTTATTTACATTCAAAAAGATATATGCTGGAAATATAACTTTCAACCCATGTCTTAACGACTTCTTTCAACCCATAACCTTTAGCCTATAACTTTCAACCCACAACTTTCAATGCATAACTTTCAACCTGTGTGTTTTATCATTTAACTTTTAATTTATAACTTTTAACCTATTACTTTAAACCAATAATTTTCAATCCATAACTTTCAACCCATAACATTTCAATAATGAAGCAACTGGGAATTGAACCCAAGACTGTAGGAACCATATTGAAACCTCTCAACCATCCGAATCACCCACAGGACTCTTTTAACTCATGTCTTTCATCTAATAAATTTTAATCCATAACTTTTCAACCTTTAACTTTCAATGTATAACTAAAGAACTTCTTCATGAACATGTGCTCTATTTAAAGCACATTGGTGTCTAAGTCATCCTTTATCTCTCTCCCATTATTGCAGGATCTTCTCAGTACTCCCTTGTACATATCATCCATAAAATTGACATCCCATCTCAAAAAAGGCTTTCAAGATAATCATGTCTAAACAACTTCATCATAAACTAGTATAGAAATTAGGAGTAGAGAAGCTCGTATATCAAGTTGCCATCCAAACTAACATCCATAAGGTTCCAGCGATCATCCGAGAGTGACAGGATGTTAATTTGGGCGACAACTTGATATACAGGCTTCTCTACTCCTAAATTCTATGCTAGATCATGAAGGAGGAGCCGAGACATGATTCTCTTGATAGCCTTTTTTTTTTTTAAAGAGATGGGATGAAACATTTATGATGATTTATAAGACAGAACTGGAAAAGATCCATAAAGGATGGCTAGACACCAATGGACTTAAAGTAGAGCCGATGTTCATGAAGGAGTTGTTTAGTTACGGTTCCTTTTGGTTCTTTATTTATGACATTAGGTTTGCAAGAGTACTAGTCCCCAGTCAATGTGGGACTAATCACACTGCTCAATATAGCACACAACATTACTCTCAACATGCTGAAGATGGTTAAATATAGAAGCAACCAAGAAGGGAATGGGACTGTTGTTTTCATGGAAGTTGATCTTTACAACCAATTGATGTACATAGATTTGTTTAGCAGTGTGCTGGTTCAACGATGCATATTCATTTGTTTTAAGGCATTCAAGTTAATTATAAATTATGAATTAATGCCGTTGCTCTTCGAAGTTAAAAATGAACCTCCCTTCTAAGTTCATGTAATACATAATACAGCTGCATCTATTACAGATCTTGAGATGAATCACTTCTATGAAGATCATTTCAAAAATAGTGGCAACAATAGAATGCTAATAAGCATGAGTTGCAGGAGAGCAATATATACAACCAAATCTCTGTACATACAATTATGTCCTTTCCCCTTGCACTTTACACAATGAACGCTCAAAATTGATTATGTAATTCCTGTTATCAATACTGGATGGAATTTTTTGAAACTTTATCTCAAAGTCCTGGAATGTTTAATCATCAAAACCCACCATTTCTTTCCAACCCAAGTAATCCAATGAGGATCTCTTGATACAGCTCTATATCCTACCTTTGTGTACAGCCTCTGAGCTGCAGAATCACCCTCATAAGCTCGCAGAGCCAGGCATTCATACCCCCACCGTTCTGATAGCACATCTCAAGCCTCCAATAATATTGTTTCTATCTTTTCCCTCCTGTGAAAAAAATTCTCGAAGCAACCATAATGATTTTGGTTGTTCTAATAAAAACATGGGTTAATTGCAGATAGACCCCCAGTATTGCTAAATTTTGGATAGAGCACATATACTTCTATTGTTGCAAATAAATCACCTAGATTAGCAGCAACGTTAGTTTCATGTTAAATTTCAGCTTCACAAACTGAAACACATGCACTGCATAAACTCATTTACTTACCTGTAAGCTGATCATTACGTATAACTAGTCTAACTGGGAAAAACCAATCGAGTTGAGAATCCAGAGGGTCAATCCACAACAACAGTAGTACATGGGGCTAGTCACATTTTGTTGATAGTACAGGACATCTATATGCAATTAACTCTGAAAACATTCATAGGATAAGTTTAGGAAATAACCATACCGAAACTCGATGAGCACAGCTATGTCGGACACATAGAGGTATTCTTGTGCACCTTGGAGCTGTTGAAGAACATCGTCTTCTCTCTGGACAGTGACGTCGACAAATCCCACAAGCTCTGCAATGCCTTGGGAATTTGATTCGTTATTAATTGATTCTGCGACCAAACAAGCATACCTGCTTAGGATGTGAACTTCATAGAATGAGAAGTTGTCGAAAAT
>JBAKGM010000002.1:12387362-12415045 GCA_037177215.1 Asparagus racemosus | reverse complement strand
CTACTTCCCGTTCCTCGTGGGATCGATAATCTTTTTATACTATAACTTGTCAAAGTTGTATACTTGCAACTCGAGCGGAGGTAACGCACGTTATTTTCCACAACAGTAATTGGTAAGCAGATATATATATATGATAAGTATCACATCTGAGCCATGTCCGAACCATTTTCACCCCTAGTCCTTTTATTCCATCAAAATTTATCATTAAAAATTTAACTTATCAAATTTATAATTCCATTATAAATTACCGTTTATAATTCCATTATAAATTACTGTTTATAATTCCATTATGTTCCATAAATGGTGTGACCCCCAAGAATTAGTACATTGGATTTTGATTGAGTGATTGAATGATTATAATATAAGTCCAAGGAGTCGAGTGCAACATTGATTGTTCAATTTTGGCAGTGGATTGAGCCAAACCATATGTTGCATTCAGTGGGTCCCGTAGTTTACATCATGCTAATGGGATCGCGGGCCCGGGGTGTGACAAATGGTATCAGAGCAGTTATCGAGCCACAAATGTGGAGCTAAGTTCTATGCGAGACTAAGTGTTACATCGTGTCAGTGTAGTGGGAGCCACCTCTAGAAGCCTGTAGGAGTACAATCTAGAGTCCACATCGCCTAGTGGTGATACTGGGACGGACCAATTATAATGTTGCGATGAGGATGTTGTGTAATTAATGTGGGATGATTGTGATACCTCAAAAATTAGTCTCACATCGGATATTGATTTAGTGATTGAATGATTTATAATATAAGATCAAGGAGTAAAGTGCAACATTTACTAGTCAATTTTCGTAGTGGATTGAGTCAAGCCATGTGTTGCACTCAGTGAGTCCCATAGCTTACATCATCTCCGTTTAGTGTAAAAATCTCTTCTCTGATATGTATTTGTCAAGTTGTTTGTTTACAAATTAAGAATCACTTTTACAACAGAAGCGAAGGGAAGGCCCTTCTTGTTTTTAACGTGGGTTCGTTGGTAGCAATAGGACGCCTCCCTCAATGCTCGAATCGAGTTCACTTCCCTTGGTTGATTCGACCGACGTTGTGGGTGGAGAACTTCAGTACGCAGTAGAAGCTCCGACGTGCTTGAGTTTGACTCTACCCGAGCCTAGCTCACTTGGGCACAGCTACGATGCAAGAGTTTGCAAAGAGCTAGAGAGTCTCCCAAACCTGAGAGTTCAGATTGAGAATCTTAAAATACCAAGTAGCTGAATGCCTCAATGCCTGCTAACTCCCCAACCCTCTAAAAGGAAGTTCTCAGAAAGTGGAAGCTCTCAGGAAACAGAAGCTCTCTCCCCAAAAGCCCCTTCTCATGTGGAGATGGTGGCTTATAAATAGGCAAGGAGAGGCATGGCCATTCCCTTGATTTGTGGGATATGGCCATGCCCAGTTGACGAGAGACATACCCTCCTATGGGATGTGACCACTTAGAGGTGATGAGAGCCATGCCTCATCATTACCCAGGGTGTGGAAAGTGGGTAGGCCCACTTCCCAGAGTGGATGGCTGCCTGCATTGTTCAGGCGAGGCCAGCAACTGAACAGGCAAGCCTGGGGAATGTGAATATCCCGGCGAGCTTTGACAAACTGACGGGGTCAGCTGGCGGGCCCCTCCAACGTGTGAGTTGGGGTCTGAGCTCATTCAGGTCGTGAGTGAAGCATTTGGGCGAGCTTCAACCCTCCACGCGAGCTAGAGTCTTAGGCGAGTCAAGCGATCTGGCGCTTGGGCCTATGGGCTAGCTTGATTCAGGCGAGCTTCAAGCCTTCAGGCGAGCTTGCGGGCGAGCTTGCTCCAGGTGACATTGAACTCAACGAGTTGGAAGGCTTCGTGCGGGCGAGCCTTCCTTTAGGCGGCATTGAGTTCGTTCAGGGGAACTCAACGAGTGGGAAGGCTTCGTGTGGGCGAGCCTTCCTTTAGGCGGCATTGAGTTCGTTCAGGCGAACTCAACAAGTGGGAAGGCTTCGTGTGGGCGAGCCTTCCTCCAGGCGGCATTGAGTTCGTTCAGGTGAACTCAACAAGTGGGAAGGCTTCGTGCGGGCGAGCCTTCCTTCAAGCGGTCATTGAATTCATTCAGGCGAACCCAACAAGTAGGAAGGCTTCGTGCGGGCGAGCCTTCCTTCAGGCAGGGTGGGCATTTTTTACCGCCTACAAGACCCCCTTCAAAGTTTTCAGACTCAATTTGAGTTTGAATGGAGTCTGTAATACTTTGAATGAAAGAGGACCCACGCCTATGGATTGGTTACCTCAGGCGGAGTCAATGTAGTCGTGGCTTTTGTCATAACTTTGTTCGAATGTATTGTCTAGGGATTTTTGGAATGAGATCCTCCATTTGGCCCCCCGCCCCCCTCCCCTTTTTTTGTCCTCCTGAGTGCATTCGATGGCCTGAGGACCAGTAGGGTTTTGAGCTCACTCTGTGACCAGGCAAGTTTGACTCTGGGCGAGCTTGGGCCACTCAACAGGTGAGCCTAGGCCTCGACAGGCGGGCCTGAATGCAGGTAAGCGCCGGCCGTATTCAGGCTGGCGCCAACTTAGTTAGCAGGATCTGCTTTTAAAGCAGGCAAGCTCGAAGTTCGTGTGGGCTTGCTCTTCCTCTCGACTTGTGCCGTCTAGGCTAGTCAGAGCTTTGACCAGAGTTTTAAGGCTAGATCTTAGCCTCTTTGTTCGGTCCTATCAATAGCTTAAAGCGGCTTATAAATAGTGGTAGGTTTCCTCCTCCATTTAGTTGTCCCTTTGGCTTCCTCTCTTCCTCTCATGGCCACTCTCGCGCCCTCCGACTGAAGTGACGAGATTGCAAGGCTCCAGCAAGAATTGACCCAAGCTCAAGGCTGTCTGGTGGACGAGCTTCGCATACTTCGCTACTTGAACGAGCTTCTATTGATTGAGAAGGAAATGCTTGAGGAGATTGTTCGCAACCAATCGGTAGCTCAGCGAAAACTCAGTCGTGACAGGGATGCGTGGAGCCTCGAATGCTGCGCTCTTTGCAGGACCGTTCGGCGTCTGAAGTGGGGTCTGAAGAAAGACCCCTGGGTTTCCATGAGTGAGGATTCCGACAGCGATTAGGTTCCCCCTCTTTTTTTGCTTTTGTTTAGGACTGTGACCTTTGTTCGAATATATTATCACAGTTCCTCTTGTAGTCCTCCCGTGCCTTATGATATGATGAATTCCCATCTTCGCTCGTACTTGCATGGTTCTAGTTGTCTTTATAGACGTACGTGAGTTGAACATCTTTGGGAGAGCTTGATGAAGTTCACACAGACTTGATCATTGGCTGAGGGCGAGTCCAGACCTAGGGCGAACCCAAGTGAGTTGACAGGCGGGCATCACCTTTAGGTGAGCTCGACCCGTTCGGCGAGCTTGCGATCCCGGCGAGTCATACTCAGCGGGCGAGCTCTAATTTGGGTGAGCCCTAATCTTCGAGCGAACTAGGGTCTCAGGCGAGCCTTGTGCTTTAGGCGAGCTAGAGTCTCAGGCGAGCCCTAAGGGTCTTCCGGCGAGCTAGAGTCTCAAGCGAGCCCTAAGGGTCTTCGGGCGAGCCTTGTGATTTAGGCGAGCTAGAGCCTCGGGCGAAGCCTAAGAGTCTTCGGGCAAACCTTGGGTGAGCTAGAGTCTCAGGCAAACTAGAGTCTCGAGCGAGCCTTGTGCTTCAGGTGAGCTAGAGTCTCAGGCGAGCCCTAAGGGTCTTCGGGCGAGCTAGAGTCTCAGGCGAGCCCTAAGGGTCTTCGGGCAAGCCTTGTGCTTCAGGCGAGCTAGAGTCTCAGGCGAACCCGAAGAGTCTTCAGGCAAACCTTGAGCTGGAGTCTCAGGTGAGCTAGAGTCTCGGGCAAGCTAGAGTCTCAGGTGAACTAGAGTCTCGGGCAAGCTAGAGTCTCAGGCGAACTAGTGTCTCGGGCAAGCTAGAGTCTCAGGCGAACCCTAAGAGTCTTCGGGCGAGCCTTGTGCTTCAGGCGAGCTAGAGGCCGTGAGGCGAGTCCTGCGCCTCGGAAAGATGCAAGCCACGTGCCTTCTTGCTGGCCTAAGCGACGTGGGCACGTCAGATCACATTAAATGCCATTTGATAAGAGTCGCTTCACTCGATCTGGACCGTGAATTTGACGGTCACTCTTGATCTCACCCGTTCCTTTGGTGGGCGATCTCTGCCGTCGAGATCTGCTCTAACTGGCGAATCTCGACCATCGAATCTCGCCTATATGAGGCTTCCATCTTCGTCGTTGGGAGACTACTACTCCTCAAATAGAAAACGTACTATTTCTCTTCGAAGATAACTCCAAGTTCTCCACTCAACGCCATGGCTTCCAAGTCGAAGAAGACCGTTTCGAAAGGGAAGAGGCCATCCTCTTCTTCCGCCGCTACTGTTGACACGTCCGCTGCCACTCCTAGCCGGACTCCTCCTGGTGAGTACGAGTAATTGTGGGGAGAGAATTAGAGAAGATGAATGGACTCCCATTTGTCCTCCAGCGAGGCTCACCTATTCAGACAGGTCTCGTCAAACTGGCGAGGTTTACTTGTTCATGCGGGATCCCATCAAACGGGCAAGGTCTCCTTGTTCAGGCGAGATCTCCTCAAACGGGCGAGGTCTAGTTGTTCAGGCGAGATCCTGTTAAATGGGGGAGGTCTCCTTGTTTAGGCGAGATCTCGTCAAAGTGACGAGGTCTGCTTGTTCAGGCGAGATCTCGTCAAACTGACGAGGTCTACTTGTTCAGGCGAGATCTCGCCAATCGTCAACCCACTGTCACGAGTCACATTCAGCACTTATAGGCAATTTTGAATGCCTACACCTCCGTCCATTCCATCTTCTTCTTGGGGGACTTAGTTCCCCTCATGATCTTGAAGAAAGGGAGACTCCTCTCAGCCGACCTAGAAAGAAAGCGCCCTAAGGTAGCTATCTTGTCGTTGAGCTTCTGAATGTCCTTCATGTTGCGCGGCTTTGGTAGTCGCTCGATGGCTGTTATCTTCTCAGGATTGATCTAAATGCCTCGTTGGATGATCATGAACCCAAGGAACTTCCCTGAGTGTACTCCAAAGGCGCATTTAGCTAGGTTGAGTTCACGCGATAACGTCTCAAGGTAGAGAATGTCTCGCTGAGGTCGGCTATGTGCGCTGAGGCTAATTTCAACTTCACTAGGATGTCGTCCACATATGCTTCCACGTGTCGGCCAATCTGGGGGTAGAAAATCTTGTTGACTAGCCTCTGATATGTCGCTCCTGTGTTCTTGAGACTGAAAGGCATGACCTTGTAACAATACATCCCCTGGTCGGTGACGAAAGATGTCTTTTCCTGATCGTGCTCCGCCATGAGGATCTGATTGTAGCTAGAGAAGGCATCCATGAAGCTTAGCAGCTCATGGTCCGCACTCTCGTCCACCAGCTAGTCTATGTGTGGTAACAGGTAGATGTCCTTCATGCAAGCCTTGTTAAGGTCGGTGTAATCTACACACATTCTCCACCTGTTGCCCACCTTCCTTACCAAGACTATGTTGGATAACCACTCTGGGTACTGCACTTCGCGGATGAAACTGGCTTTCATGAGTTGGTCGACTTCCGCTGCTGCTGCTTTCTGCCACTCAGGTCCTTGATGTCTCTTCTTCTGTCAGACAAGCTTGCTGTGATGGTCAATAGAGAGTTTGTGGCAGATGACATCGGGAGGAATGCCTGGCATATCCTCCAGGCCCCAGGTGAACACATCAAGGTTCGCTAGGAAGAAGGAAATCAAGGCTTCCCGCAAAAGTCTTGTGAGGTTTGAACCTATCTTGAGCGTTCGCTCGCCTCCGTTGTCAATTGGCAATTGGTGTAGGTCTTCAACGGGAGTCGTTCTTTCTTGTTTCATTTTCTCCTCAAGCTAGAGACTTGTCTTCTCAATCGGCATGGCCTGGGTCACCCCCTTTCCTTTGGTCGAAAGCACATAATAGGCTCGGGCTTCCCGTTGATCGCTCTTGACGACGCCCACTCCTTCGGGTGTCGGGAGCTTGATCATCTGGTAGTAAGTGGAGGGAATAGCCCACAAGAGATGGAGGGCGGTTTGGCCTAGTATGACAATGTGGGCTGACTTGATGTCCATAACCACAAATTGGACATCGACTGTCGTCTGGCAGGGGCGACGGCCGACGGTAAGGGGGAGTGTGATCACCTCTTCTGGTAGCTGGGACTGTCTTGTGAAGCCAATGAGGGGGCCTCTAGAGGGCAGCAGCCTGGACCTATCAATGCCCATGCGGTTGAAGGCGTCTAAAACAGGATGTCGACAGAACTCCCCATATCTACGATGATTCTCTTCACCTCGAAGCCATCTATATTGGCTGCGATGACTATGGGATCGCTGTGTGGCATCTCGACACCCTCTAAGTCATCTTCACTGAACGAGATGGGCGTACTCATCCGAGGCTTCTTATCACAGCTTTCCACTAGCAGAGGGCGCTTGGCGTACCTCTTGCGAGCATTATTAGATTCTCCACTAAAGGCAGGGCCACCGCTAATGGTATGAATGACCTCCGGGTGCTTGGCCTGGCATCCTGACGATTAGGCTCTGGCTGCAGCCAAGGCGATCGGGAGTAGGGTCTTTGCTCGTCCCTCCTGGGAGGGGGCCCCTCTTGTCCTTTTGAGCAACTAAGTTCCTCAAAAATCCCCTCTGAATGAGGTCTTCAATGTCTTGTTGGAGGACACGACAGTCGCTAGTGTCATGGCCATGGTCCTTGTGGTACCGACAAAATAGTCGCATGTCTCTCTTACGGGGATCTGTCCGCATCTGTGGGGGAGGCATAGTAAGGAGCCCTACCCCTTGTGCTTTGTCAAGGGCTCTAGAGAGAGATGTGCTAAGGATTGTGAAGACAGGCTGGGGAGCAATCGCCCTCCTCTCGCACCTCTTGTCGAACCGATTGTTGCGGTTGTTATTTCTAGTGAGGGGGTTCCTCTAGATATTCCTTAGCTCTTCAGGCCTAAGGGAATGGTGGACCGACTTGGTCGGCAACGGTATGGCTAGCGTCGCGGTTGGGACTGTGAGTGGAGTTGGCCGAACCGAGGCAGGCAGAGTCGGCACAGTGTAGGGGCTAGCCACTGGTGTGTAACTGCACCCTGACTGGACTCAGCTGCCACTGTCGCGGCTATGTAAGCCTCAGCGTCCTCCATGTTCATGTAGTCGTGGGCCTTAGCCATCAGGTATTCATAATTAGTGGCTAGTTTCCTAGCGAGGGCCTTGGATAGGTCACCAGATTGGGCGACTCGGTTCCCTGAGTCTTCAACTTCCAACCTTTTCACTTGAAATCTCTTGAAGTAGGCCTTGAGATCCTCTCCCGGCTCTTGTTTAGTGTGTATGAGCACGTGGGTGAGGCAGCTTGGGCTTGGAGTCGGCCAAAAAGTGGTGAATGAACTTTCGGCTGAGCTCCTCAAAACTCCCAATGGACTTCTTTTCCAGAGCGTTCCACCACAGCTTTGCTCTCCCCATCAATGTGACTAGGAAGCAGCGACAGATGGTCGCATTTGGCGCTTGCAGCATGCTCATGGTGTAAAAGTAATTCTGGACTTGCTCTGTCGGGTCTCCTTCGCCTTTGTATTTATGGTCAGTATTTTGAACTTTTCGACAGGCGCCTTCATGATTGAGTCGGTGAAAAGGGTGTTTCCCTTGATGGCGTCAGCAACGGGCCTATAAGCTTAGTTGCAGTCGCTTGCCTGCTCATGGGCTGAAGGAGTTGTCCCTGTGCGCTGCGCACTGGGGAGCCTTGAAGCTTCTGTGACTGAATCCGATCAGCGGTGGCTATAGCTAAGGCTCTCAGCTGTCGCCTCTCAGATTTGAAGTTGACCAGTAGGGCCCGCGTGGGGAGCTGGCTGCGCTTGCAGCTGCTGGGATGGGAGCTCCTGGCGGCCCCTCCTGGGCTTGATGATATAGGGAGTCTCCGGTGGAGGCACGTGTTGCATGGGAAGGGGACGGGCACCGTTAGTGGTGGACTGGTGGCTGGCAGATGGCTGGAGCGCAGCTAAAGTAGCTTGCTGCGCTGCGGGAGCGAGGAAGCGGCTGAAGAGCTCTTCGGCGAAGGCCTTTGAGCTGTGCTTGCACTTCTTGTGTGATCTTTTCTATGGATTCTTGGAGCTGGGCTTGGGTAAGGTAGCCCATTGGCAGATTTCCCAACCTGGTAAGATCATCGGCACCAGACATAGTTGCTAGAAGAGGGAAGGAGGCCCCACGGTGGGCGCCAAACTATTGATGCTCGGATCACACAATCACTAACCTTCGTTGGATTAGAGTTTAAAAAGTGGGGTCCACTTCCTTTCCTAATGCCTGATGGTTGTGTTCGTCAGTAGTCTCTCCCGCTCTGGAAGGGAACTTGTGAAAAAGGGGCGGAGTTGGGATCTCCGGTGGTCCCTCCGACGATCAAGTTAGCATATGTTCTTTTTGAAAAGAAAAAAAATAGAGATCTTATCTGGGAGGAAGCTCTTTGAATTAGGGTTGCTTACCTTGTTCGTTGTCCAACTTCCTATTTGTATGGGAGTCAGAGGGTACTTTGGTCATTTGGCTAGTGTTGAGCTGAATGTGAGTCAGCCCTATTCTTACGTGTGCTGACTCAGTGATGGGATAGAAACAGGTAGTGGAGGTTGCGCTGGACAGCCTTGACATGTGTCGATTGGAGATTGGTACGGGAGTTAGCACTGTTCCCTCGGCATTAATGAGGATGTGATTAGTTATACACGCAACCAGAGAGGTTCGAGGTGCCTTAATTATCGTTTGAGATGGGGGAATCAAGGCACTGGTAATTCAATTAATGCGATGCTGACGCGCTGTTGGGCTCAAACTTCGTACAACCGTCGTCTGGGGTCGAGAACGTGAGTCAGTCGAGTGGGGAATGTTATGCTGTCGAAGAGACCGACTAACACCTCCATTCGCGTCGTCCACGAAAGTACTCGACTGGGGGGGGGATGGCTAGTCTCATCTTTCAAGTCGCTCTGTGGGGGGCGGTTGACTGCAGAGTCGAGAAGGACGACTAGTACCGCCATTCGCGTCGTCCACAAAGGTACTTGGCTGGGGGCGGCTAGTCTCATCTTTCGAGGCAATCTGTGGGGGGCGGTCGACTGAAGAGTCGAGGAGGAAGGCTAATACAGCTATTCGCGTTGTCTACGAAGGTACTCGACTGGGGGGATGACTAGTCTCGTCTTTCGAGTCGCTCTGTAGGGCGCGGTCGACTAAAGAGTCGAGGAGGACGGCTAGTACCGCCATTCGCGTCGTCCACGAAGGTAGTCGACTGGGGGGGCGGCTAGTCTTGACTTTCGAGACGTCTAAGGGATTCAGATTAGTGCGGCCTAAGCTCGCTCTCTTTGTTAAGCGTTGGTATTCCTTTCTTCTAGGGGCTAATTTAGTGAAAAAATATCTAGGACCATAACATTAGCTTTTCCATTGCAAATATTTTTGCCATGTGTTCATCCTTCCCCACCATTGATCTACTTCTATTTTAAAATCATGAATTCACCTTAAATCTTAATCATTAGTTCAAAACAACCCATGCAACTCTCTCTCTTTTCCCCCCTATCAATTGCAATATCAACTAATCACGGTGAAATTAATTTCAGAAACTTACCAAAATTACACAGAAAGCATCGTTGTAACAATTCACCAATTTTCGCTTGCATCTTCTTCCCTCATCCCTCAATTTTGGTGAGAAATTTTGCAATATTGTAGAGATTGGTTGTGCTTATTAAAATTCCATCAATTTTTTATTTTTTTAATTTCCTTCGATGTTTTTTTTTCTTCCGGTACCTTCATCACCAAATGTTTCTTTATTTTTAAATATTTAATAAATCCGGATCTACTTCCCTGATCTAATTTATCATTTGATAGGCGATCTCACCTTTCATATGATGATAATGTACATTTTGCTACAAATTAGAATTTTCTTCTCTTTGTCATCTTTCACTACTCGAAAGTATAAATCTACAAGAGCAAATTCATAATTTTAATTATTTTTGATGTAACATATCACATATGATAAATTGATTTGTAATTTAACCCTATAAAATTTTAATTCTATAAATTTGTGATTCTATCTATCTTTGCTTCGATTTTTCTCTATAAAATTGTAATTCTCTATATAAAACAAATTTTGATGCAGATTCTTTTTTGATGTAGATAACAATTTGTTTATCTTAGTCACCTTCCTCAACTCGAGAGTATATAACTCTACAAGAAGTAAATTCTTAAATTTAATTACATATTTTGATCTCTCATATTGCATGAACAACTAGATTTGTACTTTTAACCATTGATTCCATATATCTTTAATTCGACTTTCCACTTATCCGGAGAGAGGGGTAGTTTTAATCATCGGTTTTTTTAATATGCAAATTTCAATTAACTCTGAATCTGCTCCCTTGATGTTATTTATCGTTTGATATGTAATTTCACCTTTCATATGGTAGTGTAGTTTTTGTTGTAGATAAAAATTTGAGTATCTTCGTCATCTTCCTCGACTCGAGAATATAAACCTTCAAGTGGTAATTTCATAAATTTAATTAGATAGATTTTGATCTAAGATATCACATGAACAACGAAATATGTACTTTTCTATAAATCTCTACTTCTATAAATCCTTAATTTGATTTTCCTCTTAACCGAATATTGTATTTTTACGAATCACATAGCTGGATTCAGTGATTTCTTGTGATTTTACCTTTTATATCATGATGTATGGTGTATCATTGTTCGCCAGATTTGCTAGTACATAATAATAATAATAATAATAATAGCATTATTATTATTATTGGTTATTGATTCTCCCTCACATCTGCACTCAGGATTAATTCTTGTATTTTGAGGTAAAATCGTCACAACTTCAATGTCATGGATTTCATGCGCCATCGTCCTCTAATTTTACCCCTTGTAGATTTGGTATAGCATAAGGGTATGCTAATTCCACACACTTAACAGAACTAAATTAGCTTCTTTCTCTCCTTCAGATTACCACTAACTTGATTCTCGGAGGAACTATCGGAAAGCCCAACTCCAATCCTTTAACGTGTTGTGCACATGCATGATTTTCCATACTATATAGCAATCAACCATCAAAAGAGATTAAGAGACCCTAAGCTGTTCGAAATCTACCCTAAATCCCTCAACCTAAAGTCTAACATCAACAATAGCCAAATAGAGCATGAACGATTAACACTCTACTTGGAGAATAAGTATCAAGTGCACTAAATCTATGACATTAAATATGCACTAAATAAATATTAGCCATTGAATCATTAAATTTCGAAATTTATATACGGATATAAAGATTTACATCTTTTAGGCGCGTTCTCCCTGGGTACTTTTCTCCTACATGAATGATTTGAGAGTTATATACAGATATAAAGGTTTACATCTTTTCAGCACGTTCTCACCGAGTACTTTCTCACGCTTTCTCCTACATGAATCAATGGCAAGCATCGACATTCCTGTTCCACACGACCTGTGAGCACCATGCCAGGTGGCTAAACCATATTCTCTCAAAATCCCCAAAAAACCCCCCTATCTCCATAGCCACTCCTCTTTTTCTTATCACCCCCAACCCCAAAACAATCCGACAAAATCAAACGCAGAGCCCAGAAACCTCCACACGCATTTCTTCCTCTTCTTCCTCCGCTCTCTCAATTCTCTCTCTACCCCTATGCTCAATGGCGTTTCAAGCCGTCCTAATCTCACCCCCATCAAAACCCAACTCTACCATCCTCCAATGAAGCCCACATGCCTCTCCTCCCCTCTCCTCTCCTTCCCCTTCTCCTCTCTCAGGCCCAAGCGCCTCCATTCCTTCAGGCCGCTCTCTTCCCTTAGAGAGACCAAAAAACCCACCTTGAGAAAAGCCTCAAATGTCCCTCAGAATCTTAAGTTTGGGAACAAGAAGGCAGGAGGAGGAGGAGGGATAGGAGGTGAAGAAGAGTCGTCTGAAGGGGAATTAGGGGGAGATACGGCGTTGAAGGGGACTGTTCTTGCTGGGCTTCTTCTGCTTGGCGTTGTCGGTGGGTTTGGAGCTGTTGGGTATATTTATAAGGATCAGGTCAATGCTTTCCTCACTCAGTTCTCAGGTTTCATTGAGGGTAATGCTGCTTTCTTGATTCTGGGTTGTTTACCATTACTAGGTTTTTTGTCCTTCCATTGTTGGAATAAATTGATGAAGTTTTGACCTAGCGATATCTGAGAAATGATGGTGCATTTTCAGTAAGAAAGTTCTACTATGTTTTTTTGGCTCAAAAAAGTTCTACTATGTTTTATCATGATGGAGCATTTTAAAGGTTGTATGGAAATCTGAAAATAGAGAAGAAGTATGAAAATGACCTTAATTTTTGGCAAACATGACCAACAAACAATATAATGAATGATGTTTTTCTTTTGGTATTAAAGTTGAAAAGTTGAAACTAGAAAGTAAAACTTTTGTGAAACAGGTATTTTCTATATTGAATGTTATTTTGTAATTTACAGCAACGAGAGAGAGTTAAACTTTAAAGGCTTATTATTAACATATTTTCGTCCTCTACCTTTTTCTGTTTTTTCTTTTTTACTTCAACACTCATTTCATCAATTTGACGGGAAGTCAAAATTGTAAAATATCTTATATAGTGACAATCACTCAATACATTTTCAAGTGGTACTATCATATAAATAAACATTTAAAGTGTGTAAAAGGTCTTCAGCTTTGCATTTCCATCACCACTTTCTTCCTACAAACTTTATATCAAGTAAAAATATTACCACAAACACAAAGATTGTATGTTTTATCTGAAAAGGTTTGGTAATCTCAACTTGATGTTGTCTATTGGACTGTTAGTATTCAAGTAAAGAGTGTTTAGAGATCACTCTATGAACAGGCTCTCGACTCATTGATGATGATCTTTCTATTATCACCCTTTACACTGAAGTGTTTAATGTAGTGAATTAGAATAAAATAGTAGTTGTTGAATGCTTTGTTGATTTGATTTTATGTGGATATTCTAGTACCATCTTCTGAATGTTTTTCAAACTTCGGCCCCAATGCCATGGGAACTTACCCTTGCAAAATGAGGCGCTCTAAAAGTATAATA
Source organism: Asparagus racemosus (assembly GCA_037177215.1). Classification (NCBI taxonomy): domain Eukaryota; kingdom Viridiplantae; phylum Streptophyta; class Magnoliopsida; order Asparagales; family Asparagaceae; genus Asparagus; species Asparagus racemosus. The sequence continues at coordinate 12,402,012 of JBAKGM010000002.1, read as the reverse complement.
TGTAATTTACAAGTAAAAAAATTAACATCATTATGGATATTATGCGTTACATACCCCATAATCCTCATCAGGTTAAGAGATATTTAGGGTGTGTTTGGCAAACTACATAAAACTAGAACATGACAAGTCCTAGCCCAGTTTTGTGCTAAACTAGTTTTTTTTGGACTAGCCCCCGGTCCAAAAGAAAACTGGTTTAAGGCTACTATTTTGGCCTATGACAATAGGGCCAAATTTGGCATTGTTGTTTGCCAAACAAAAACTCTTTCAAAAGTGGGTTAGGTTTGAACCTCTCCCAGTTTTGAAAGATTGCCAAACACACCCTTAGTGTCACGAACTTCACTTCACAATGTCAAACAGTTTTAGTCACCAGTAAAGTCCTAAGTTTGTTTTGTGAAGTGTAACTATGTCTCATTGTCTATGCAAGTAAAATGAAGTTTTGCACAGGATGTTATGAAACTACTTTTTTAAACTATGATAATAAGTATAAGCTAGATAATAATAGTTCTGACATCTGAACAACCTCGCCCTTATGAATAAGCTTAAAGAAAATCAAAGGATAGAGTAGTTTAAACGGGGAACAAGCAAACATCAATTATGGAATCCTGTACTAAACATTGCATCATGTTGTTAGTGATTGAACATTCTCCTACTCAGTGAGATATCTCTATCAAGTTTTCTTGCACTAGCACTTCCTAGTGGTTCCTTGTTTGTTGGTTTGGAGATTGGTTCTATTTTGGGTGTTGCATATTACAAGAGACAATTACATTGCACAATGAAATTGTTTTATTCCATTATATTGTATAATATTACTGGCCACTTTGGGGATTATTTGGATAATGAACCCTTAATATGTGCACACAAACTTCATGCTGCCGTATCACATAATTATTCGCGCATAACGGACATTTTTCTTTCTGAGTTGCACTTTGATATGCAAGACTGATATTAACGAACCTTGTCTTTGTCATAACTTTTTCCTAGTTTCACCTGAATAACTTCAGGTGTGTTTGGACATCATGTTGATTTTCTTGTGCTTTTCACTATGGCGTTTTTCTCGATAAAACCTATTTTCAAAAACAGCATGGTGAGTTTGTTTTGTCAAAGCTAGCTTGACCCTTTCCATACATATATTATAACATTATCTTAATATTATTGTAAATATATGACATAAAAAGGTGTTAATATAATATATTAAGCACATTAATAATATATTATAATAATTATATTATCATATTATATGATATATACTATATGATAATATTAATATTTAAAATATTATATTATATTAAAAAATATTAATTTATTAAGTTAAAATATAATATACTATTTAGTAATATAATATACTATAATATAATATGCTATATTATGTTAAGATATATTATATTTATGACAATATATTATCAAAATATTTTATTATAATATAATATATTTTACTATCATATAATAAATAAATTAATATAATATATTATATATAGGATTGTAAATACATATTAGTGTTATTAACTACATTAACTACCATATTGTTTTTAAATATATAGTATATTACTAGTTTTATAATAAGAAACTATAATATAATATATTATGTATATATTAGTTGTTATAATTATTGTCATACATTTTATTATAATTTAATATATTAAATATAATAAATTAAATTTATAGAATATATTAATATTCGATACTATATTATTGTAATGGGTTTGATGGTTATGAAGTGCCGGATCATTTAGCAAAACAAGTTAGCAAGAGATAGAAGTGCAAAGCCCACACATTTTGATGTGACTTTTAGGGTGGGCCTCATCACATGGTTATCTCTTTGTACCTCATTTTGCTAAATGAGCCATCACCTCTTACCCATTATTTCTTTAATAATAAGGTAATATATTACAATATAATATAATGATATAATATATGCTATTATTTATTAACGTATATTACCTTATAATTTATTGTCATGTAATATATTATATTCAAATATAACAAATTTAATTAATAAATATATTATTATAAGTTATTATTGTAATAATATAATATAATAAAAATATATTCTATAAATATATAATATTTTAATTAATAGTATTATATTCTGGCAATATATTATACTAATGATACTATATAATATTATATTAAAATGTATGCACAATAGTATAATATATTATAATTCCAAATTTTGTTATCATATAATATTTTATATTATACCATTATACATTAATTAATAATATTGAATGTATTTTTTACACATTTTAGTAATTATAACTAATATATTATATAGTACAAACATAGCATATTTATATTTTATAATATATTCTATTAAGCATTGCTAATATATTATATTTATTATAGGATAATATAATATAATATAATATAATATATTAAACATTATGTTACTGAACCCAAAACACCTCAAAATTACAAACACCTAAAAAGTGTTTTGAGACAAGTGTTTTGTTTTTTGCTTTTTGGCCACGAGTGTTTTGTTATTCCCATGAAAACACCATGGTTTCTAGACACGTGTTCTTATTTTGGCAAAAACACCGTGGAAAGGGGGAAAACACCATGGTTGCCAAACACTACCTTCTTTTTTCCTGGTTTTGATTGGTCCATAATTCATCATTTGAGCAATCATCATATTATGTAACAACCTTCCCCACTCCTGCTTGTATTTTATTTCTCTACTTAATCCTGTATGCTGGCGGGTCTGGTGCATTTATTGAATCTAACTGCAGTGTCTTTTTATGTTTTGTACAATCAGGTTATGGTCCTGCTGGATATGCTTTATTTGTGGCTGTATATGCTGGTTTGGAGGTGAGATATTATGACAGCGAGCCTACTTTGACAAGTTTTTTTTGTCTTTAATAGTCTTTTTTAAGCAATTTTGTCATACCACTAGACAATTGAGAGAGCCGCCATGTACAATGCTTGCTATATTGGTGAACACGTGGGGATAATACAAACATATGTTACATCTGTTGCAAGAATTGCTTCTTCAATTTTCCCCCTTCCCTTTTAACGACGTGATATAGTTTATTATGCTTATCTCAAAGAGATGATGCTACTATTTCTTGGACATGATACTTTCTGCAACATTAACATTAAATCTAGATGGGAAGTTTGATATGCTGATGGAGGAATTATCAACACTGTAACTCTTCATGGAAAGTCTAGCATGCTGGATACAAAAGAATTAGTAAAACCAGTTGGATAGTAAAAGCCTACTTTGGTGAGATTTCAGAGTGCAAAATAGATAGAGATTCAAAGCATTTAAATTTGATAATATGCTTGCATTTTACATAATACTCATAATCTGGATAGCATATGTTGTCTCTTAACCTTATTAGCTCTTCAGCTGTAATTAGAAATTTGCTCGTTGATTATGATGCAGGGCGATCATTAGCTGTCGATCAGGAATTTTATAGATTTGCTAGTATCTTTGTTATTTTAGTAATATTTGATGCGATCTCCAATTTTAGGTAAAAATCTTCTTAGGATTAGATTTCAGATTGTTAGGATCTTTGAGATTTATTTTGTTAGAGATTTTATCTTTGTTTTCTTTTTGTTAGGATTTGGTTGGGATTTGATTTACTTTCCATGTTTGGTTTTTCTCTATAAATAAAGTTGTAATGCTCCATGAGAAATTAGACTATGATTAATGAAAAGAAAATTTCTTGAGATGTGAAATCTTTGTTAGCATATGAAGTGCTAAAATTATGACATGTGAAGTGTCGGGGTGTGATGCCCTTGAATGTGAGGCCCTTCTTTTATCCTAGCCCTCCAATTACAATATTCTTCAATCAAAATTCACTCCTCAAACATCTTAGCCATTTATCCTCTCAACAAAAGATCACCATCATTCAAAAATATCAAAAGAAAGCCTAAAACCCCAAAAGGCGGAATTCTGTTCACAAGTGAACAGTAAGCCCATGCACTATTCAACTTGTTAACTTTCTTGTTTGTGATGTATTACAACACTATTTTGCCAAGCCATCGCCGATTTCTCGCCTTCAGATTGAAGCTCTCGCGTTGTTCCCCATCATTTGGTATTAGAGCTGAAAGATCCACAATTATCAAGGGCAAAATACCGCTAACTCCTTCACAAGTATATGATTTCAATTCATTAAAACTTGGTACTCTAGCTAATTTTTATGCATTTGATGGATATGAGGAGTCCTATGATTTTGAAGTTTGGATTTTTAATATAGAAGATATATTTTCTATCTGCGATATGTCAGAGCTGGAAATGTATTTATATGCTAAGTATAGGGTCAGAAGAGAAACTAAAAGATGGTGGTCTAGAAATTATTCAGGTTTTCATTCAGGTATCTATTTATGGGCATGTATGAAAGCTCTTCTGGAAAGGAAGTACTCATCTCAACCATCTTGAAGATATTGTTCCACTTCACACGAGTGCCTCAACTCTAGCTAGATGTAGACCCAAAGTCAGACCTTGAGTTCAACCCAAATCTAGAACCAAACAAAAATTGGAGCCTAAGCAACAAATGGAGCCTGAATTAAAACAAGATGAACCAAATTGGAATATCGACTCAAAGCCAAAGCTTGAGTTCGAAGAAAAATCAGAGGAAAATACTGATTCAGAGCCTAATCCGGAACGAGAGATGCAATTCGAGCTCTAGCCAAAAGCTAAACCACATCAGAAAATGAATTCAAAGTTCGAGCCCAAACTCGAACTTGAACGAGAGCCAAAACTTAAGCTAGAACTGGAAGTTGAGTCAGATGTTGATTCAAATCCAAAGCTTGAATAAACTCCAGAGCCTAAAATTGAGTCAAGCCTAGATCTGAATGTAAGATCGATATGCAGTGCAAACTCCTAGTCCAGATTAATTTGATTGTTGAGTTCGTTATCCCAGACCCTCTACCGCCAACTCAATATTGAGTTCTACAACTTCTCTTAAAACTCCTGCAGCCCTTGAAGAAAGACTTTCTACTGAATAAATTACATGTTACACTACCACTGTAAAACTCAAGGTCTAGTTTTCTCAAACAAGGGTGATTTGATGCAGGCCGATCGTTAGCCATCGATCAGGAATTTTATAGATATACTGGTATTTTTGTTATTTTAGTAATATTTGATGTAATCTCCAATTTTAGGTAAAGATCTCCTTAGGATTAGATTTCAGATTGTTAGGATCTTTGAGATTTATTTTGTTAGAGATTTTATCTTTGCTTCCTTTTTGTTAGGATTTGTTTGGGATTTCATTTACTTTTCAGGTTTGGTTTTTCTCTATAAATAAAGTTGGAATCCTCCATGAGGAATTAGACTATGATTAATGAAAAGAAAATGTCTTGAGATGTGAAATCTTTGTTAGCATGTGAAGTGCTAAAATTATGACATGTGAAGTGTTGGGGTGTGATGTCCTTGGATATGAGGCCCTTCTTTTATCCTAGTCCTCCAATTACAATATTCTTCAATCAAAATTCACTCCTCAAACATCTTAGCCATTTATCCTCTCAATGAAAGATCACCGTCATTCAAAAATATCAAAAGAAAGCCTAAAACCCCAAAAGGCGGAGTTTTGCTCACGCGTGAACAGTAAGCCAGTGCACTATTCAACTTGTTAACGTTCTTGTTGTTCGTGATGGATTACAGCACTATTCTGCCAAGCCGTCGCCAGTTTCTCGCCTTCAGATCGAAGTCCTCGCGTCGTTCCTCATCAGATTACACTTCTAGTTAGTGTATAAATTTGTGACTGGATTTACAAACAACCAAGGAATGAGTAACTAGGTAATGAATATTGTTGAAAAAATGTGTCTACTTGGGTTAGCAGAAGGAAGGAAGATCTATCTAATTTATTTACCAATGTCCTACCATGAACTCTTGGATAGATTGTCAAATTCTTTGCTAGTGTCAATGATATTAGATAAATATTGAAGTTCAGTGTTTATGGATACATTAGGATATATGAGGTGATTTCATATAATTTATTACATGTATTCATAAACATGATGCTTAGTTGAGCTAACTTCTACCTTCTTATGTTGCAGATACTTGCAATTCCAGCTATCCCATTAACCATGTCAGCAGGTCTTTTGTTTGGTAGCTTTGTTGGTACCATAATTGTCTCTATTAGTGGAACGGTAAGCAGTTCTTTCAGCCCTAGTTTTTCTCATAATTGATCGGCGGCATTCAATTCATTTAGCTGCAGTTCTCATATTCTTTTTCGTTCTTCCCTTTGTGGTCCTTTTTAGGTCGCTGCAACTGTGGCTTTTCTTATTGCTAGATATTTTGCCCGTGAACGTATTCTTAAATTGGTCGAAGGGAACAAAAAGTTTCTTGCAATTGATAAAGCAATTGGAGAGAATGGCTTTAGAGTTGTCACTCTTTTACGTTTGAGTCCTTTGCTTCCTTTCTCGCTTGGAAACTACTTATATGGTTTAACTTCGGTGAAGTTAGTGCCTTATGTGCTGGGCAGGTTAGTTATTTATACTTTGGCAAGGTGCATTAGAATCTACTCATGATCTGTATATTTTAGTGCAAAGGTACAGGAGAAATTGGTTTGCAACAGAAAGTTATAGTTTCATGTTTCATATTTCATTGTAGAATGCAACCATAATGCTAACTGGGAATAACTTGGCAATAATGAGCAGCATTCAAATGTTATTTTCTCATGTTCGTAATAGGACAGACATCTGTAGACCAGTCTCCTGCTTGCAAACACTAGGAACTCAATTTCATTGTTTTGTATACTATTATATGATATGCCTCGAGTCATCATTGATGTCTACTCACTTTGCAGCTGGCTGGGGATGCTTCCAGGGACATGGGCATATGTGAGTGCAGGTGCATTTGGACGAGCTATCATTGTAAGTTGTTAAGCATTTGACCTGATGAGTCAGTTTGTGTGCCACAATCTATAACAATATCTACTAACTACTATCATGTAAGCCCAATAACTTAAGAGGTCCCTGTTTGAAGAAAACGTTGGCCTTGATAGAAGAGAAGCATAGCCATTGGTAATATTTAACTGTTATTCTGTTAATGAAGATAGCAGAAATCAAGAATGCATTTATTTCATTTACAGAGGCACTAATAGCTTAAAAATTTGATTGAAAGAGAAAAATGGTTCTCAATTAAATAGAATCATTATAAAATTGATTTTGGGGAAGATTAAAGGTACTAATTTAGAGAGAACTTTAGGTTTTAACTAACCATATCCTTACCTTATATGGGAACACTCATCTCTTGCAGATCTTGAATATTATATGCTTCTATTAGTTTCCAACCAAGTCAAATCAATTTTAACTGAAAGTATGTTAATTCTAAATAGATTACCTTTAAATGTTCTTTTCTTCATCTGGTTAATTATCTCTTAAAAATTTTATGTATGTGATTTTCTGTTCTAAATTTTGTTGTTGGCTTCATTTGGTACTTATCATTTTTAAGATTTGTTGTACTGTCATGATCCATAAAGAATTTGACTTGAGACTAAACTGATGCGCTCCCTAGTCTAAATTAGTTGTATATTGGAACAACCCTATAGAGAATTAAAGATATTACTATTTTCACTCTTTAGCCTATATCAACACCATTCCTGCTTTAAATTAATGATAATTTCAATCTTTACTGAAAATGCATTAAACTAGTACCAAAGAAGCGGATAATATTATATCAAATTTAAAATCTGATCTCTCACATGCTGGTAGATCATGATATAGAGCTAGGTTTTCGGCTGTATTAAACATAGACACTGTCAGTGTCCTAAATTTTTTTAGTTAAAGTTCTTTCATGTGTACTAATTCATCATCATAGAGTGGTTAAATCAATAAGATTCTTAGCTTTTATTAGAGTTACTGAGATAGAATATAATTGGAAAAAGTTAAAGGGTTTAATCGTAGATGATATATCAAATTATTTTTCCATTTTTTTCTAGGAATTTATTTTTGGGATGGCAGCCTCAAACTGCACTGTTGATATATCAAATTCTACTAGCAAGAAAAATAATTTTTTGATAAAAACTCGCTGTATGCCCATAATGCATGCATGCTTAACTAGCAGGTTAAATCATGAATTTTTAAATATTTACCCTCTTTGAATTTCTTATTTGTTTCTTATAGTACCACTTTTGACTGTGAAAGCTAATTGTCTCCAACATTCTTGGGCAGAAATATTTTGTGGACAATTTTTGATACAATACTAATATCTTCTTAGTGGTAAAACATTAGGTTGGATTTTGGGGTCTCAGGTTCAAGTGGCTTTTGTACATTTCTCAGTGGACCTTATTTTCTATGCAAGCTGAAGTTCTTGTTTAAGTAGCTACTTAGATATACTCAAGGAACAGTTGAACTTTTCTTTGAAAGTGTATAAAGGAACACTTGAAGTCCTTTGTATGCAGGAATACTCAACACTTCAATTCAAAATGTTAAGGAATAAGTGCATGTCTTCGACTTGTATAATTAATATTGAATTATTTTTTTGATATCCTCTAATCCTCTGTGTTTTCTGATTGTTTGTTGAAGGAGTTAATTCCTTCAAATATTTATATATGAAAATATGACAAGAACAACTTTGCGGGCAAAATAACAATATATTCTAGGTTGAGCTTATGTGTAATTTGCTTTAGTTTGCTTTTCTGGAAATATGCGGGTTTCATTTAAGAAGCTATGTTAGGTTAAATTGTTAAGAAAAACTTGAGCTTTTATGAACAATTCCTTTGAATGTGTATATGAAGAATGTTCAGCAAAGAGTCATGTATTTTGTAAATTTCCCTTTTCTTGATTTCCTTATATTAGAACTAGTTAAAAGCCCTTAATAAAGTTGGGTGTAGAAAGAGGGTTCTTTTGCAGCAGACCATAGAAATTCAGGATAAAGGCTATGTATTTGTTTAGTGTTTTCGTGGTTACATGGGCCCCTAGTTTCCATAATGTTCAGGGAAAAAACATGGTCATGGTGTCCATATTTTTAAGCCAGCATCTTATATTCGCTTGATATCTCTCAATGATTATGACAATGTAACTTGAAATATAGAAATTCGTCTAGGTTTCTTATCTCAAATTAAAAGGGTGTTGTTCTTTGTCTGCGACTTAATCGATGAGTAATTATCTTATCCATTTTTCTCGAAATTGATGAAGAATTGAATACCTCAAATCACCAGAGACAACTTTTGATGAGTTTTTTACGCCGAAATATTGTAACTTCTTTTTAGCACACTAGGTTTTAGCCCACATGATAAGACTTATGGAATTGGAGTGTAATATTAAACTCTTGATGCATGAGAGAGTCGAATAAAATGAGGGTGATCGGCTCTAAGTTCACAATGGAGATATCCATATGAACAAGATGAGCATCATCAAGAGCTTTGGATAAATGTGGTTCGTACAAGAGAGAGATCAATAAATGTAGTTGGGGGTCACTTCGTACAAGAGAGAGATCAATAAATGTAGTTGGGGGTCACTTGATCCGCAAGCCAATGAATGTAGTCATCTAGGTATCTTCTCGAACATGGACCAAATGCCCCAAGCAGTGGGGATTACCATTCTACACATGCTGCGACAGGAAACTGTTTGAAGACTACCCGAGTTATCTGGAAACTAAACATTTTCTGCTTCAAATTTATTCTCTTGCTATGTCTGCTTTTTAAATTTCAGTGCTGTGTTTTGTTTAAATCTCTATAGAAATAGAAATTGCAACAAACTGTTTCTACTTTCCTTTTACTGTAGCAAGAAGAATCCGAGGTGGGATTACATGGAGGAAATGGTCAACTATTGACCTTAGGCCTTGGCCTATTAGCTACAGCCTTGGCAGCAGCTTATGTGACTCGCCTTGCAAAGGTAATGGTTGGCTGCTTAGCATCATTTTTTTGACCTATATGAACAGATGTTATAGAGTTGAATTTCACCCTTAGTTGAAATTTGGTTTGGATTAACCATAAAGAATGATACTCATCTCTCATCTGAAGACACGAACTTTCATTACGTACTCATTTCGAGTATTTTGTCAATTGGCTTGTGGTCCATCATAACCTGTAAATGTGTAACTTTCTCAGGATGATTTACTTGGTTGAATGTTATGTGTTGTAGTATGAATAATAAAGTTTCTACCTTATCTTTTATGTCATTCGATAGGTCATCCTCATAAAAAAGATGACAACATATTGGATGAGTCAACTTATGAATTGAGTTTAGTAGGGAATTAATTGAGATGGGAACATAGGAATTGGTTGACATGTACAAGGACCTTTCATGATAACCTGAAGTTATATTTTTTGCTTAAGAGGATAAGTGCATGTAAGAAAACTAGTGTACTTGGGAAAAAGCACTTTGTGCACGAACATTTTTTTAAAGGAACTTTGACATAATACAGTTAGTCGATATTCATTACAATTGTAGCATATTCGAATATTATTTTGTTATTTTCTACATTTATTTGAACTTTGAATAATGTACTTGAAAAGTAGAAGGAAGAACATTACTTTCATTAATCCTTTGTGGCACCATAATTTCTGTGCTTCAATAAATGAGAGTTATAAGGATACTCGCTATAAGGATACTCCCTATAACATTAAGTGCATGATTTACAAAATAAAATATATTTCAAGTTTATAAAAAAGGAAGGCAAATATCAAAGACTAATTAATGTACGTGATATTTTGAATGAATTTTAGTCCTTTTTTAAGGAATGCATACTGAATTTATTAAATTCAAGGAGCTAAGCTGAGTTACAAGTGAGAAGAAACAAAGACCATGCATCGACTTTGTTGAGATTCTTGTCACTATTTCCTTTATCAATTAAGGATATTGATGGGGAATAGAAAATATTTATCAATTAAGGATATTGATGGGGAATAGAAAATAAATAGGAAAGTCGAAACAAAAAGGAAAAAGTAGAAGAAAATTAAGATTCTAGCCTCACGCCAATTAAGTTCTTACATCTTAAAAAGAGTTATTTAGATATTAGTCTTGCAAATCTTCAATAAATCTATAGTAGTCCTTGAAATCTTCAAATACTGCCCATACATCCGTCAAATACTAAAGATTCGTGCAAATTGGTCCCTTAGGTAAATCGATGTTAAATCAGCAGGCAGAGGGATAAATCATAGTTGCATGGAACCCGTTTGTTTCAGTTTACAGGACGGGTGCGGGAACGTGGTACGCCACTCATTAGGAATCGGGTAAAGGGGGTAGGCTTATATGGTACGCCAGGAACGTGGTATGTTTTAGGTTTGATTCTTAAGTGCTAGTTGTTATCAGTAATGGTAAAAGAACTTTGAGAATCATGTTGCAACTAATTGCTTACGTTTTTTGTTGTTTATTCTTTTAACAAGAGTTATTTTTTTCAAAATTTTAACTGATTTGAATTCTAAATCGGGTCGCTGGAGTTGGTGAATCGGGTCGTGTTCTACGCGAATCTGGGACGATTGAACCCGCGTCGCGATTCGTTATAGCGTACCACATTCCCGACTTATTTGGGATAAATATTCCCTTAGATTTATTGTTTCGGGGGAACTTTGAGTTATACCCCTTTTTTAAGTCTAACCAATCAGTTTCTTAAAAGATTTAAACCCAACACCAGCTAACTAGAATCCTAAAACTTATTGGTATCATCTTCTTCGACGATTGAAAGTCCCCATAATCCCTTTTTAAGCTTCCTCAACATTTCGAGGGGTATTTTAGAAGTTGAGAGTCTTGTTTTAAGTGGTAACTCAATCATGGGCTCTGGTTGACAACTCTATACTAACCCAGTTAAAGCCTTAGTTAGGTTAGTTTTGATCTGTAGGGGAGGTAGATCACTCCTAACCCGGATAAGGGGCCAGTTTTGAATTGAAAAAACCCAGTTTGTAGTTGACCCAATTCCAGCCAAAAACTAAAAAATAAAAAATCTAGATTGCATCACACAACCTCTACAAATCATATTTTTTCCCCAAAACATCACCATACTTTTATTGAAGAAAATTAGGCGTTTATAGACGTTGAATACTTAATCATCAAGAAACTAATTGCAATAATAGGGATCTTAAAAGATTCTAAACTAGAATTCATTACTAATAATTTATTTTTTATAGATACGGATGTAGGAAAAACTTCTAAAATCAAATTCGTATATTTAGAAAATCAGTCCTCTTTTTTCTTTATACCTTTTGTTATTTCCTAGAAGAAAGTCATCTCGCTTCAGATCATACCCAGTTGAAGAAACTCGATCTCGAGTTTAAAATTAGATGTTATTGATGAACTTTGAATTGTGGTAATGCCGATGTCCAAGCTGCGATAGTGGATCTTTTTGGATCTATAATACCGAATGATGAGAAGCTGTAAACAAACTAGAAAGTCGAAACATAAAAAAACAAATAGAAGAAAAAGATTAAGATTCTAGCCTCATGCTTGGATAAATACCCTCACACTTGAATCAATAGCCTTATGCCAAGTAAGGTCTTGCACCTTGAGAAACAAGTAGAATCTCACACCCGAAGATCTCATCACAATCTCAATCTCTAGATATCATAATTTTTTTGATACATCTTCATTGTATTTTACTGATCAAACTTAGTATTTTTTAGACTTCCAAAGCTTAGTCACTAAACAATAAATTTCTAATGAGGAAGATTTTTAATGATACTAAAATAAGAACTTTACTAATAATTGGGATCTAAAAGATACCTAAAGCAATAAGAATCTCAAATTAATAATTTGCCTATTAAAAATGAGGCCACAAGAAAAATTTTACTATAATTTAAAATCTAGTACTAAAAAAAAATTCAACCCTCCTACATTCTTTTCTTCATCTTTCCTTTCATGATTTCTAAAATGAAAGTCGTCTTGCGTCATGTATCTATTAATTTATTGGAGAAAACAAACATACATAGGTCCTAAAGAATTTTCGGAGGTTTGGGATGTGTCTACGTGTCTTTTGGATTAATTTCACAAAACTCCCTGACTTTTGGGTGTTTTAAACACCCCTTTATGTTTTACCACTTAACCTCAAAAGTAACACCATAACCTCTAACGTTACATATGCGAAGCACGTGACCAAAAATGATGAAAACAACCGTTGAGCCAAAAGGTCTCCTATTTATACTTTTTTAAAATTTTTTTGCAAATAAACCCACCATATTACAATATTTGCAATACACACTGAATTCTCACTTTCTTTTCCCCAGGCCCCGTCAACTCTCATCCCTAGAAATCTCTCTCGCTCCTTTCCTCCCCCTAATCGTAACCCCAATGCACCCCGTCACCAACAACCCAGTCACCTCCTCCCTAGTAGTCGATGATTCCTCCGCGGATGACATACCTCTTGTCTTTCGTCCTCCTCTCTCCCCCTCCCCATTACTTTACTCCCTAACTACCCAAGAGCATCTCGTTGCTGGGAACGCTCTTTAGTCTGGTACCATCGCCAGCCAGTATGTCGTTAGCCATCTGACCTCCCCCTTTCTAATCAAGAATTTTATTAATTTAAGTAATGATTGCTTAGAAATTGGGTTAATTTAATAATCAGATTTAGTTTTGAAGGGTTCTTTTGTCTTTTTACAGCCATTAACCCTGTTGAGGGGGTTCATTTGTGAGACTCTAAAAGTCTAGATGGGTATTATGGGACATCCTAAAGTTTGTGGTGGTTAGATGGGAAAAGAAATTTAGGCAGATTAAGTGCAAAACCTCCCAAAGTTCATAAGCAGTGTCTAAATGCCAGTTGTCGGGGACATATCCGATAGAAAAATTTTGATGGTGGATATCGGAGATATATTGGAGATATTTAATAAATCTCAAAGTATAATATCAAACAATTTGTGTGTGTGTGTGTATAGATGTTCATTTTTGATGCATGAAAAAATAGAGCTGTGGAGAAAAGGTGGTATTTTTATCAAAAGAATTTGGCCTCGATTGCGCATTAGTTCTTCTTTCGGGTTATTTACGTAGGCTGATATTTGTTTGGGTTTAGACCTCAATTGACCCATAAATCCATATTAATCTCTTAAAACAAATGAAAGCCCTAATTGATTTTGCAATATTTCAACTGGTTTTTTAGGCCGATGCCTCCTGATATATGGTGACAATCATGAGATATTACCAAAAAATTACCAGAAGCGATAAAAGATATTGAGACCATCTCGTTATGTGGAAAGCCTAATAAGAGGACATATCCGGCCGATATCACGGCCATGAGGGATATTTAAAATAATGTGCATAAGGAGGTTTCTGTGAAGTTGATCCACATTATTATTCAGGGGGGTGGAGGGGTTTTTTTGGGGGGGGGGGGCGCAGTTCATGGCTCCATCAAGCACCCTGACTTTGCCCATGTCTGGCGATGTTTATATCATGAGGGGCCTGGGATATGCATGAATTGATGCAAAAAAAGGTGAGAGATGAAGAAAATTAGTATAGAGATTTAAATGCGAGCATGTTATTCACTTGGTTAGGTTTATTATCAAACACTAAATATGAACAAGTCCAATGTTATAAGACGTAATGGTTATCATAGAAAAAGTAAACATGATTTGAGTCAATATCTATGTCCTAAATGTTACTGACTTCAATCAGTATCTATATCTGTGTCTTCCTCATGCATACATGCCTCCAATTGTTTTCTTTATAAATATAAATATAAATATAAATATAAATATAAATAAAAATAAATAAATAAATAAATAAATAAATAAATAAATAAATAAATAAATAAATAAATAAATAAATAAATAAATAAATA
>JBAKGM010000002.1:12343055-12369068 GCA_037177215.1 Asparagus racemosus | reverse complement strand
ACACACACACACACACACACACACATATTTAAAAAACCAACTTTGCAAAAGAAGCGTGCGAAAAATGGGCACCAATAAAAGGTTTCTTGAACTCCATAGTGATTCTATCTTACTAAAACTAAGTTGACTGAGTGATTAAGCTCAAAGATTATTTTCATACTTAATGATCTAAGCCCAATTGAGTTGGGATTCATTGGCCCAAAACTTGCTACATGATCACTTAGAAAGCCGGATAAAATAGAATAAAATCACCAAGGAATAAAGAAATATATGTATATACAAAAAAAGTATATATTGTTATATTTATATATGTTCTTAAAAAATAATTTGATCAAGACACTTGAAAATTTATTTAAAACAAAGAGTTATCATGTCCTTTTCAAGACTTTTTATTAAATTTCTAAGTTAGACTTGGTTTTATATAACTATAATAAAAGATCTAAGCAAATTACTTTGGAGTTATACATAAAAATATTTTTTCTTAGGTATAATCTAACTCTAATTAGATTGTTAAAAGATATCAAGGGAATTAATTATACATTGACTTTTTCAACTTGGCAAATTGACCGAATTTTGTGGGTATATTCACTACAAACCCTCACAAAACTACAACTCATCCGCTAGGTAACCTAAGTGTTTAAAGACTTGTCGTATGTTGTAAATACAACTGCGCTTCCTGCGAATGTGAGTTAGGAATTTTCTTTCCTTTTTATTTTTTTGTTTGCTAGAGGACTAGCAAAAGTTTAGGTGTGGAGGTATTTGATTATCACATTTTATTGTGCTTTTATATCCTCATTATCTATTTTATTTAAATAAACATATCTGCTAATAATATTTTTTATCTTAAGTTAGGTAATATAGAATTATTGAATAGGAGCTCAAATAAATATTATTTCCAGCCCAAAAGATCTCTAATGAAGTCCAAGCTAAATTCTAAGAAGCCAAGGGCATTTAAAAGAAGCCCAAGAATCTTAAATAAATTAAATACAAAGAAATAAAGCCCACAAAGCCTATCTCTCAAGTATTGAATCAATGCTGTAGATTATTTTGAGAGATACTACGGTTATTAGGGTTACTTGGGGCCTAAGCCAAATCCTATGGTTGTGAGGATTATTTGGGGGCCAAGACAAATCTAAGGAATGTGAGAGATTCTTGTTGTCGATAAATAGAGGGGTAGAGTGATGACTTGAGAGTGTGAAAAATTTTGTAATAATCTCTATTTGGAGAAGAGGGTTACTCTTAATTGAGAAGACATTTCAAAATTGTAAACATTATTTACAATTAAAAAAAATAATTTTGTCCACCTTTAAAAATTTTTTTCTTCTTCTTTGTTGATAGAGATGAAGATAAAGATTTGCTTTCAAGGGCCATCCCCTTGCAATGTAAGTTTTTATTTTCTTTTTTATTTCTTACTTTGGAAATTCTCTTTTATTTTAGAAATTCATTATTTTCTTTTTATGTTAGTAGATTAGATTTATTTCATGCCTTGTAGTGTAGATTTACTTTCATGCTCTTTTATATCTATATTTTTATTTGTATGCTTTGCAAAATTTATTTTCTTGTAATTTTCTTTTGTAGTATAGATTTACTTTTATGCCTTAATTTTGTTAGTTAGATTTCCTTTATGCTCATAATTTAGATCTTTATTTTCTTGTTCTTGTTATTATTTTTGTAGTTAGCTTTTATTTTTATTCCCTTTATTAGTTTTTATTTTTGTTCCCTTTCTTTTATGTTTATAGCCTAGATTCTATTTTCTTATTTTTATTGTCCAAAATGCATAACTAAATCTTGTAGGAATTCTAGAATTGTATAAAACTAGATTAATTTCTTTTATGACTTGTGGATTGCTCTTGCGCTCAAAATGATCATGCTTAGGATAATTGACTAGAGAACTAATTGGTAGAAGAACAATTTGATAATCTATGCTTATCTTGTGTGGTTTGATAGGTTATGCTTATGAATTCTAGAATTACTATCAAGTTGCTTGTTCTTTTCATGAATAATGATTTTGCTTGTTATACTTTCTTTAAGTGGTTTGATAGTCAATGCTTAATAAATCTAAAATAAAATGTGATAAAAAAGAGTAGTTTATAAATCCTAAATCAAATCAACTAGTGGATTCAATTATAGATTTCTATCTTTTCTCTTGATTTCCTCCATATTTACTTGTTTTGATTTTCCTCTTTTTGATTAATTTTTCTACTCTTGATTTGTTCTTTTCTAATTTTCTTTATTTCTCCCCTTTGTTATTCTTTATTTTCTTTTATTTGTCCACTCTCTTTCTCTCAGCTTGTTCTGATGTTCTTTTATTTGTAAATAATCACCCACTCTCTTTAAATCTCCACATTTTCACTCCTAATTGTCTACACAAAACTCTAGGATCCAACTTAGAATATTTCCTATACATCTTCCTCATGGGATCGACATTGTAACTATACTATAACTTGATTGTGCACTTACAATCTCGATACTATTTTCACAACACATCAAACACCCCCTAATCGAATATTTACCTATACACCAAAGTTTCGCTCTCATTTAAACCCACTCATTTCCAAAGTTGCTCTTCCACACAAAATTCTCCATTAAATTAATATCAAACTTATTTTATACTTCATTACTTTGGCACTCCCTATATTTTATTCTAAGTGTTTAGATACTTGGTGTATTTTTGAAGAAAAATACTTAGATCATTGTTTTTCTTGTTCTTCCTTTTCTCCCCTTTTCGCACTATCATCTTGTCATTGCAAACTATAAATGGATATGTTACCCATAAATCTAAAGTTCTACCCTTCTTTATTTTTAAAGAAAACAACTTTTAAAGATGATTTTTTGCTTAGAAACCTAGAGTTTATCGCACATTTTTTAACCCACTCATTTCTAAAACCACTCTTCAGAGTAAAATACTCTATCAGAAACTGTGTATGAGTCATTTTTCCTTTAACGTGAAAGTCTTGCCCCCATTTATTTTTAAACACATCCACTTTCAGAAATGGGTGGATTTCAAAATAAATAGTAACAAAACTTTGGTCTTATAGGCAAAAAATTCTAATCCAAAATGCCCGTTTTATCAGTTTAATAAACAGTGCAATAGTGTAAGTGTTATGTTTTGCTATGATTTGCTATATTTTTATTTTAGGGGCTGTTTGTTTCCATACATTTTGTATCCTTACATTAAAAAATGGGACCCACAAGTTAAAAATAATGGATTTTTAGCAAAGACATTATTTGTCTATCATTTTCCATACACGGATTTGGGGTTGCCACATAGGATATATGCATCAAATATAATTCCCTAAAATTATGTTGTTTTCAACAGGATTAGTGAATTTAGTCACATATCCTCAGTAAAATTCATGTACAACCAAACAAAAATTACTTAGATTTTATCCCTCATATAAATTCTCTTTAATACCCATTGCAAACAAATACGATTTTAGTTATGAGTTTTTCAAAATTCATTACATGCATCAAAAGTGATCCACAAACCAAACAGCCCCTTGATGGCTAGCTACAATGGAATTTAAATTTTCAGTGCATCAAGACCCACCCAAGACCGGCATGTTTCTAGCCTTACCCGTAACGCTACTCGCTCCGAGTGATCTGCTCTAAAAATACAGTAAGATCTGCGCCGATATTTTACATTACCGATCGGCGGATAGGATACCTACCCATTACACTGCAAAAAGAGCTCACAAAAAAAAAAAAAAAAAAAAAAAAGGAGAATATGGAGAAAAGGAAAACGAGGCAGCCAAAGACCGCCGACGAGATAGCCGCCGTCCTCCGCAAGTCATGGTACCGCCTCCGCCTGTCAGTTCGGGACCCATCCCGAGTCCCCACGTGGGACGCCATCGTCCTCACCGCCGCCAGCCCGGAGCAGGCCAAGCTCTACGAGTGGCAGCTTCAGCGGGCCAAGCGAATGGGCAGAATTGCCGACTCCACTGTAACCCTAGCCGTTCCAGATCCTCATGGGGCCCGCATCGGATCTGGCGCCGCAACGATCAACGCCATCGCCGCCCTCGCCGATCACCTCCTTTGCCCTCAGGTTATCTCAAAACCCTTTTAATATCAAGAATTTGGAATGTTTTATTGTTGTAACCCTAGCCAGAAATCATGTAGCATTGAGAAAGCTATGTAGAAAATATACCTCTCTTGAAGTAAATTTCCTCTTAATAATGAGAAATGCTCTCTACAACAAGTAAAATGTCACACTGCGATGCACTTGTTATTCGCCTCGAATTAAAGAGGAAGGAATGTAGTGAGAACATGTGACAAGGGATGGTCTTTTCTGCATGGTAGTAAATTTTTATTTCTTAGACATATGCGTTTACAATTAATTGAGCTCTTTTATACAACCTCTTTTATGGTTCGGAACTCGTCTTCCGCTGTAGAAGTCTGTCTAATAATTTTTCTCTAATTGACTTGCTTACCTATTTAAAGAAAACTAAATCGAAAGCTATACCTTTTGGTTCGCAGTTCATGAGTTTTACTATAGCTCAAGCTCACTCTCCTATCAATGATGCTAATCCTTGTCTGGTAACCTTGAGGAAGTAAATTAATTTGACTTGATGTAAGGGCAAATGACATTGTTCACAACAATTTTCAAAGTTACGTGTATCGGCTGGACGCGGGATATTGGAGGGCAAAAGACAAATTGACCATCGGCTGGACCCTAGATAAACCCCGATGTAGATTTTCATAGAGATTTCGCTCGCAAGAGAATGTGGGATAGAGGGTAATTCTAAAAATAAGGCTTGTGCACAAGCGGGTAGCTAAGCTAGGGGAAATATGGCAAGTACTCAGCATGGGACAAAGGGCCACTATATAATAGATGGCAACGGCTTAGAATAGGCTCCCACAAGCAAACCGAAGCTTTATATTATTGTATTTACTTTTGCTGTCTTTTACTTTCCCTTGCTATTTAGTTCCTTGTGATTTTGCCGCTTTTAGTTGTAATTCGGTCTCATAAGTTAATTTCTTTACTTTAATGCAATTTACTTTCCTCGCAATTTACTTTTCTTGCAATTTTCTGTTTTCCAATCAATCAGGCTCTGAAGGCAACCTGCTATCTTATTAGGAGTAGTTTAATCTTTGTTGTCTTTGAATTCCGTTTGCAGCAATTTCATTTAAGTTGGATTTACAGAATTAGGAGTAGATTTACGGTAACGTAATACTGGTATTTAAAGTCTGTTTAATAGTGAAGCCACCCTGCTCAAACAAAACATCATGTCAGATTGTCTTCCTATCTTATCAGGTGCGTTCTTTAATAGAAAACACAACTCTAACCCGTACTATCAACTTTCCAATCAGGACGGACTTCCTCTCCTTGGAGTGTATTCTCTATGCTCTGAACCACTGAACCTTACTAGTGGCTGATTTTAGAGCAAACAGACAATGGTAATATAATGTGAAGCCTTATTGTTGTGTGCAGGAGGTCTGAGCCTATTCTAACAGTGCACTTGATCCAACTTTTAGTTGTCCAATCTCTGATGTGTTACATCTTCTATGAAGCCAGCCAAAAAGTTGGTTTGGAGCTATCAACATAGTTTCAAATCTTTCCCATCTAAATTTGATGATCAAGAAACTCATTTTAGGATTCATGCATTTTGGCTGGCCTACGTTGCATGAGGAATCCCAAAATTAACAGGTTTTTCTTTTTGTCCGCTATTGGCCCATCTTATCTTGAATACAGTCTCTCAAATTATTAAAATTGTTATTTAGTCATTGAATTTTTATTAATTCTTTAAATTAGTTCCTCTGTGAGGTTTCCCATCCAATGTACTAACTCGAATTGGGTTACTGATTAACCCAACTTGGTGCATTAGATTTATACGCTCAATTAGTCATTCCCTGCAAAATCTCAAATTCCCTCCCTACCTCTAATTCCTCCTTCTAGAAAGGAAAAATCAATATCCCAAATTAAGAGAAATTTACCTCAAATCTCGTCCCATTCAAATGCCAATTTCCTCAGGTTTCCCCTTCAAGCTGCTCCCATGTTCACTGATAGTGCACCTTACTTGATGAACATTAGGGTAGACTTTAGGATTCGATGGGTTTTCAAGGGTGGGGAAGAAAGAATAATTAATGTGCACGTCTTTTAAACAGTTTTGAGTTTAAGCAGGTGTAAGAAATGGGTTTGATTTTGGATATATGTTAAAGAGAAGGGCATAACTGGACATTCATAGCACAAAGTTAAAATTTTCATCGAAACCAATTTGTAGCAAAATAAAAGACTAATTTGAAATGACTAATAAGAATTGAGTGAGTAAAAAGAAGTTTCAATGATTTGAGGGACTAATTTCAAACTAAAAACTATTTAACTTAATTGAAAAATGAAGTGCATATAGAGTTTCTTCTGCTTATTCATAAAGTTTGGTTGAGGATATGTTTTATTAAGTTTTATTCTCTACTAGAGTGTGAATTCTCTTGCTTTTGAAAGTATACGGATGGCATGATGCATTAACTTTTGGAAGAAAGGAAGGAAAGAGGGAAATTGATATCAAGAATCTGCATATCTTTTGTTTAGGCATGAAATTGTACCAGAAAAAAAAACGAAGTAAATAAAACTAACTAGGAAAATGTGCCACTCGAAAACTGACATGACTCAAGGACTATTCTCAAATTAGATTATGTTTAATAGAAGCCCTTTGACATGTGCCAAAAGTCAAGAAAACCATCAGAAGCCTTTGACAAGAGTAATTGTAGAAAACCTTCTCAAAGCATCACAAGATCTTAAAGGGATCAGTGATTCTTTAATATTCTTATTTTTAATTTTGCCTTTAGCTGGACAATTTTCTATTTTCAGTATCATTATGTCGAACATAGATTTACAAATTGAAAGAGAAATACATACTTCTCATTAAATATTCATCTAATTTGCAAGATGTTCAGTTTAACTGTCTTTGTAATGTTCAGAATACCGTGCTTCCATATTGTAGTTGTTTATGATATGTCCATATGTTCATAATTAAATGGTGAAAATGACATGAATATGAGGTAGAAAATATGTGGGTATTACAGACAGTACTGAATTTTATTTCTTCAATCTTCTTTACCATTCGTTTACATTATTCTACTGTTGTTTTGTTGTGCATCTTCAGTTGAGCTTTTCAAAGAAATATCTGTTGGTTTTCAACTGTATTACTGTTCTCATATTTTCCCTTGATTGGATATATTTTTCTTTGACAGTTCTGGAATGACCTTGAACATGAGAGACCATCTTCAACAAATGGCTGGTCAAAGAATGATGTATCTCTCCATTCAGTTGTGAACTTTATGGCCAAAAAACATATTCTACTGCTCCATGCTGGAGGGGATTCAAAGAGGGTTCCATGGGCAAACCCGATGGGAAAAGTTTTCCTACCGCTACCATATTTAGCAGCAGATAATCCTGATGGACCTGTTCCCTTACTCTTTGACCATATACTAGCAATTTCTTCTAGTGCAAGGCAAGCTTTTAAAAATGAAGGTTATTGGTGATCCTTGCTCTAACAATTAAATGACTCCAGTATGCTAAATTTTTTTATTTTACCATATTTTAATTTTGGAGTCCCTATTATCATGCCCGAATTTACTTAATTTTTTCCCATTTATTTCTTGCCTTTCTGGATTTGCTTACTTCGTTTTGCTCTTAATTACTTCTTTAGTGAGTGTACTTATATCCAGTATTCCAGAGGGCAAGTCATCTTATCATTATCCAGGCTATTGGTAACACTAGCATTGCAGGTTTGTTTTCTTTTATTAATGTTCTGTCGACTACAACATTCTTATGCTGGGCTAGTATGGGTGGCTATGTTGCATGAACACTTCTATCATAACGCTGTACCCGCACCTCTACCCGACAATTCTCGTACCTGTACTAGACACTGACACTCCTTCAATATACACATACATTTATCAGATGTGTACTCAGTTATACGATACATGTTTTAATTTAAGACACTCAATTATATGATACATAATTAAAAAAACATAAAAATTTTAAATGGAATTTTGTTTCTCATAAGATGTTTATGAAAAAACAATATTGATATCATGTAAATTATTAATTTTCAACATACTACACAAACACCCATGTATATAAATACACTTTCAATTCTCTTAACTATTCTAGCCTTATCAAGTCTCGCATATAATGTGCAGTAACACATAAATAAATAAATTATTGCACAATATGTATCCTCGTACCTGTATCATGTTATATCTTTATCCTATACCTATATTGGTGCATTAAACATATTTAGTGCAGCAGATATATCTCTCGCACATGATTTTTCCTTGTTCATGCGGCAACCATGCCTAGTCATTGAAAATTTGCCATGAACTCATGTCTGTATTGTATTGTGCCTGTGTCCTTTATTACTGGCATGTTCACTAAGTAACTACTTGATTATGCTGTGATCGTCACAGAAATTTGGGTAGGTAATTTGAATTTCTTAGATTGAGAAAAGCTACATTTAAGCTAGGGATAGGTAATTTTAAAATTGTTGTGTTGGTGACACCATGAAAAAAAGAAAATTCTCATAAGAGAAAAGCCAAAGCAATCACATACATGTCAATTGTCCTAGTAGAGGTACCTACAGTTTGATTTCATGATATTCATAAGGCTCTGAAAGGTTTATTTATTTATTTATTTATTTTTTAAATTTTCATAGGCCATCTAACTCCTTTAAAACGGTGTCCTGGTTTACAGCATATGCAGTCACATGTATGTTTGCAGTTGGAGACACATGGTAAAAAATATACACAAAATATATGTTAAATTAAAGATACTACATCACACTACAATATTAAAGATTTGGAGAAGTGGTTGAACAAAAGACAAGGAAGAAATCAAAAAATTATCCTTATCACGTCCTTTTCTCTCTAAACATATTGAAAACACAAACTTGTAATAAAAATTGGCAAAAAGAAAGTAAACCAACCTTGCTGGCAATGGGGGATCCTGATTGCTGATCTCATCTCCAGCAATTTCTATTGCTGAACTGGAAGTGTTTTCTATCACTACTTCAGAAAGGCAAAGTAAAAGCTAGAAGACAAAGCAACATAAGTTGTGAGGAAAGGATGATCGTATGACCATACAGAGCAGGTTGGATCAGATATGATTAACAAGTGGATAAACCACTCCATTGGTAGCGTTCTAATGAAGGCGCTTTTCTAAATTATTGGGTGTCCTGCTTCAACTTCAAACCGCTATTTTGTTAGGCTTGCTATAGCCACTGTAGCTCCACCAAATAATGCTCTTTCAAATGTTGTTTTTTAATGTGTGTTCATCTCTGCTATCCACTATTCTGGATAGGGTATACAAATACAATACAACATTTAGTAATTAGTATGCATTTACAGTAAATCTGTATAAAAAGAAAATCCGGGATACATGTCATTGACGTGATGATATGTAATTATGGCCTTTGGGTTTGGGGTCTATATTTGTTAATCTATAATATAGATTTGTACGGCTACAATGGTTAAAAATACAATAAGTTAGATTATGTAAATTACTTCCAAGTTATGTATTATAGATATTCATAATTCTTCTTCGAAGAACATGGACAAGTCATATAAATGCATGCACAAGTCAAATAGAAGTTCAAACCCACCATTTACGCATCAGATTTTTCATCTTAACTTCGTAGTTTAAGATGTATCTTTTGCACGTTGGGATATCACTGTAACTCCTGGGATTTGTTAAAAGGAGTATCCATAAAGTATCAAAATAGGTTGAGAACATATGTACTACTTGTGTGTCAGATAAGAGTGCATCTTCTTTATCAAAGTATTTATGCAGCATAGGTTGAGAACATATGTACTATTTGTGTGTCATCACTAAGATTCAAATGATAGATGACAGTCAATGAAATGAGTTCATTACTGCTTTTATCTAAATTGTAGTTGTTATCCCTTATGATCCTGTACCCTGCATAAACTTTAAATTGAATATTCTTGTTTCTGTCATAATTTGTTTAGCTACTGGTTTCATGATTTTTTTCATTTCTTGGCAGGTGGAATCTTCATAATGACTGGAGATGTACTACCTTGTTTTGATGCTTCCACCATAGTTCTACCAGCTGACTCTTCCTGTATTATCACTGTCCCGATTACCTTGGATGTTGCATCTAATCATGGTGTTATTGTAGCTGCGAAAGATGGCATTATGAATGAGAATTATTCACTTTGTTTGGTTGTGGATCTCCTGCAGAAGCCAACTACGAAACAACTCTCAGAGTCTCAGGCTATTCAGCCTGATGGTAGAGCATTACTAGATACAGGGATAATAGCAGTGAGAGGTAAAGCGTGGCTGGAGCTTGTTACGCTTGCATACTCCTCAAGTAAAATAATTGTCTCGGAGCTGTTAGAATGCAGAAAAGAGGCAAGATATCTACCCTCTCTCTCATTCCACTTTTGTATGTATTATATAGGCATGCATGAAATTTTTTCATTTTCTATTATGTGTATATATATATACAATCATATGTATGTCTACATGTATGTTCATATGTATGTATATATTATGATGAGGGACAGATGCCCGAAAAACTTGATCAGAAGGTTGTCAAAGAACTTATCGGAGGTCGATGTTGGCGAAGGGTGGCTGATCAGTGATGATTATAACAGGACAGTGGCCGGAGCTTATTGAAAGGCTTTGTTTGTTGGCTGAGATTTTGAGGGGGAATAAATAGATCAAAGCTAATAAAACAAAGATAAAAGATAAACGTGGTAGGCTGGATTCACTCTCAGCGCCTAATCGCAAAACGTGGCTTCACTCTTATGGAATCACTCCAAAATGGTCTCCCAAAACTCGAGCTTTATTCATCAATTTTCCATCCTCATTAAAATGAAGAATTTCAACCCCTTTTATAGGAATAAACTAAGACAAACAAAATCCTAAGAAGATAACAACAAATAAAATCCTAACTGATACTGATTGATAACATCGAATAAAATTGCAACTAATCCTAACTAATTAAAATACTAACTGAAATAAAAAAACCTAGAAAAACTAATTTCCTAATACTAATTCCAAAAAATCCTGATCTGTTTTTTCCTGCATCATATTATTTATTGTTAATGTAATTACATACTACATATGCGATATGAAAATTTATTTGAGTTAATATAGAGATATACTTGTATATGAAATTTATCTTCTCAACGTTGCTGTGAAAAAATTAATAATAAGTATATTGAATTTCATGCTCAGTTCTTGGATAATTCTGGCTTAGTTGTTTAGCAAGTACTCTGGTACCTTTATTTGTGATGCAACTCATTTTCTTTGCATTCTGTGAATTGTACCTATCTTGCAATGTCAAATGCTGTTTCGAACGAAATTCAAGTATAGTTAGACCTCTCTTGAGTTTTAGTTCCTTGGTTTTATCCTTGTGCAGAGTTAACCGTATGGAAATAAGGAACTGGTATTTATATTACATTTATCTATTTCACCAGTAGACACACATGCTGACATTTTAATTAGATCTGTTATGTAGCATGATAACTTCAGGCGATGTTTGGGGAGCTAAAATTTTTCCAAAACCAGTGCAGTTGAGTTTATATGAAGATCTGGTAGCCGCATGGGTCCCTGCAAGACATGAATGGCTGAAGTTGCGTGCTTTGGGAAAAGAGCTAGTTGGTGCATTGGGAAGTCAAAGGATGTTCAGCTACTGTTCTTGTATGTCTCATTTGGCATGGGTAGTTAGGCTTGTTTCTTGACTTTGTACTTTGCTTTCTTATGAATGTGTCTGTGTCTCTTTTGTCTTCTTAATTTTTCCCTTTTACTGTACCTATATGCCTTCTCAAATAGAGCTTAACATATTGACATAATTTCCTTAATTAGCGATTACATTCTTATATTTCATGTATAGTTGAATTAGCATTAGTACATTTGTTTATCTTTAAAGCTTTCCTATGTAAGCCATTAATGAAAAGAGTTAGATCTTCCGAAGCTGCAAATACATCAAGTTGGGGTTCCCTTGAAAATAAAACAGAAGTTCTATTTATAACCGTCTCCACTTGAATTAAACTTGTTATCAATGGTTTCATTATAAGGAATTCACTGAAATCCTTTTATTTTGTTTATATGTTTCATTACTGTGACCAATGTAGCAACCACTGGGTTTGGGGTGATCAGGGCTAGGTCGCTAAGTAATTGATTATTTAAGCTATTCAAAGTTCTAAATGGTAAAATTATTGTCTGCTGAGATAGGACTACAAGAATGTAATGATATGTAGGCGTTATAGCTTATAGCCTACCATTTATTTTGTTCGTATAAGTGCAAGCAATGCAGTTATAGTCTGCATGCATGCATTTCGTGATAATTATTTCCTCTCATGTGGTTGTGTTCTTGGGACAGTATTGCTCTTAATTACTAATGACACTAGTGGTCCAATGAATTAATCTAGCTGATTGTTAAGACTACTACTACTAACTATCCATCTGATTGTCTCTAGATATAGGGACAAGATCTTACTAGCCTAGAGTTGAGGCACTACTACTACTAACTATCCATCCGATTGTCTCTAGATATAGGGACAAGATCTTACTAGTCTAGAGTTGAGGCCCTTCGAGTTTAGAGATTATATTTTCCCATTGAATAATATATCAATAAATGCTGTAATTGATACTTCATAAGAGCTATAACAGTAAACAAAGACACAGTTTTACTAGAAATCAACCGTTTGAATGGGGACAAATCTAAATGGGTATCCCACGTGAAAAGGTTCATGGAGGGCCAGTCATAGCTGCCTCGCCCTTGCCGGGAAATTTTGCCACAGCTCGTAACTATAAAAGTTCAGTTAGAAAGTTTGAAATTATCTTGTGCTCAGCATTCCCATTGAAACAATAGGCCAACTGCTTAGTCACATCCAATGCTCAAATGCCAGACTAATCTGGGTATACTTGTAATGCTGATTCACTTGTTTAACCATTATCTCCGTAATATGAGCTTGAGTATGCTTGAGACCCAGAATATTAAGCTTGGTCTCTAAATTGGTTAAAAATCTGGGGGTTGATCCATCCACTTAATCAACCTGGTGGTCCAGAGCCAAATGAAGGTTTTGACTTTTGAGTACTTCCTGAGGATCGATCTAAAACTTGGTTATTCCAATTTTGTATTAATTTGCATAATATTGCAAGGCCTCCAAACTTGATCTCTGTGCTCTTTCTTTAATTGCCCCCATGGAGGTGTCCTTCAGCCTGCTTTCCCCTCAGTAGAACGATGTGCAGAGAAAAGAAAAGAAGAGGAAAAAGCCATTCATATTCAGTTAACTCAAGTGAATTATAGTATTTTAGCTTCTAAACTTGATGGATTGCTATCCTTAAAATTTTTAAAATAAAATGTTAACCAGTTATTGTAGCTTCTACAATGTATGAATTATTCTCACAAAAAGTAATCAGATAAGGCTTCTAATGAACCTCGCTAACAATGATCTTATTTTGTTTAAATCAAACGGTGAAACTGTTAGTGTGGAAGCATGGATCTACAGTAACAGAAGGAAAAAATAAATGTATGCTTGTCTTTTCCTATCATTGTAGCCATGTATGAAATTTCCTGCTTGTTTGTGTGGTTTGGTTGCTCATGTAGGCTGGAAGTGTCAAAGTAATGTAGCTGAGAATAGAATGTCAGTTCATGATTCATCTGCAAGCATGCTCATATTTATTTAATATTGAGTGGCCCTTGTTTCGTGCACAAATTGTAGACAGATGGATTTGTGCTTATCTTTTATTTGATCTCTTTTCTTCTCATAGCAATAATTTCCGGTCTCCAGCAAATATAAAAGGTCTTCAAGGTTTTTTTTCTCTATGATTTCAACATTTTTGTGTTTCCATATGCAGATGGATTATCATTCTTACACTTTGGGACATCTAGCGAAGTTTTGGATCACTTGGGTAGGTTTGATTCAGGTCTAGTAGGTAGAAGGCATTTATGCTCGATTCCGGAAACAACTTTTTGCGACATTGCTGCATCTGCTGTTATTCTTTCTAGCAAAATTTCGCCTGGGGTCTCAATTGGTGAGGATTCTTTGATTTATGATTCATCTCTTTCTGGTAGAATACAGATTGGTTCACAGTCCATTATTGTTGGAGTAAATTTTCAAGAACTAAGTGATCTTAATCAAAGGGGGAAAGAAGGAACATTCATATTACCTGATCGCCATTGTCTTTGGGAAGTACCACTGGTAGGCAGCACAGAAAGAATTATTATCTATTGTGGTCTCCAAGATAATCCCAAAACTTCTGCTGAAGGAGATGGTACCTTTTGTGGGAAACCATGGAAGAAAGTCTTGCATGACCTGGGAATTCAAGAAACCGATTTATGGAGTTCCACTGGCTCCAAAGAGCAGTGCTTGTGGAATGCTAGGATATTTCCTATCCTCCCATCTTCAGAGATGCTTCGCTTAGGCATGTGGCTCATGGGATCGACAAGTTCCAAATGTGAAAATATGCTTTCTATGTGGAAAAATTCACACCGTTTCAGCTTGGAGGAGTTGCATCGGACAATAGACTTTCCTCAGCTTTGTATGGCTTCCAGTTACCATCAAGCTGATCTGGCAGCTGGAATTGCTAAGGCATGTATTACCTACGGTCTACTTGGTCGCAATTTGGCTCAATTGTCTGAAGAAATTTTGCAGAAAGATACATCGGGAGTAGAAATATGCAAAGAATTTCTTGCACTCTGTCCTAGTCTTGAGACTCAGAATCCTGGGGTTCTTCCCCGTAGTAGGGCATACCAGGTCCAGGTTGACCTGCTGAGGGCTTGTGGAGATGAGTCAACTGCTTGCACCATTGAGCAAAAGGTTTGGACTGCAGTTGCTAGTGAAACTGCCTCTGCAGTGCAATATGGAACTCAATGTAAGTACAATCAGTTAGGTGCCCACTTTTCAGTGACTGTTATCATTCCCTTATAGCTTGAAATTTTATATGCTCACTTATTTGGGAACATTTCCTTTCTTTGACTTATTTGTGTTTTTGGTGGGTACTACAAAGTGTAAGTCAAAGATTTTTCTATAAGCGTTTCTTTATGCAATTGATTATTCTACAAGCTATTTCCGCTTGCTTCACTGCTTCGTGGTTCATATATTATAATTATACTGTCAGGTCACGCCCTTGATTTCCAAGCTGTGGTGAAATCTTCATCAAGTCCAAAGAAACTTACTGGAAACTCTTTTCAGCCAAGACAAGCAACTGTTGAATTACCTGTCCGGGTTGATTTTGTCGGTGGATGGAGTGATACACCACCTTGGAGCTTAGAGCGTCCAGGTTGTGTTCTTAATATGGCAATAAGCTTAGAGGGTTTACTTCCTATTCGAACTGTGATAGAGACAACTGAAAATACTGGTATTCAGATTGTAGATGATGCTTATAGTCATATATTTATTGAAGATCCAACTTCAATTACTGCACCATTTGACAAAGATGATCGCTTCAGGCTTGTCAAATCTGCTCTGCTTGTCTCAGGCATTCTTCATCGCAATATATTGTTGAATTCTGGTTTAAGAATTAGGACGTGGGCAAATGTTCCTCGAGGAAGTGGTCTTGGCACTTCCAGTATATTGGCTGCAGCTGTTGTGAAGGGACTTTTGAATCTAATGGAAGAAGATGAAAGTAATGAAAATGTTGCTAGAATGGTTTTAGTTGTAGAACAGATAATGGGTACAGGAGGAGGATGGCAGGACCAGATCGGTGGGCTCTATTCAGGCATCAAATGCACTTACAGTTTTCCAGGACAACCACTAAGACTCCAAGTAATTCCCCTTATATCCTCTTCTCAGCTGGTTCGGGAATTGGAACGACGTCTCCTAGTGGTTTTCACAGGCCAAGTAAGTTGCTCATTTCTGTTTCTGTCATGGCAGCAGTCCAAGCTAACTACTTGACATCTGGGTTCTTTAACGTTAGTACTCTGGTCTGCTTAAGAAACATGCACATAATATTTCATTCTACGTAATTCCATATACTCCATTATTTCTTTCCCATTTGCTTGTAAGAAGTTTTAATTAACTACTACCCTTTTCACTTTTACGTGATTATAAATTAAAATATCACCATTAGTAGCTGCCAGTAGTTTAGGCCTATAATATTCGGTGACAAAGTGATGGGTCATTCTCTACGTAGTTCCATATACTCCATTGTGGATGGTGAAAACGGCATCAATGTATATGAACCATGCTTGTTTACTGCAATCTCTTCTATTGCACTGAAGAGGCGAACATTGGTAGTCCTCCTTCCAGCTCACCGAGCTGAAAGTTAATTAGAGTCCTATACTCTTTTTCAATTTTTGAGTACAAAAATAGTCCCTTAAGAGAAGTACAATATACATTATATTCAAGGAAGGTGAACTAGATGTGCACAATTTTGTATTGGAAGATCTTTGAGTTCGCCTGGTTCCTTCACCAACCAGAGAAATCCATAAGGGGATGCACAGACCATTCTCCAATTTTTAAGAAAGCATTAGTGGTTAAATATATGTGGGATATACACACTTTTCCTAGAGCACTCGCCCCTAGATAGCCATAAATCCTATATTTTTATAATTTAGAAGGAAGGGATTGAAAGGTAGTTGGCAACATCTGATTTTGATGTCCCCATCGTCATTATAGCAGTAGCGACTTCTGAGTGAATCAGCTCTTGATTCTTATGGGTGAACCCCCAATAAATCCTAACACCCCTGCTGCACTTCCCTATACAATCATATAGTTTCGGTACCCCAGGGATGAGTGGGAGTGTTTGGCGCCAAGACGTAAATGATCTGAAATATTTGTGATGGTTGCTCGATGAGATCTGCATTTCTATATCAAATTACCGTCCTTGGAGTTTCATTTGTTCTTGAAATTCTTGTAGTAGGCAGGCATGGCTAGCGTAAAGGAAAATGTGGTTCCAACTGGTAAGGAAGGGTTCTTAACCGAAGTTAAAAGATGTCAACCAGATAAAAATAAATTTACTAAAACTTCCTGTTTACCCAGTTTTTATCCACTTAAAGGAAATAAAAGGAAAGAAATTGTATGTTTTTAAATCTTTGCTATTTGTGGTTTACTTCTCAAAATTCCCATTCTGTTAT
Source organism: Asparagus racemosus (assembly GCA_037177215.1). Lineage (NCBI taxonomy): Eukaryota > Viridiplantae > Streptophyta > Magnoliopsida > Asparagales > Asparagaceae > Asparagus > Asparagus racemosus. Next base: position 12,352,020 of record JBAKGM010000002.1, on the reverse strand, counting down.
ATGCAACCAAACGCAGCCCAAGTGTCTGCTGGAAATATCTAATTAATCAAATGTTTGGAAATCTAGAGGATCAGCTAAATGAGCATGAAGAATTTGGGTTGAATGGCATTAGTGGAGTTTGCAGATCTATAGGAAAGCAATGATTGTCATATTCTGATAGTGTGGCTAATGCTTATAAGCAGTTGATGTTTCTAGTGTATGAGGAGGGAGACAACAGAGAGATGTGTGAACCCTCTGTTATTTAATGCACTAAATTATTACTAATTCACATTTGAGCTATATAGCATTTTAGGTATAAAATTTTTGGATGAACCATGGACTTCATGCGTTATTGTATAATTTCAAGAAGAGTCGAGCAAATCAACATGTTAGCATGGGAAGTATCAAGATTCAAGTAGTGCCTCTGGCTCTGCTGAAGTTGTGCAACGTTCAGTTGAAAGTTCAGGACTGAAGATTGGCTTTCAGATTCGGAGTCTTAGGCTACTTTAAATGTAAATATGTTTAAGCTTATTTAACCTTATTTAGCCTATAATGTCTGCCACAACGGATTCAAACGTAGTCTATCTCTTCCCTCAATTCAAAATTGCAAACCATTAGAAGATCCCTTGGATTAGTTGGATTTTTCTCCTTATCTTTTGTTTGGTAGTTATATTTCTCATTTACCAAGTGGCAATAGGTACAAACATCCTGTACACATATAGACTATATACATCAAAGAGCCTGAAAACAAAACTGATCAAAGCTCCCTCACTATACGTATAAGCTATAAAGACAATAGAAAAAAATAAAGAACTGATCTAAAGAAAACTCCAACTCAGACTCTATTTTCGACAAAATACTGGAAAGATTCTCATCTTTGAACACCAGGACCTGTTCTGAACGGTATCTTTTATTTTTCTCAACATACTGCATTGGAATTTATCTCAAATTCAAGCATATCTCAAGCATTCATCAGTGCACTCTGTTTTTGCTGGAAGATAAACAGGTTCTTTGCACGCCAAATATGATATATGCATGAGGCCATAGTAGCTCTTTATTGCCCTAATAGCATCACGCCGCTTCCAGCCACTATTAATCGGTTATAAGAATTCATTCCAAGTATACGAAGCAGAATTCTCATGAACAAACTCCATGGCCTAAAGCCAGAATTGCATACTAAAATTGCATTTAAAGAATAGCTGATCCCTTGATTCAGGGTGCATGTTGCATGGAGGGCAAGTATCATCTTCAATAACTCTTAAGGCCTTTTTGAGTTTAGTTCCAGTAAATAATCTACCCAAACAAGCTAAGCAAAAATTGAAAGCATGTTTCGGAAGAGTACACCTATTCCGCATCAATGAAAGCCATTTCTTCAACTCCATGTTGCCAGCAAGGATAGCTTGAGCAGATAAGACACTAAAAAAAGGTTGAGCTCCTTTCCAGGTAATATCCATCCCTCCAACGTCCACACATTTCAAAGCATCATCCCTAGACTTAGTAATTTTCTACATGTTCAGGAGAAATGATTTTTATATTGTATAGACCAGAAATCTTAATAAGAGAGATATATCTATTGAACATACATAACTCATAGAGAGCCAGTTTTAAGCAATGGAGCCCAGAGGTCATTATGTATCAAGGCTTTCTTTGACAGAAGCATATTCCTAAGACCAAGTCCCCCACACTTTTCTGGTTGACATACAAATGACCAAGCAACTATTAACATAATAACCACTCCATAAGAAATCCCTGCAAATTTGTTCAATTGCCTTTATAACCTTCTTGCGTATAAGAAAAGTACTCCCCCAATAAGCACACATTCTATAGGACACTTTTGTAACTTCTCAGCAAAAGAAAGAAACCTTGCTGTCCAACACTTGATCTTGTAATCGTCCTCTCTATGAGAATCCCGCAGTGGCATGAAGATGGAGACTAAGAAGATAGGGGAATTCCAAGGGCCAGGACCCCCTCAACAAAATGAAGCAGTAAAGAGTTTAAACTCTGACATTAAAAGAAACCCCTCTAAAAATTATTTAAATTTACTAGCATTGGCTTGAATACCAGAGGCACAAAAAAAAGAGATAGAATCTATCATGAGTCGCTAAAACACCTCAACAAAAGATCATTAAGTCATCTACTAATCTGCAAAACAGTGGTGAGATGAAATTTCTGATATTTTGGATGAAACTTAAATCCTTTCACCTCTCCCATATCAACAAAAAATCTACTAATAATGCTATAGTTAACAGAAAGGGTAGAAGGACATTGGATCCCCTTATCTAACTACTCTTCTCCTTGCAAAAGTAGTGCTCATCTCTCCATTCACCTTGATAGAATAGGACGTTAAAGATACACATTCCATGATCCATCTCCCGAACTTAAGAGGAAAGCAAGACTTTATAGAATACCGTCAAGAAAAGCCTAATTTATTAAATCATATACCTTCTTAAGATCCACTTTCATAGTACATCTAGGGCTAATATTCTTTCCCCCATCGCACTAACTCTTGAGCCCTAAAGACATTATGAACTTTATAGTCTTCATTTTAGTGAAAGCTCCTTGAGACTCATTTACCACTGTATGAATAACTTTCCTCAGTCTATTTGTTATCACATTAGTTAAGCACTTATACAAAACATTACAGCAACAACAGACGTGTAATCTGAGGCAAAATATTAATAGCCTTAAGCAATCTTACTGGATGAAAGAAACTGGGAATTGTATTTGTTATCTCCTTACCTACAATCCCCCAAGAAGCTTTATAGAATTTGGAATTATAACCATCTGCTCCTGGACTTTTCAGATCATTAATCTGAAGGATTTTTTGCATGTTTACCCTTAAATCTTCCATATTTGCAAAACTACCCTTTAAATCTTGGTATTTACAAAATTGCCCCCAATTCCTCAATATTGAAAATTTCTACCCCCAATAATTAGCAATGTTTATATTCGGACATTTTAAAGCTGAACTGACCTATTTAATCATCTTATTGTTAGTCCAAGTGAAGCACCATCATATATGTTTCATATCAATGAGTTGAGCATCCTCTATAAGACTTTTAACTTCAACAAGGGAGAACAACTGATTTGCCATGAGCTGTCTCATTTATGTTTAGAATGTAAGTGAAATGCCCTAAGATTGCCCCTGCATTCTTCTAGCAATATTCCTGATATTCTCCCATAAAATAGCTTTAAGAGTAGCCTGATTATATGCATAGAGGAAAGTAGCTGCAAAGACACTAGATGAACTTTGTTCAACAATGCAATGAATCATTGAGATGTCACCGAAGTACTTTGAACAGATAACAAATGGCTATTCCTTAAAACCATAATCCTCCAACGATGATCATAATCAAAATTACATTTAAATTGCCAATCAGAAACTACTAGCAACAATTTGAGCTAAAGAAAGCTAAAATTTAGTTTCTACCAGACCAAGCAAGGCTAAATTATTAGATTTGATAAGATGTCTAACCTCTTTGGGGTGATTTAAACACCTGGTTCCAACAACTAATGGATTTCATCCGATATTCCAACAACTAATGGATTTCATCCTAATTTAGAACCTCCACCCCTACTTTTACTTCTCAAATCTCTGTTTGCACTAGGCTTAGTTTTCTTCACTCCCTTTTTAATACTCGCCAAGTGTTTACATAGATCAACTACACGACCAATGCTTGCTCCTGAAGAGGTTGAAAGCCATTAGTAGTAGCTAAGTGGTCAGGTGTAGAAGCCTCAACCACTGCAACATCCTTTCCTTTAACGTTCTTCACTTGTTGCCATCCCCAATCAGCATTATTTACTTGTTGAACAAAATCATCCTGCACCTCCCGGTGAATAGGCACAAATTTATCTATACTTTCTTAACAATTTTTTTCTTGCATCTCTCTACTTTATGCACAAAAACTTTACAGTGCTCATATCTAGGAGGGATCCATTCATAATCAACTTTCTGATCAAAATCTCTGCCCCTAAGGCCTTTAATCTTTAGAACTTTAGATAACTCATAAACAGCTTCCATTTCAATGCATACTTGAACAAATAAAGTATCCCTCCTTCTTGGCTATAATTCTCAACTGCACTAGCTAGTTCACTTGAAGCTTTTTCGTTCCATAGATGCATAGATGCAATTTAAGATTGAGAAACTTCACCTAAATTGGGATAGAAGAAACACTCAGTTCATCCAAATTAAGGTCAACAGACCATGGCATCAACGATAGAGACTTACTATCAAAGGTCCAATGCTTTTGTTCAAAATAGACAACTTATCAACTCTTGAGGCATACTTGAAAAGGAATGTACTGGATTCCATGGCCGAAATATTGATTGCTCCATGATTAGCCCACTTCTAAGCTATTACACCTCGAGCTTGGGGGCCCGCTCCCACCGAGTGTAGCGTGCTGTTTGGTTCAAACCACTGTCAAAATCAACTAGTCGCTGCCACACTTGAGTCTTGGGTATATCTATTTAAGCCACTAAATTTTTCATAAATTTTCCAATGTGGGCTAAACATGGGGTGTTACAATCACCCCACCTTACATATGCAACGTGCTCGTCGTGACATGACAATTGGTACATCTAAGTATCGCTAGGAGATGTGGACTTTAGCGGTGACTCCTACGAGCTCTAGAGGTGGCTCTCACCATACTCACGTGGTGTAACATTTAGCCCCACATAGCACTTAACTCCACACTTCCGGCTGGCAACTGGTCTGATACCATTTGTCACACCCCGGGCCCGCCAGCCCGTTGGCGCAGTGTAAGCCGTGGGACCTACTGAGTGTAGTGCGCTGTTTGGCTCAAACTATTGTCAAAATCGACTAGCTGATGCTACACTTGCGTCTTGGACTTAACTATTTAAGCCACTAAATTTTTCATACATTTCCTGATGTGGGACTAAACATGGGGTGTCACATAAGCAACATAGCGCTTGATAGCATTGGAAGGTGCTTTAAATCCTAACACATACCCTACAAGAGCAGAATCCCATTCCTCTACACCTTGATCCCATTCTGATTCCTCAAATTGAATGCACTGCTAAGAAAATTGTTGAGGAATGAAGCTTGGATTCAAGCCACTATCCTTCTGCCTAATGCCTGCTACAATAGTGGTCCAAGATCTATCATAACCATCTTTCTACGTACTGATTCACAAGTTGAATCCATGGCAACCAAAGCCGATCGAGATCAGTTAAATCAAAGAAAAAAGAAAAGAAGAACCGGAAAGAAAATGAGGAAGAAGAACAAGTTTTGAGCTGGGCGTATGTTAGCAAGCACAATAATCGCCATCATGAGTGCCCTCTTCCTTCTTTTCTCCTCATCTTCGACAAATTTGTACTTAGGTGTATTGTTAGGGAGATACTTTTTACCAAAGGTTTTTTCTACTGTCTTATTTCAACAAAGTTTTGTACTTTTCTCCACCAGAATTAATGCAACATCTCATTTGACCCCAAGTATTGGGAAGAGCCCAACGTCCTAGGAAGCTGAACGGCTTGTGACAGATCTGAATGGTAGCAACTCTTACCGTTAGAGCTAACATCCCTTGACCTATATATTTCCATTATGAGAGGATGTTTGTTCTTAAAGCAAACAAGCAACTCCCTTGAACAATTAAGCATTCTGTTAATTTAGAAACCTTCATCAATAATTTGTCTAATATTTCTCTTCACTGAGCTAAAGCTAAATCCTTTAGTGAAAAGAAAAACTTTCTGTAAGTGTGTGATTTCCCTTGAGCAAATAAGAGCTTGTGTCACTTCATCTCTCTGCAAGATATTATTCTGTCCATTTACTGCTTCAGCATGCATTATAGGTATTTTGATTTTATCCTATATTTTGTGTGCTTCAAGTGCACTTGGTGATATCATTTTCTAGACTAGTGAAGTCTAGAGAGCCCTTATGTCTGTTTTGTAGTGTATTTATCTCCCTAGGGTTAGAGAGAGATCCGATTATCTCAGGGTGTTGAGTTATAGCCCAGCTCACAAGAAAGTGAAGTTGGAAGTGCAACTACTTGGCTTCTGGAAGAAGTCTTAATACTGGATTTGGAAAAATCCTAGCAGGGGTGCTCGGTAGGTGACATAGCCTGGTTGATAGGTGAACCACCTCTAAATCCTTGTGCATTTGTGTTATGGCTTCTTTCTGTTTGTATATCTACTTTTTGTATTGTCCCTGTGTTGAGAGTTCCGCTGATCTTTCATTGCTTTTTTCATCAAGTATATTTAATGCTAATTAGTTCTTGATGTTGATCTTTTAGTAGCATTTGTATTCATCTTTGAAAGTTCCATTGATCTTTCCATGGATAGTTCTCGTGAACTTTCAGTAGTTCGTTTATATTTGCATCTTTGTTTCATTAATAGTTAAAATGTAAATAACAAAGGTAACGCAAAAGAGCGTGTTTCACAACTTGGCTTAAATAGCCTTGATCCATAAATAGATTATAATAACATTGTCAATTGGCAAAAAATTTCCCATTTAAATCCTACGAGTGGATACAAACTGACGAGAATTTGTGTCACACATTCAATGCTTCCCTAGTCCACTTTAATCTAACTGCTATTATATACTTCTCAATCACCCATTGCACCCCTCCACCCAATATAATAACAACAAAATATAGGCAATGTGAAAAACAGAAAAAAGTGCCAATCATTTGAGGAATATGTCAAACTATTTGTGAGTACGAGTATGGGCACTAGTGCGGGACACAACCAATTAGTGAAAGGTAAGGTACGGTAACATGGCCATAAACATGTATTGAATCTAACTATTCACATAAGATCATTATATTTTTATTTACATGTTATGAAAATTAAATTCCTATAACATTTCTATGTTTTCTTTATTATGTAGATTGTAAATTGGAAGTTGGAAAGCTGTTCATTTTTTGAACTAGATAAATGACGATCCCTTAAAAGTAGAGTTATGACCTAGGTATGGACTAAAACAAACCCAACCAATGTCCACCTAGTTTTAGAAAGTGGATACGAAGGGTGGCATGCGTCCAAGAAGTGTATGATGAGTGTTTTAAATTAAAACATGTATTATATAATTGAGTACATGTTTAAATGTATTCATATATTCAAGGAGTGTCCAAGGAGTGTTGGTGTCCAAGGAGTATCCAAGGAGTGGCCGAGGAGTGTTGGTGCCCAGTGTTTTGGCCAATTACAGGTATGTGCGTGATAGAAGTCAAGCTATTGCCTTGTTTAAAGTTGGAGTAACCCTTAAATGTCATTTAATTTATGGCTCGCATCTACATAATAAAGGCCTAATCCTAGGAGAACAGGTAATCAATCTAAAGCAAAGTAAGACACTGCAAATAACATGTTGCAGGATTCAGTTCGAAGTCTTAAGACTCGGATTGTTCTCAGGATTTTGAAACATAAATAACGAAAGGCAATTCAACTAAGTAGGCTCCACGGCTTGTCTCTCGAAGATGATTCATAGTGCGTATAATGTCACAATTAGGTAAAATATCAATCTAAAACCTGTAAATTAGTCTTATCACGAGTGCTTCAAAGTATAACTCCTTCAGGCCTGTTTTTTCTCCAGCATGAAAATTATAGGTCTTAAATAAAGCAAACCTTGTTAACAGGCTGGTCGTAATATCAAAGTTTGTGATAACTCTTCTCCTTCCAACACCATATTATATCCATTAAAGGCTTACCTACCAGGCTACCACATGATCAATCTTTGTTCTTCTAGTTTATGATTTAGTTTCATACTGCAGGCAGTCTGTTCAGTAACCTTCTAAACATATTGTTCTTTATTGGTAAAGCACAGCTAAAAAATAAAAGTCATTCCATGTTTGCTTTATTTACAATATTCTCCCGACTTTGGATTGAACGTCCAGGTGCGTCTTGCTCATCAAGTCTTGCAAAAAGTGGTAGTTAGATATCTTCGCAGAGACAACCTGCTGATCTCCAGTATCAAGCGTCTAGCAACGCTGGCAAGTATCGGGAGGGAATCCCTAATGAATGGAGATGTTGATGAGCTAGGAGAGATCATGCTCGAAGCTTGGAGGCTCCATCAGGAGCTAGATCCCTATTGTTGTAACGAGCTTGTGGACAAGATCTTTTCTATTGCTGATCCCTATTGCAGCGGCTATAAGCTAGTAGGTGCAGGCGGAGGTGGCTTTGCTCTGCTACTCGCTAAGGACCTGCATTGTGCTCAAGAACTGAGGCAAACTCTTGAAAATGCATCAGAGCTTGACGTTAAAGTATACAACTGGAACATTTTTCTGGGATAGTGATTCTAGTACATACCAATTGCTGTCTTTCATTCGGTCTTTTCATTTACTTTCCACAGCATCTGAGGGTAACTTGAAATTTGTTGTCGGTTTCCGGTCATGAGTTTGTTGTTTGATTTTTATGAGAAGGCCTAATTGAAGGGTTTGGATTCACGTATCTGTATTTGTTAATAAACTTGTATATGTAAATATGCATGATCTGTATTTGTTAGTACTTGTATTTCTTTCCAGATGACTTAAAAGAGGATTGGGTGCTTCATCAAGCTACAAGCCTGAGTTTGATTATCATCATGTATGTGCCCCCCATATGTTCAATTAATGCGTTTATTTAGAGAAAACCTTGGTGCCTGCAGTTTGGTTCTCTAGAGACGAGAAACGTTAATGTGTGTAACAAAAGTACATTCTGATGTATACGCCATACTGTATAGACTCTGATGGCCTTCCAGTGCAAGCTGAATAGATATGACTTACCAGATAATGCTGAAAATTGTTTAAGCATCAGCACACAACATGCGAAGGAGGCTGCAAGGATTGTGATCTTGCTTTGTATCATTTTCTTTTAGTAAGGAGTAATTATGCCAAGATCACATGTAGGGTGAATGTCAAGTGCGAAGTATTCTGATCTTCTAGTAGTTGAGCTGAGTTTTGTTTGAGACCTCGAGGAGGGAGGTTATCCAACCAGAATAAGTTGGGATTTTAATGGCCTTTAGCTAAGAGTCCAGCACAATTTGTTCCATTCCCCAACA